>JAPKLW010000597.1:240364-270421 GCA_026898455.1 Plectranthus barbatus
GTTTGTTCTTACTATGATGCCACTTGCCCCACGTTACCATAAAGTATCTAGACGTGAGAAAGAGTTCTATGACAGTTGGGTGGCATCTGAGGATTTTACTTACAAGTTAATCTCAGATAACCTGTCTAGAGAACTTAAGCTCAAGTACATGGGCTATTGTAGCTCTGTTACAAGTGAGTGCAGCTGCCATTGGAGATTTCACCTTGTACTTTGACGATTCTGTTTTAACATTGAGAGATGTTTTGTATGTGCTGGATTTTCGGCGGAACCTCATTTCAGTTTCCAAACATTATGTTGATGGATATTCAGTTATTTTTTATAGTGGTGCTTCTATCATTGGTAATAACGGTGTTATCTGTCGTGGAATGCTGAATAATTCTCTCTATGTTGTTAACTGTAATCATAAGTCTTCCGCAAGTATTGCATGTAATTCATCCATAATTGATAATCCTAGGAAGAGAAAACTTACATCTTCTGACGAGAATCTTTCATATCTCTGGCACTTGAGACTGGGTCACATCAGCTTGAAGCGGATTCAAAGACTTGCAGATGATGGTACATTGGACCTAGTCCGGGCTGTAGCTTATCAAGTCTGCAAATCCTGCATCGAGGGCAAGATGTCAACTAGGCCTTTTAAGGCTAGTTAGTGTCGAGCAGAGGAAGTGTTGGAATTAATCCATTCTGACTTATGTGGACCAATGTCCACTCAGGCTCGTGGAGGGTACGATTACTTCGTCACTTTCAATGACGATTACTCAAGGTACGGATACGTTTACCTGCTTCGCTACAAGTCTGAATGCTTTGAGAAATTCAAAGAGTTCAAGGCTGAAGTAGAAAAGAAGGTCGGGAAAACTATCAAGTCGCTGCGATATGACCGCGGTGGCGAATACCTTGGTAACGAGTTCCTGCAATATTTGTCATAAAATGGGATTACATCCCAGTAGAGTGCACCGGGTACTCCCCAGCAAAACGGTGTAGCTGAAACAAGAAATAGGACTCTTCTAGAGATGGTAAGATCAATGATGAGTTATGCAAACTTACCAATATCGTTTTGGGGCTACGCATTGGAAACAACAGCTTATGTGCTTAATGTGGTGCCTTCTAAATTAGTTCCTAAGACGCCTTCTGAGCTCTTCCTTGGTCGCGAACCTAGTTTGTGCAAGTTTAGAGTATGGGGTTGTCCGGCACACGTACTGTCGAAGGAACCTGATAAATTAGAAAGCAGGTCAAAAGTAATGTTGTTCATAGGGTATCCCAGGCAAACAAAAGGTGGTTATTTTTACTGTCCTGAGAGTCAAAGAGTCGTTGTTAGCACCAACGCTAGATTCTTGGAGGACGAGTATGTGAGTAATCACAGGTCAAGGAGTGATATCGTTCTTCAAGAAATTGAGAACGAGAATGCAATTCCAAGGGAAGGGGAACGTGTAAATGTGGGTGCACCTGTGAGAGATACAAAACCACAGACACGTTCTTCAGTGCAAGGTGCAGGACCACAAGTTACTGCACCTACTACTGACACGGCACCGATGCCTCGTCGTAGTGGGAGAGTTATTTTCCAGCCGGAAAGGTACATGTTTGTGGGTGAGTCTTCGAACTTGAGCCTGGAAGACGGACATGAGGACTCTGACCCACTGACTTACGAAGAGGCAGTGCAGGACAAGGATGTTGCCAAATGGCGTGTCGCCATGGATTCCGAAATTGAATCCATAACTGCTATGGATGTATGCCAGAAAACTGATTTGCCGGATGACTTTAGGGCCATAGGGTGAAAATGGGGATACAAAAGAAAGAAAGGGGCGGATAGAAAGATCACGGCTTTTAAGGCCAGGCTGGTGGCAAAGGGTTATAGTCAGAAAGAGGGCATTGACTATGACGAAACCTTTTAACCCGTAGCCATGCTCAAATTCATCCGGATACTCCTTGCCATAGCTGCACATATGGACCTCGAGATCTGGCAGATGGATATCAAAACCGCTTTTCTAAACGGTTACCTTGAAGAAGGTAGGGACATCTATATGCAGCAACCCGAGAGTTACATATGCAAGGGCGAAGAACATCTTATCTGGAAGCTTAGGAAGTCCTTGTATGGACTTAAGCAAGCTTCAAGGTCGTGGAACTTGTGTTTCAACGATGTGATCAAATCCTATGGATTTGCACAGTTGGAAAACGAAAGTTGTGTTTACCGACTTTGTGTCAGTGGGAGCGTGGTCTTCCTTGCACTATACGTTGATGACATACTCGTATTTGGAAACAACGAGGGAGTGATGTCCAAAATCAAAGTTTGGTTATCCGAACAGTTCCAAATGAAGGATCTGGGAGAAGCTGGCTACATTCTTGGGATTAAGGTCTTACGAGATCGTAAAATAAGAATGTTGAGCTTATCCCAGGCATCTTATGTGGATACTGTGATAGCCCGATTCAGCATGCAACTCACCAAGAAAGGCTTGCTACCTTTCAGACATGGCGTTCGTCTCTCTGGTGGGCAGTGTCCTCAGACACAGCGGGAGAAAGACGAGATGAGTCTTGTACCATATGCTTCAGCTGTGGGTAGTCTCATGTATGGGATGTTGTGTACCAGGCCAGATATTTGTTATGCCGTTGGCATGGTAGCAAGATATCAGTCTAACCCCGGACAGGCGCACTGGACTGCTGTAAATCACATCCTCATGTATTTGAAAAGAACTAGGAATTTATGCCTAGTTTATCAAAGTGAGGATTTGTGCCCTGTGGGTTATACGGACTCGGATTTCCAAGGGGACCAGGATGAGAAGAAATCGACCTCAAGATATGTGTTTACCCTGGGAGGTGGAGCTGTATCTTGGAGGAGCTCAAAGCAGAAATGCATTGCTGACTCCATCATGGAGGCGGAATATGTCGATGCCTCCAACGCCTCGAAAGAGGGGGTGTGGCTCCGGAACTACCTTTTAGAGTTGGGCGTGATTTCGAGTTTGCCGAGGAGCATCACAATTTATTGTGATAACTCTGGTGCAGTGGCAAACTCAAAAGAACCGCGGTCTCACAGGGCAGGCAAACACATAGAGAGAAAGTACCATATCATATGAGAAATTGTATCGAGGGGCGATGTGCTGATTAAGAAGATTGACACTGCTGACAATCTTGCTGATCCGTTTACAAAGAGCTTGCCGCAGAAAGTTAATAAAAGACATATTCGTTTGCTGGGTCTGAGGTGGATGCCGACCATTGATAGTGGTTAAAGAGACAGCAGACTAGATAGACGGATTGTATACTCTGTAATAGCTTAGTTATGCTTTGAGTATAAGTGGGAGATTGATGGATTTTGTATACTGAAAGCATTTATTACAATGAGTATACAACGGTTTATTTCTCCTATCTGTTAACAATCGTACATGTATGAACAATGGTATCCTCTTGTCTCACTGATAGGGACGATCATACAGCGTGTTGTAGATCGCAGAAGACAGTATGATCACTTGACCTAGTGAGAGATAAACCTGATCACAACCGAGACAGCGTATGATGATATGTCTGTATGGATGGCCGCAACATTGTCGGAATAAGTAGTTTGTCTTGGTTACTTGACATGCTTGTACGCAGAGGTGGCGTATTGATGGACCGCAGTGAGATTTATTCGTCTGTCTGACATCAGCGAATAAAAGATCTCATTATATTGATTGAGTCCAAACCCTAACGAAGGTTCAGGGGTTTGCACGGGTTGACTGTTGCTTTGACTTGCCATGGTGGAGAGCCTAAGTAACGGGCTCGTATATCCGCATCATGGGTAACAGCAGTTCGTATAGTACCGCCTGAGACTGGGTTTAGGTAACCATATCCGAGTAATAGGATGGGGACATTCCCTGAGGAGCTCAATAACATTCATCGTGCCAAAGTCCTGCAGGCTGATTAAGTTCAGGCACGAGTGATTAGGGTTTGGTTTTGGTGATTCGTTTCACGAAAAAACCCTACAACTGCTGCATCGTGTCCTTTTTGGCAGCAGCTTCGGCCTGTAATCTCTAGTGCTCAACCGCTTTGGCCTTTTGCTGACGCACTAGCTCAGCAGCTTCTTGTTGACGTTTCTGCTCAACAGCTTCATTATCCAATTTTTTCTGGAGTGCTGCATCCGCTGCGGCTTCTTGCTGTCGTCTCAGCTCAGCAGCCTCTTCTTGGCGTTTCAGTTCAGCAGCTTCTTCTTCCTGACACTAGAGCTCAACTTCGATTTCTTGTTCATGAATTTGGAGTTGAGATAGACGATTCATGAATATGTGCTCATTTTGTTCTAAATATTGTCGTTGAGCATCTAACTCCTGCTGTTTGGAATCAAGCTCTTGTCGTTTGGCGTCCAATTGCTTAATAGATGAGCGGTATTCATGAATCTTTCTTCTGACCGTTTCCAATTTTGATGTTGTATCTTCAGTAAGCTCTTGGTGATTGACATCAAGAGTAGCTCCCCGTAAAACCAAGAGAGTGTCGATTTAATCTTCCCTTTGCGGCATGTGTTCCTGAGTCTTGGTGTGCTCAGAAGTCGAGGATTCAGAGTTTGGAACTGTGTCCGATAGCATGGAGGATTGACTTGTCCCTCCACACATAGCATCAAAATGCAATCTCTTGACAACCGTAGGGTCTGCTTTGTCAAGGTTCATCTTCTTTTTCTTCTGTCGTCGAATCTGGTCCGCTACTGGTTGATTGTCTTGGTGCTAGACTTCTTCGAGATGTGTATCGGGTTGCACCCTTTTTCTTTTATTTCGTCTTTGTGCAAACTTTTGTGTAGAAGTTCCTACCTTCCTTGATTTCTTGGGCTCTTTAGCAGTTCGAACTGTTGGAATAGATTTTAGATCCTCAGAGGTTTCAGCATCTATCTCCATAATGTCAACACTGTCATCAATTGCTTCCTTTTGAGTGGTACGATAGACGGGAACCTTAGGTGGAATAAAATTAGATGGTATAAGATCTTCTCCATGATCTTGTACTCCTAGAATCTGCTCGAGAAGGTAGCTAACTTTTAGGCCTAAACCAACGCTTAAAGAGAACTTCCCTTTGGTTGGAATATCTCTATTTTTCTTTGCATTTTCTAGTACTCGTCCAATGATGTATGTTGCCCAATTTCCTCCGGGGCAATCATCAAGATCCATCATAAGAGAGTACTTGGGACTACTAAGTTCTAATAAGGATCCAATCCCACAGTAAATCATTCTCAGGGCAATCTCACTGAGTAATTTTGCGCAGGGGTTCAGTTCGGATACCTTGGTGGCAGGTTTGAACTTCTCTGGTGCCCCTGGCTTTTTCCACTTTAATCAGTGAGCCTTCAAGGCATCACTGTTGTTCTGAAGATAACTGGAGATATCTTCTCCAATTTTAGATAGATGTAGATGCTGGGCGATGAGATCCGGATCAACCTTTATTTGCTCCTTTTCAACCGTGGTGACGAAGTATTGATCTTTTTCGTTGAAGGTGGCATTTTCATAAAATTTCGTGACTCGAGTAGAGTTGAATCTCCTAGGACATGCAGTGAGAAATTTTATTAAGTTCTTACGTACGAGCTTTCCCGCAATCTCTTGAGCAACCATCTCGTCCGTGGTGATTGAGAGAAAGTTTTTCTAATTTAGAATCTTCTCCATCGCGACCTGAGATATTAGAGTTTGTCAATCGATGACTCTGGAGGTTTTCGCTAACTGAAATAGTTCGTCTTGGGAGGTCTCTTCAGTGATGAAAATTTGTTCTAGATTATTCGGGACACTAGTATCCATGATTTGGTTCTTCTTTTTCATTCTGAACTGGATAGGAAGGGTGGTCGATTATGAAGATCTCGGGGTGAGCCCTAGAGGTATCTTGACTAGATTGACTGGCTGTATGAGTGGAAATCAAGAAGAGGACATGATAGGTTTAAGGGTTTTTGATGATTTATTTGAATAAAACCATCGGCTGAGATTCAACCCTTCTTTGTCGTGAACGACTAAGATTCAAGTTGATGTTGGCGTCTATTCGAATCGCCCGGCACGCTATGTAGTTGATGTAGCCACCAAATGTTGTTTCATGTTGAACCAACTAATCAGTTTATGTCCTAGAAACCGACCAATTCCACTTGTACTCTTTCTGTCGATTCTACAGCCTCCAAAATCTGAATCAGAGAATCCATTCAGCGTGATTCCATCATTTTGGGGTACCAGATACCTAGAGACTCTGTACTATTGAAGTATCTACGACTCTTTTGGCTGCTTCCATGTGTGACTTCTTTGGATTCCCCTGAAATCGTGCACATACGCCCACGGCATAGGATATATCAGATCAGATGGCAGTTAGATATAGTAGTGATCCAATAATTTCTCTCTAAGCTATCAGGTTGACAGGCTCTCCTTCTTCATCGAGAGTGATCTGAGAACTGGTGCCCGTAGGGATCCTTAGTGATTTTGTCTTCTATGGACAAAACTTGTTGATCAGGTCTTGAGTATACTTCTTCTGACTGATGAAAATCCCCTGTTCAGACTGATCAACTTGCAAACTAAGAAAATATGTCATTTTGCCCATCATACTCATCTGAAATTTGTTCTGCATCAGCTGGGCAAACTTCTCATATAGCTTGGTATTTTTGCTTCCAAAGATGATATCGTCTACATAGATCTGAACAAGTAGGATGTCCTCTCCATCCTTTATCTTGAATAATGTTCAATCTATTGCACCATTTTCAAATCCATTTTTGAGTAGAAACTATGAGAGAGTTTCATACCATGCTCTAGGTGCTTGCTTTAATCTATATAAAGCTTTCTTTAGCTTGTAGACTTGATTTCCTTGCTCAGAACATGAAGGCTGTTCCACATACACTTCCTCCCTTAATTCACCAGTTAAGAAGGCACTCTTCACATTCAGATGAAGAACTGTGAAGTTGTGGTAGGCTACATACGCCAAGAATAATATAATAGCTTCGAGTCTAGCAACAGGTGCAAATGTCTCATCGAAGTCTATTCCTTCACATTGTGCATATCCTTTGGCAACCAATCTTGCCTTGTTTCGAACAATGGTACCGATCTCATCTATTTTATTCTTGAAGACCCATTTGGTACCAATCACAGACTGATGTGAGGGACGATCCACTAAATACCACACATTATTGCAGGTGAACTCATTTAGTTCTTCATGCATTGCATTTATCCAGTCTGTTGATTGAAGAGCTTCAGTGACCTTCACTGGTTTGATATGGGACAGAAAGCAAGACATCAACGTTGTGCCCTGTCTGGTTCGAACTGGATTTCCAACATCATCAAAGATGGCTTCCTTTGGATGATCTCTTAACCAGCTAGGCTTCTTTACTGGTGCGGCTCCAGCATTGGCAGCTGGATCTTCATAAACTTTAGGATGTTCCTCTTGAGATTGTTCAGTTTCAGGTTCTTGAACTGTTTCTCCCCTATCCTCAGAGGATCCTTCATCTCCTTGTTCTGGAACTGCATCCTGGTCTACTTCTGAATTCTGAGAATCACTTGGTTTATTTGCTAATCCTGCTTCCTTTGAATCTTCAATGTTGACTTCCTTGAGGTCACCTTGTTCTGCTTCTAAGACTGCTTTCTGAGCTTCATGGGGCTTCTCTTCTCCTGAATACTCCGGATTTGTGGTCTTTAAGGCCTCAGCGATGGCATTTGCATCATCGGCCCTCTCGACTATTTAGAGTTCAGCCGAGGAACCTGGAGTCTCTCATAGATCTAGTCCGAGGAACTGACTAATTATGATCAGTATCACTTTTAGATTCCTCATTGACATCATTGATCTCATAATTTCCTAGACTCAGTTCTTGAAGTGTCCTGCGCACTAGATTAGCTTCATAAAATATAACATGATACGTTATCTTCACAAGTTTGGTTGTCTTGTTGAATACTCTATATCCCTTATATGAAGGGTGTCCATATCCGAGGAAAACTCCTTCATCAGCCTTAGGGTTGAAGGTACTCAACTTAAACTTCCCATTATTGTGAATATAACATGGAGAACCGAAAGCATGAAGATGAGTTAAAGAAGGCTTACGACCATTGTAGATTTGATAGGGAGTTTTGTGAAGCCGCGTGTTTAATGCACTTCTGTTTTGTGTGTAGCAGGATGTCATCATGGCTTCTCCCCAGAATCCCTTTCCAATGTCAGTTTCGGCCACCATGGTTCTCACTGCTTCTTTGAGAGTCATGTTTCTTCGCTCCGCGATTCCATTCTGCTGAGGAGTTCTTGGTGCAGACTTCTCATGACCAATTCCTATCTCAGTGCAAATATCCATTAGAGGTCCATTGCAGAATTCGGTTCCATTGTCTGACCTTATCTTCTTCACTTTTAATCATTTCTCATTCTGGAGATGATTGATCAACTCGGGTAGATGAATTTTGACCTCATCCTTGGATTTGAGTAGCACCACCCATGTATATCTTGAGTAGTCATCAACAACTACTAATGTATATTTTTGTTTTCCAATTGTGGGTGGGGTGACTGGTCCAAACAGATCCATATGAAGCAGCTCTAGAATCCTATTTGTGCTCGCTGTAACTGGTCTGATCTTGAAGGAGGCTTTTGTCTGTTTCCCTAACTGACAGGCTTTGCATACTCCTTCTTTCTGAAATTTTTTCTCTGGCAGTCCTTCAACTAGTTTATGCTTCGCCAGATGTCGAATAGTGTTGAAATTCAGATGGCTAAGTCTCTTTTGCCATAACCAGTTTAAGGTTCCTCTGATTATTATCCTGCGAGACTCTTTGTCTATAATTTGACATTCTGACTTAAGCGACTAGATAAATAGTTAGAGTGTAAGGAAGTACGGATCCGATCTTAAGCGACTCAAAACAGGACAGTCTAGAAAGACCGATCTGCGCTGATACCACTTGTTGGTCCCAGATCAGAGTACAAATAATGTGCTGCGGAAGTAATTAATCAAAAAAACATACTCTAAGTATAGGCAAGTTCAGTTTGTATCGCAGTTCATGGTTAATAGTTTGTGAAAATAGATTGATTTTAGCTTGCAGATTAGTGTAACAGTTTTACGAATTTAAATAGTAGACAATTTTATACGCTTCAATACTTACGCAGTAAGTATTGAAGGTTTCAAGATATCTTAGAAAAATGTAATGTGCAAAATGTAAATAAAACTGTAAACAACGCAGGATATTATAGTGGTTCGGAGCCTTAAGTCCTACGTCCACTCTTCGGATATTAGATCCGGTAATTCACTAAGTGATGAAGATACAATCCCCACGATCTATAGCCAGCTGCTGTAGAAACCTCTGTCCACAGCAAGATGGATCACTCGCCCAGGCAGTTGCACTTCACTCCTTCTTCAGTCTGCTAACTTAGTCCTAGTATAAACAACTTCGCACAGTGAATCTCCTCGGACTCCATAGCAATGAATGCGATGTGTTCAATAAATGAACTACGACAGCAATGTCTTCTCCCTTGAAAGCTTTTAATGCTTTAGCTTCACTTCTAGACGAAAGACAATAAATATGTTGGAGATTCTAATCAGTGGATGTATTCTGATGAGCAGAGAGGCAAAGGTTTTTAAGTCTCTGTTGTTCTTGCTATTTATAGGTGAGATACCAGAAAATAGCCGGTAGAGACATTAGAGAGGATGTCCAATCATAATCCATGCTCTACAATGTACTGCTTTTCAAAGCAGATTGTACTTGTGTGTCAGACGTCGAACGTTGTACGCTAGTCGCAGCTTAGTATTTGTCTGATCTTTTATCATTGACTTCTTTGATGTTCCCTTGCAACTTGTTCGACATCTTATCATATACGCATTCCCTGATGCAAAACTGTGTTGTTCTGAAACTGCTAGTTCCTCTTAGTAGTTTCCGTGTGAAGACTGTATTCACAGTTTTCATGACCTTGCTCTGCTCGTCTTCATCTTCTTAGTCAAGACAGTTTTTGTCTGAATGTCTTCTTCAAAATTGTCCCACAGTTTTGTTGACTTTCTTCTTCCTAGATTATTACAGCTCGAATATCCTATACAAGGATTACATGAGGTAATAACTCTAAGTCCTAAACTTTTGTATTTAGTTTTGATACATCAAAACATCAAATTAAGGTAGGATTTCTACATCAATACCTAACATACGACATTTTCAAATTTGCTTGAAATTTGGTACACACTTCGATGTTATATGAGATGTCAAGCCTGCTAGTTGTTGAAGTGATTTGTGAATTGAATCACTAATCCATTAGCCCAGATCATTAATTGGAATATAAAAAATAATTATTATGCCTATGATTAATCCTAGCATGCTCTAATGATTTTGTAAGGGGGTTTTTGCGGAATACCTGGATTGTAGATCCTGAAGAAGGTAGTGCAAAGATATTTGATCCTCGATTCTCTTTATTGTGCACCAAGATTTATTCCTAACAGATCAAGAAATTAAATCTATGAGATTAAATACTCAATTTTGAAAATAAGGAGGGAGAGAAGAAAGAACACGATCCTCCTGATTTGATCTTCTGATTTGTATCCCAACTCCAATCTGAATATCTGGTGAAGTTTCCCTTCGGATTTCTTTGCCAAATGAGAAGCAGAGTTTCCTCCTCCTTTCTCGGATCTAGTCAATCTCCACAACTCCCAAATACTGGTTTCTTGTGTTGCAACTTATGATCTTGTGGTGTGTTGTGATCTGAGAAACTGAAGCCTATTTATAGAAAATTCTGGACTTCTATTAGGCCTTAGTTTTTATGGGCCAGACGAGGGACCAAAATGCAAATAGCAAATAAGGCCTATCAATTAATTAATTCCAGTATTCAACCCATAATATGATTAATTAATTAATATTGATTCATTCCACTCGAGAATCAATATTGTCCAACCTATTTGCTACCACGTTGTGAGGGACGGGTTGCATAGGCTCGGTATATCCCCACATTTAAGGTTACAGACATTCGTTAATTAATTAAAGGTCTGACAAGCCATTTAATTAATTAACATCTTATATTCCTGAGTCAATCCAATCAACCATTTTCACTTATGTTTTAACTTAATCAGCCTGCAGGATTTTAGCATAACGAACTTTTTGAGCTGATCAAGGAATGTCACCATCCTATACTGGATGTGGTTACCTAGTTCCGGTACGAGACAGTCATACGCAAACTGTTATCACACAAGATACAGATATATAAGCTCAACTAGAACCTTTAACTGCAACACAAAGTGATACACAATTTGCATATACTTATGTACCTTCATTTAGGTTTAGGATCTCATCAAGCCATCAAGATCTAGATTCCTTTAATGTGAGATAAAGGAATCGATCTTAACTTAGGTCCTTATCAATACGTAACCCCATACCAGCATACCAAGCCATCCAAGATAAGATGCTTATTACTGCGTATGCTGCAGCCTACACCGACAGTCTATCTTGGGACTATCTCAGCTGTGATAATCATTTATATCTCGCTATGTCATATGATCCATACGATCTTCTGTGATCTACTACACATCGTATGATCTCCCTATCGACGAGATAAGAGGATAAGAGCGTTTGTGACACATGTTTGTTAATTCAGACAGGAGATGAACATACAACATTTATGATTCTCAGTATATTAACCAATTGACCTTGTACATAATATACCAATAATAATGCTTTCAGTATATAATTCCATCAATATCCCACTTATACTCGAAGAATTACACATGTGCTTTCCAGAGTATAACTCGTCTAAACTAATCTAGCTATTACATCAATCATTCTACGTAGCTAGCTGTGCCCTCAACCCAAGGCTATGTACATGCATCTCGTAGACCTTCTGAGGAAGAGCTTTTGTAAATGGATCCGCTAGATTATTCTTTGTATCAATCTTCTCTATTCGCACATCACCCCTTTCTATGATTTCTCGTAAAATATGGTACTTCCTCTCAATGTGTTTTGTTTCTTTGTGAGTTCGTGGTTCCTTTGAATTAGCCATAGCTCACAAATTATCACAATACATCATGATAGTCATGGGCAACTTAGGAATTACGTCCAACTCCAGAAGGAAGTTTCAAAACCATACTGCTTCTTTCGAAGCTTCAGAAGTTGCCACATATTTTGCTTCCATGGTGGAGTCAGCAATGCACTTCTGCTTTGCACTCCTCCACGATATGGCCCCACCTCCCAATGTAAACAAATAGCCAGAGGTGGACTTCTTTTCATCTGGGTCTGCCTAGAAATCTGAATTCATAAAACCTACAGGGCACAACTCCTCACACTGATACATGCGACAATAGTCTCTAGTCCTTTTCAAGTATTTGAGTTGTGCTTTACCGTGGTCCAATGCGCCTGTACAGGGTTAGACTGATATCTTGCTACCATTCATACGGTAAAACATATATTTGGCCTCGTACATAGCATTGCATACATGAGACTCCCCAAGGCCGATGTATACAACACGTTGCTCATTTTATCTTTCTCCTTTTGTGTCGCCGAACACTGATCCTTGGAAAGATGTATGCCATGTCTGAAAGGTAGCACACCTTTCTTTGGCAGTTTGCATGCTGAAACGGGCAATCACAGTATCCACATACGAAGTTTGAGACAAGGCCAACATCCTTTCTTGTGCTCCCGCAAGACTTTCTCCCCTAGGATGTATCCTGTCTCCCCAAGGTCCTTCATATGAAATTGTTTGGATAACCACCCCTTTATGCCCGACAATACTTCTACATTGTCCCCAATTAGAAAAATATCATCTATATAATGTGCAAGGAACACCATGTTTCCACTGACACATAGACGGTACATGCAACTCTCGTTTGAATATTGTGAAAATCTATAGGATTTAATCACTTCATTAAAATGTAGATTCCATGACCGTGAAGCTTGCTTGAGTCCATTCAATGATTTCTTGAGCTTCCAGACCAAATGTTTTTCGCCCTTCCGCACATATCCTTCTGGTTGTTGCATATAGATGTCTCGACCTTCTTCAAGGTACCCGTTTAGAAATGCAATTTTGACATCCATGTGCCAGATCTCTAGGTCTATATGTGCTGCTATGGATAGGAGTATTCGAATGGACTTAAGCATGACTACCGGCGAGAAGGTCTCGTCATAGTCAACACCTTCTCTTTGACTATAACCCTTCGCCACCAACCTTGCTTTGAAAGCTGTAATTTCACCATTCATTCCTTTCTTTCTTTTTTATACCTATTTGCACCCTATGGCTCGATAGCCATATGAAAAATCTGTTTTCTGGTATACATCCATAGCCCTTATGGATTCTATTTCTGAATTCATTGCAATCAGTCATTAGTCCGCATATTTATCAGAAACTGCCTCATCATACGTCCAGGGGACTATATAATCAAGTCCACTTTTCAGGATCAAGTTAGAAGACTCTCCCACAAACATGTACCTTTCCGGTTGATAAATAACCCTCCCACTGCGACGAGGCATCTGAGTTGTGTCAGTAGTTGGCACAGTACGCATTGGTACCATACCTTGCATTGATGGCAGTGTTGGTATTTCCTCACCTATTATAGGTGGATTTACCATCGCACTGGGCTTTCCTGATGGAATCTCTTCATTATCTCCAAGCTCATGGAGAAAAATTTCACTCTTAGAATTGTGGTTTCTTACATATTCGTCCTCCAAGAATCTTGCGCTGGTACTGACAACCACTTTCTGATTCTCAGGACAATAAAAGTAACCACCTTTCGTTTGCCTTGGATATCCTACAAACAGCATTAGCTTACACCTACTTTCTAACTTATCAAGTTCTTTTGTCAGCGCATACGCTGGGCAACCCCAAACCCTCATTCTGGTTAAACTAAGCTTTCGCCTATACCAGAGTTCCAAAGACATTTTAAGAACTGCTTTAGAAAGTACCAGGTTAAGCAAATAGATCATTTCCTCCAAGTTATATCCCCAAAAAAAAATTGGCAAGCTTGCATAACTCATCATGCACCTAACCATTTCCAACATATTTCTTTTTTCCGCTACACCGTTTTGTTGAGGGGTTCTAGGTGCATTCCTTTGGGACGTAATCCCATTATCTGACAAGTACTGCAAGAACTTGTTACTGAGGTATTCCCAACCACGATCCGATCGTAGTGACTTGGTAGTCTTTCCTAGCTTCTTCTCTACCTCAATCTTGAACTCTTTGAATTTCTCAAAACATTCAGACTTGTAGCGAAGCAAATATACATATCCAAATCTTGAGTAATCATCAATAAACGTCACGAAGTACTCATAACCTCCACGAGCTTGCGTGGACATCGGTCCACATAAGTTAGAGTGAATTAACTCTAAAACATCCTCTGCTCGAGATTGACTTGCCTTAAAAGGCATGGTCATCATCTTTCATCTTTCATCCGTCCAAACACCGGCACATATAAAACATCTCTCAAAATCAAAACATTGTTTTCAAAGCATAAAGTAAAATCTCCAATGGCTACTACTGAGACTCCCTCTCCGCTGCCCATTAAGATGGTAATCTCGTCATGTCTCAGTTGCCTTGTAGGCCTGAACTCCTGCAAAATATAACAAACTTGATCAATAGCTCCAGTATCCACTACCCATGAACAGGTAGAAACTGATGCTACACATGTTTCCTTTATAAATGCACATGACGCACCTTGTCCAGTCTTCCTGACTTGACAAATTTTCTTCCAGTGACCAGCCTTGCCACATCTGAAATACTTGACCTTTTTAGCAGGCATGCCCGGTGTCCTTTTTAACTTCTTCACAGAAGTTGTACCTTTGGTTTTCTTCTTGAACATTCTTTCGCACTTCTTGCCTACCAGCTCAATAGATAGGTTCCCAGAAGTGGCCAAAGCAACCTTTTCTGGAAGCATCACTGATTCTGCTGCCATCAAGTCATTGCGTAACTCGTTAAGAGTATACTCCTTCTTGTTCATGATATCATTCAGTCTGAAGTTCTCAAAGGACTTCGGCAGAGAGTTGAGAATGATATCAACCTGCACTTCCGCATCGATACCACCTCCGTGCAGCGTTAGTTCATCCATGAGATGAGTCATGCTGACCATGTGCTCTCTGACCGAGCTACCTTCAGCCATTTTCTTTCCCACAATTTTCCTCATGAGATTCAATCTGACAGCTGGGTTTGACTCACCATAGGTCGCTGTGAGGTTCTCCATAATGTTACAAGCATTATCATACAAATGATGTTGCTTGCAAGTACCTTGGACATTGTAGTCTTCATATAGCATTTCACTATATTGTTTGATTTGAGCCACTTGTTATAGTAGCACTTTTCCTCATCAGTCGATGCATCAGTGGGAGTTGTCGGACGAGGCTTATCAAGGACAAACTTGTGTTCCTCAGCAACAAGGATGTAATTCAAATTGCGTTTCCATTCTTGAAAATTAGGACTGGCTAACTAGTTTTTTGCTAAGATATTGATTACGTTCGGTAAAGACATGTCTGAGAACAATAAATTGAAGCAGAAATTAATACATAATCGCAAACAGTTGAATCAAATAAAAATTGAAACCTTATGATAAAACAATATAAATGTTTCCTCCAATTTGCCTAAGTATTACTATTGCAAGCCACAAATGTGGACGTTAACTACAAAACACTTAACCAGACTGCATCTTTCAATTCCAGTCCTTGAATTCCAATCCATGTCAGGGTTCCTTAGACAAATGGAATTATCCTACTAAGCAGGGACATCACAAATGAATTATACTCTAGATAATATCTAACCTAGCATACAACCAAAGCCAACCCTCCCATATAAGGATCTACTAGGACACACCCTGATCTTTTATAAGAAGGTTGTCTCATTTAATTCATTTCCTAGAGAATTTATGAAAACTCCATACGCAAGCTACACATGTAGATGTTTACACATGAGCTCCCACTTCTCACATGAACTAAATGATTATTTTAAGAAACCCCATCTATTAGAACTTATGAATAATAAATTAAGTAAGCTATACATGTCGATGTTTACCTAATAAATTACCGACTTCCAATAAGGGATCACTTTGTGGAGGTCTTATCAAAATAAATTAATCAACTTAGTAATTTTAATTTCATAAGGTTCAATTGCATAGATTAATTTATGTAGCATAACATTGCTAAAATTCTATCATGCCAGGTGTTGGGGCCATGGACTAAACGGACCTACCCCGACCCAATTTGACCAGGTGCAAACCTTGTTCCTAGTCCAAGAGCAACGTGTGGAGTTGAGACCACCTGCGCAGCTCTTTCGGAGTTGCGCAGGTGCAGCTTGAAGTCAAAGATTATAAAGGTGTTCCTAGAAGATACGCTTGAATACACGGGACACAGCTTAGGTAAACCAGTCGCAGAGGAGGGCCGCACACCTCAGAAAAGCACCTCACGCACCTTGAGCAACCAGTTAATGTGCACGATCAAGACCCCGAGTGGAACAACTTGAGGATAAACCTTGGCAGTTCCTGATAAGGTGTGGGAGGTTGCACCAGATACCTATCCTCACGGAGGTGGCTCCAATGGCCCCTAAAAAATAGGAAACCTTAGCGGCTAGGTCTTATCTAAACGGCTCCCGTATGATCTATAAATAGGGGAAGTCAAGCCCATTTCGCACACAAAAGTATTCTACATTCAACTCTTGTAAAACGCTCATTTAGGCTTAGCTGTAACGCTGTTCAAATTTCTCTGCGCACCTTAAACCTACATTTATCAAAGGAATTACGGTTCAATTCTCATTTTTCTTATTATTCACATGTCAATTATGTTTAATATCATTCTTATCTCGTTATTCTAGTATTATTTCCTACAATATTCTTTGTCGGTTCTTGGGCCCCCGTATCCGTACACAATCAAACCTCAACATTTTGGCACCCACCATGGGGTCCTTGGAACTATAACTATTATCTTACAGGGAAAGTGGTTAGAAGTATGTCTACATCCGAAAGCGAGAAGGACGTGACCCCGAAGAATGTCCCACTGCAAGGCACCATGGTGCCCACTGGTCCTCCAGGTGCGACCGTGACAGTCCCAGCAGATCTGGTGGCCGTGCAACTGGCAGATCAGAAGAAACTATTTCAGAAATAGCTGGATGCATCCAACAAGAAGATCGACACCATCATGAAGTTGTAGGAACTGAGTCTACACTAGGCGACGTGAATCGCCATTTATTTTTAACCCCGAATTCATTTTATGGATATCAAAATAAACACTATGATAAATAGTAAATGCCCTATTCATGCTCCTATTTAATTTAATTCGTAGATTTAAAGGAATACCTCAACTCTTGCAGATTGAATATTGCGGTAGATCTCTGATGGTGTTCCTACAGATCTGATCTTCTGATTTGTTCCCTTGCTCGATCCAGAAATCTGGTGAGGTTGTGCTACCGGATCTACTTCAAACCTTATGTGGGAAGAGAGAATTGATCTATTTATATAGATCTGGAGAATGGGCTATTAGGGTTTAATAAACCCTAATGGGCTCTGAGCACTATTGGGCCAGACTAGGAATCAAATGCAAATAATAAAGTGGGCCTCCTATTAATTAATTCCATGTTCAATCCAGAAAATAATTAATTAATAAACATTAAATCATGCCACCAGAGAATTAATGCTGACCTACCCCTTTATTACCACGTTATTAGGAACGGGTTGCATTGACTTGGTTAATCCCCATATTTAAGGTTCAGACATTCATTAATTAATTTAGCGTATGACAATTAGTTGTAATTAATCAATCTCTTATTATTCCTGAGTAGTACCACTCAACCCTTATCGCTTATGCTTAAATGAATGATTCAGCCTGCACGACTTAGCATATCGAACCTCGTGAGCTTCCCAGGGAATGTCACCATCCTAAAACGGATATGGTTATTTAAATCCAACTTGAGGAAACCCCACACTAACTGCCATCGCCCACATGCAGATATATATGAGTACATGTACGACTCTCCACCATAGCAAGTCAAAGTGACAGTCAACCCAAGTGCGCCCCTCAGCTTTCAATAGACTTTAGATCCGACCAAGTTACCGAGATCTTTACTCATTCATATGTCAAGTAGAATGGTTCATTTCACTGTTGATCCTATCAATACATTGAGATGTACCGGTCACACAAAGCAGTCAAGATTAACCACTTATGGACTTGTGTACCGCAGCCTAAACCGACAGCTAAACCAGAAACTGTCTCAGCTGTGATAACTGTTTTTATCTCGCTAGGTCGAACGATCTATACAATCTTCTATGATCTCCCTATCGACGAGATAACAGGATGTGTTTGTTCGCATCGTATGATTGTTACTTCAGACAGAAGTTGTTTATTGCAAGTCATTAATGATTACCAGTATATCAAACATAATGTTTCCCAATATATCAATCATAATGCTTTTATGTATACAATTCCAACAATCTCCCACTTATACTCATAGCATTATACCATTACTTTCAAATTATAACATGTGTCAATTCTAATCTAGCTATTACATTTGGTCATCAAGTGGACGGCATCCACCTCAGACCTAGGCGAGGAACTTGACCTATGCCTTCTGGTGAGCCCTTTGTAAATGGATCTGCTAGATTATCCTTCGTGTCAATCTTCTCTATTAGCACATCGCCCCTCGCTATGATTTCTCGTATGATGTGGTACTTTCTCTATATGTGCTTTGACGCCTTGTGAGTTCTTGGTTCCTTAGAGTTTTCTACTGCACCAGCATTATCACAATATACCGTGATAGTCTTGGGAAAACTCAAAACAATATCTAACTCTTGGAGGTAGTTCCGGAGCCATACTTCTTCTTTAGAAGCCTCTGAAGCTGCCACATACTCAGCTTCCATGGTTGAGTCCGCGATACATTTCTGTTTCGCACTCCTCCATGATACAGCTCCACCTCCCAAGGTGAACACATAGCCCGAGGTCGATCTCTTCTTATTCATATCCGCCTGGAAATCTGAAACCGTATAACCCACAGGGCACAAATTCTCACACTGATAAATAAAACAATAGTCTCGAGTTCTTTTCAAATACTTGAGAATATGTTTGTCGGCAGTCCAATGCGCCTGTCTAGGGTTAGACTGATATCTGGCTACCATGCCCACGGCATAACAGATATCTGGCCTCGTACATATCATCACATACATGAGACTTCCGACTGCCGAAGCATATGGTACCTTAGCCATCTCATTTTTCTCCTCTTCTGTTGCAGGAATTGTGCCTTAGACAGAGGAACACCATGTCTGAAAGGTAGCAATCCTTTCTTGGCATCTTGCATGCTAAAACGGGCAATCACAGTATCAATATAAGCAGCCTGAGACAAGCTTAACATCCTCTTCTTGCGATCACGCAGGACTTTAATCCAAAGAATGTATCCAGCGTCTCCTAGGTCCTTCATTTGAAACTGTTTGGATAACCATCTCTTTATTTCAGACAACACCTTCACATCGTTGTCGAATAGAAGTATGTCATCTACAAAAAGTGCAAGGAATACCACGCTTCCACTAACGTATAATCGGTACACACAACTTTTGGTTTCGCACTGTGAAAATCCATAGAATTTAATAACATCATCAAAATGCTTGTTCCATGACCGTGAAGCTTGTTTAAGTCCATACAAGGACTTCTTTAGCTTCCAGACAAGATGCTCTTCACCATCCTTCACATAACCCTCTGGCTGCTGCATATAGATGTCATGACCTTCCTCAAGGTACCCCTTTAAAAAACACGGTTTTGACATCAATCTGCCAGATCTCTAGGTCCATATGTGCTACTATGGGTAGAAGAATTCGAATGGATTTGAGCTTGGTTACCGGTGAGAAGGTCTTGTCATAATCAATGCCCTCCTTTTGACTATAACCCTTTGCCACCAACCTGGCTTTAAAAGCCGTTAATTCTTCTCTCGGATTTTTCTTCCGTTTGTATATCCATTTACAACCTATGGCCCATAAGTCATCTGGTAGCGCAGACTTCTGGTATACATTCATAGCGGTAATTGATTCAATTTATGAATCCATGGCTTTATGCCATTTTTTCCCATCTTTGTCATTTACTGCTTCGTCGTATGTCTATGGGTCGGTATTATCCAGTCCGTCATCCGGGATTAAGTACGAAGACTCTCCCACGAACATATACCGCTCGAGTTGGTGAGGTACCCTCCCACTACGATGGAGCACTGGTACTGCATCAGCAGTTGGTGCAGTTACTTTTGGCTAAAAGCCTTGCACTGGCGACCGTGCAATTGGTTCCATACCATCGAGAAGTACACTCAATCTGCCATGGGGTTTGTAGGGTTTTTCCATGAACCGAATCACCAAAACCAAGTTGAACCGGATCGATTTATGGATATTGTGCACAGTTAAATATACAATAAAACCTAGCATGCACCTATGAATTTAATTCTCAGATTTGTGGATTGTGGGATTTCTGTAACTCCGTAGTGTCTGATCCAATCTTTTGCGTTAGAATTTCAAATTTCAATTCAACCACGCAATTTCGATTTAATCTGCGGAAACAGAAATTATAATACTAATTTCTAGAAAATCAAAATTAAAGAAAGAAAAGAAATCTGTTCTCCAGATTAGATCTTCAGATCTGTATCCCGGTCCGTTCAGATCTGCTACTGGTGAGGATTCCACAGATCTGTGCTTTGAGCAGGACCAGAATTCGAAAATTCTCCTCCCTTTCTCTCTAGAAATCGGCGCCCCTTTCTCTCTCTAGGTTTAATATTTTTCAACTATGTTACAACTTATGAGAGAGAGCTGTCTAATTATAGACCTAGGGTTGTAAACCCTAGTGGGCTCCTGGGCTCAATTCAGCACACTTTCCATGGGCCAGACCTAGGACCTAATGCAATTAATAAAGTGAGCCTCTAAATTAATTAATTCCCATGTCCACAACCCAGGACACAATTAATTAATTAATATTAATTCTTTTTCACCACAGAATTAAAACTGACCTACCCCTTTATTACCACGTTATGAGAACGGGCTGCATTAATTTAGAATCCCCATATTTAAGGTTACTGGACATTCATTAATTAATCGAAGCCTCCGACAAGCTCTAACTACAATTAATTAATATCTTATAATTCCTGAGTAGTACCACTCAATCCTTATCACTCGTGCCTGAACATAATCAGCCTGCAGGACTTTGGCACGATGAATGTTATTGAGTTTCTCAGGGAATGTCCCCATCCTATTACTTGGATATGGTTACCTAAACCCACTCTCAGGCAGTACTACACGAACTGTTGTTACCCAAGATGCGGATATACGATCACGTTACTTAGGCTCTCCACCATGGCAAGTCAAAGCAACAGTCAACCCGTGCAAACCCCAGAACCTTCGTTAGAGTTTGGACTCAATCAATATAACAAGATCTTGTATTCGTTGATGTCAGACAGACGAATACATCTCACTGCGGTCCATCAATACGCCACCTCTGCGTACTAGCATGTCAAGTAACCAAGACAGACTACTTATTCCGACAATGCCGCAGCCATCCGGACAGACGTATCCTCATACGCTGTCTCGGCTGTGATCAGGTTTATGTCTCACTAGGTCAAGTGATCATACTATCTTCTGCGATCTACAACACGCCGTATGATCGTCCCTATCGGTGAGACAAGAGGATACCATTGTTCATACATGTAAGATTGTTAACAGATAGGAGAAATAAACCGTTGTATACTCATTATAATAAATGCTTTCAGTATACAAAACCCATCAATCTCCCACTTATACTCAAAGCATAACTAAGCTATTACAGAGTATACAGTCCGTCTATCTAGTCTGTTGTCTCTTTAACCATTGTCAGTGGTCGGCATCCACCTCAGACCCAGCTCACGAATATGTCTTTCGTAAACTTTCTACGACAAACTCTTTGTAAATGGATCGGCAAGATTGTCAGCAGTGTCAATCTTCTTAATTTGCACATCGCCCCTCGATACAATTTCTCGTATGATATGGTAATTTCTCTCTATATGTTTGCTTGACCTGTGAGACCGCGGCTCCTTTGAGTTTGCCACTGCACCAGAGTTATCAAAATAAATTGTGATGCTCTTCGGCAAACTCGGGATCACGCCCAACTCTAAAAGGTAGTTCCTGAGCCATACCCCCTCTTTCGAGGCGTAGGAGGCAGCGACATATTCCGCCTCCATGGTGGAGTCAGCAATGCATTTCTTCTTTGAGCTCCTCCAAGATATAGCTCCACCTCCCAGGGTAAACACATATCCTGAGGTCGATTTCTTCTTATCCTGGTCCCCTTGGAAATCCGAGTCTGTATAACCCACAGGGCAAAAATCCTCACTTTGATTAACTAGGCAGTAATTCCTAGTTCTTTTCAAATACTTGAGGATGTGCTTTACAGCAGTCCAGTGCGCCTGTCCAGAGTTAGACTGATATCTTGCTGCCATGCCAACGGCATAACAGATATCTGGTCTTGTACACAGCATCGTATACATGAGGCTACCCACCGCCGAAGCGTATGATATAAGACTCATCTCATCTTTCTCCCGCTGTGTCTGAAGACACTGCCCACTAGAAAGATGAACGCCATGTCTGAAAGGCAGCAAACCTTTCTTAGCAAGTTGCATGCTGAACCGGGCTATCACAGTATCCACATAGGATGCTTGGGATAAGCTCAACATTATTCTTTTACGATCTCGTAAGACCTTAATCCCAAGAATGTAGCTAGCTTCTCCCAGATCCTTCATTTGGAACTGTTCGGATACCAAGCCTTAATTTCTGACATCACTCCCTCGTTGTTTCCAAATAGGAGTATGTCATCAACGTATAGTGCAAGGAAGACCATGCTCCCACTGACACAAAGTCGGTAAACACAACTTTCGTTTTCCAACTGTGCAAATCCATAGGATTAAATCACATCGTTGAAACGTAAGTTCCACGACCTTGAAGCTTGCTTAAGTCCATACAAGGACTTCCTAAGCTTCCAGACAAGATGTTATTCGCCCTTGCTTATGTAACCCTCGGGTTGCTGCATATAGATGTCCCTACCTACTTCAAGGTAACCGTTTAGAAAAGCGGTCTTGACATCCATCTGCCAGATCTCGAGGTCCATATGTGCAGCTATGGCAAGGAGTATCTGTAGGAACTGAGTCTACAATAGGCGACATGAATCGCCATTTATTAAAACTCCGGATTTGATTTATGGATATCAAAAATAAATATCATTACAAACAGTAAATGCCCTATGCGTGCTCCTATTTAATTTAATTCGTAGATTCAAAGGAATACCTGAGACTCCAACGACTGATCTACAGATCTAGATCGATGATGGCAATGAAGATGGTGCAGATCTGGATCTGGAATCGATCAAAGCGATGGTGTTCCTACAGATCTAATCTTCTGATCAGTTCCCTTGCTCGATCCGGAAATTTGGTGAGGATACGCTACCGGATCTACAGCCGCCCACTCTCTCTCAATCTCTCAAGGGTTTCTGATTTGAAACTTCAAACTTTATGTGGGAAAATGCGAGATTCATCTATTTATATAGATCTGAGAATGGGCTATTAGGGTTTAATAAACCCTAATGGGCTCTGAGCAGTGTGGGGCCAGACCAGGGATCAAATGCAAATAATAAAGTGGGCCTCCTATTAATTAATTCCATGTTCAACCCAGAACATAATCAATTAATGAACATTAATTCATGCCACCAGAGAATTAATGTTGACCTACCCCTTTATTTACCACGTTATTAGGAACGGGTTGCATTGACTTGGTTAATCCCCATATTTAAGGTTTCAGACATTCATTAATTAATTCAGCGTATGACAATTAGCTGTAATTAATTAATCTCTTATTATTCCTGAGTAGTACCACTCAACCCTTATCGCTTATGCTTGAATCAATGATTCAGCCTGCAGGACATAGTATAACGAACCTCGTGAGCTTCTCAGAGAATGTCACCATCCTGAAACGGATATGGTTATCTAAATCCAGCCTGAGGAAACCCCACACAAACTGCCATCACCCAAGATTCAGATATACGAGTACATGTAAGACTCTCCACCATAGCAAGTCAAAGTGACAGTTAACCCATGTGTGCCCCTCAGCTTTCAATAGACTTTAGATCCGACCAAGTTACCGAGATCTTTACTCATTCATATGTCTAGTAGAATGGTTCATCTAACTGTTGATCCTATCAATACATTGAGATGTACCGATCACACAAAGCAGTCAAAATAAACCACTTATGGACTTGTGTGTCGCAGCCTAAACCGACAGCCAAACCAGAAACTGTCTCAGCTGTGATAACTTACACACCGTATGATCTCGCTAGGTCGAACGATCTATACGATCTTCTGTGATCTCTTACACACCGTATGATCTCCCTATTGACGAGATAACTGGATTTGTTTGTTCGCATCGTATGAATGTTAATTCAGACAGGAGTTGTTTATTGCAAGTCATTAATGATTACCAGTATATCAAACATAACGTTTCCTAATATACCAATCATAATACTTTTATGTATACAGTTCCAAGAATCTCCCACTTATACTCAAAGCATTATACCATTACTTTCCAGAGTATAACATGTGTCTATTCTTATCTTGCTATAACATTTGGTCACCAGGTGGCCGGCATCTACCTCAGCCCTAGGCTACGAACATGACCTTCGTATGCCTTTCTGCGGTAAGCCCTTTATAAATGGATCTGCTAGATTATCCTTAATGTTTATCTTATCTATTAGCACATCGCCTCTCGCTACGAATTCTCGTATGATGTTGTACTTTCTTTCTATGTGTTTAGACGCCTTGTGAGTTCTTGGTTCCTTAGAGTTTGCTAATGCACCAGCATTATCACAATATACCGTGATAGTCTTGGGCAAACTCAGAACAATATCTAACCCTTAGAGGTAGTTCCGAAGCCATATTGCTTCTATAGAAGCCTCTGAAGCTGCCACATACTCAGCTTCCATGGTGATGTCCGCGATACATTTTTGTCTCGCACTCCTCCATTATATAGCTCCACCTCCCAAGGTGAACACATAGCCCGAGGTCGATCTCTTCTCATCCTGATCCGCCTGGAAATCCAAATCCTTTCTTAGCATTTTGCATGCTAAGATGGACAATCACAGTGTCAATATAAGCGGCCTGAGACAAGCTTAACATCCTTTTCTTGCGATCACGCAAGACTTTAATCCCAAGGATGTATCCAGCGTCTCCTAGGTCCTTCATTTGAAACTGTTCAGATACCCATCTCTTTATGTCTGACAACACCTTCACATCGTTGCCGAATAGAAGAATGTCATCTACATAAAGTGTAAGGAATACCACGCTTCCGCTGACATATAATCGGTACATGCAACTTTTGGTTTCGTACTATGAAAATCCATAGGATTAAATCACATCATCGAAACGTTTGTTTCATGACCGTGAAGCTTGTTTAAGTCCATACAAGGACTTCATTAGCTTCCAGACAAGATGCTCCTCACCATCCTTCACATAACCCTCTGGCTGCTGCATATAGATGTCACGACCTTCCTCAAGGTACCCGTTTAAAATGCGGTTTTGACATCCATCTGCCAGATCTCTAGGTCCATGTGTGCTGCTATGGATAGAAGAATTCGAATGGATTTGAGCATGGCTACCGATGAGAAGGTCTCGTCATAGTCAATGCCCTCATTTTGACTATAACCCTACGCCACCAACCTGGCTTTAAAAGCAGTTATTTCTCCTTTCGCACCTTTCCTCCGTTTGTATACCCATTTGCAAATTATGGCCCGAAAGCCATCTGGTAGCGCAGACTTCTCGTATACATCCGTAGAGGTAATTGATTCAATTTCTGAATCCATTGCTTTATGCTATTTTTCCGCATCTTTGTCATTTACTGCTTCGTCGTATGTCCATGGGTCGGTATCTTCTAGTCCGTCTTCCGTGATCAAGTCCAAAGACTCTCCAACAAACATATACCGCTCGGGTTGGTGAGGTACCCTCCCACTACAACGGAGCACTGGTACTGCGTCAGCAGTTGGTGCAGTTACTTGTGGATCAAATCCTTGCACTGGCAATCGTGCAATTGGTTCCATACCTTCGAGAGGTACACTCAATCTGCCACGGGGTTTTTCCCAATGAAAGTGCATCATCGTCTCCAATTTCTTGGAGAATGATATCACTTTTGGATTTGTGGTTTTTCACAAACTCGTCCTCTAAGAATCTTGCGTTGGGGCTAACAACGATCTTCTGATCCTCAGGACAGTAGAAATAACCACCCTTCGTTTGTCTGGGGTATCCCACAAACAACATTAGCTTGGACCTGCCTTCTAACTTATCAGGTTCCTTCAACAAAACATACGCCGGACAACCCGACACTCTTATCTTTGACATACTGGGCTTTCGCCCATGCCAGAGTTCCGAGGGTGTTTTAGGAACTGACTTAGAAGGTACCAGGTTCAGAAGATACGCCGCTGTTAGTAACGCGTGGCCCCAAAACGAAACAGGCAAGTTCGCATAACTCATCATAGTTCTAACCATTTCTAGAAGAGTCCTATTTTTTTTCAGCCACACCATTCTGCTGAGGAGTGCCTGGTGCGGTCCATTGGGATGTAATCCCATGCTTTGATAAAAACTGCAAGAACTCGTCACTGAGATACTCACCACCATGATCAGATAGTAATGACTTAATGGTTTTGTTTAACTTCTTCTCTACTTTCGCCTTGAATTCCTTGAAGTAAGTAAACATACCCGTATCTCGAGTAATCGTCAATAAAAGTGACAAAATACTTGAATTCTCCACGAGTTTGCGTGGACATAGGTCCACATAAATCAGAGTGGATCAGTTCCAACACATCATTTGCTCGAGACTGACTTACCTTGAAAGGCCTGGTCGTCATCTTTCCCTCTATATAGGATTCACAAACTCGATGTGGAACTACCTGGATTGAATCCAACGTTCCATCATCCATGAGTCTCTTGATCCTCTTTCGATTGATGTGACCTAGTCTCAGATGCCATAGATATGTAAGATCCTCATCAGAAGATGAAAACTTTCTCTTCTTATGATTAAATGAGTTATATGCAGCATTCACAGAAGATTTATGCAAACAAGTTAAGATATAAAGAGAGTCTTTCTGTATCCCACGACAGATAACACCGTTATTGCCATTGATGGTAACATGACTATAAAAAATAACTGAAAATCCATCATTAATTAAACAGGAAACATCAATAAGGTTCTGCCGAAAATTCGTCACATACAAAACATCTCTTAAAATCAAAACATTGTCTTGAAAGCATAATGTAACATCTCCAACTGCTACTGCAGACACACGAGCAGCATTACCCATGGAGATCGTCACCTCGTCATCATTCAGCTGCCTTGTCTGCCTGAATCCCTGCAAAGTGTAACAAACATGATCAGTGGCTCCAGTATCCACTACCCATGAATGGGTACAAACAGATGCCAAACATGTCTCCGTTACAAATGCTAATGACGTACCTTGTCTAACCCGCTTGGTCAGACAATCCTTCTTCCAGTGACTAGTTTTGCCACAATGGAAACACTTGCCCTTCTTCCCCGGTGTCACAGTCTTCTTTTTCCCAGAACTTTTTCTTCCAAAGGCTGTCTTCTTGAATTTCTTTCCAATCACCCCTTTAGCACCTTTCGATGAAGCAGGGCGACTACCGAAAGAAACCAAGACTGCCTTTTTAGATTGCATGACTGATTCAGCCGCCATGAGATCACTAAGTAACTCATTGAGAGTATACTCCTTTTTACTCATGACAACATTAAACCTAAAGTTCTCAAAAGACTTTGGAAGTGAGTTGAGTATGATATCGACCTGGGCTTCCCCGTCAATACCTCCTCCATGCAACATCAGTTCATCCATGAGATGAGTCTTGGAAACAACGTGCTCCCTCACTGAGCTACCATCAGTCATTTTACAACTCACGATTTCCCTCATGAGTTTAAATCTGACAGCTCTATCCGATTCCCCATAAGTAACTGTGAGACTATCCATAATCTCAGCTGCTTTGTCATAGTGATGATGTTGTTGCTGGAGTACCTTAGACATGGTGGTCATCATGTAGCACTTGACTACATTATTAGACTTAACCCACTTATCATAAAGGTTCCGCTCCACATCAGTTGACTCAGCAGTAGGGACAGCTGGACACGGAGTGTTAAGAACATATTTATGTTCCTCTGCAACTAGGATATAATCCAAGTTGCGCTTCCATTCCAGGAAATTCGGACCAGTTAATTGATTTTGTGCCAAGATATTTATGACATTATTCATAGACATATCTGAAAACAATAATTGATTAAAGTAAGAACATACATGCAGAACATTGAAACAAATATGCATTGTAACATTTTGATAAACCAATACAATTGTTTCCCCCAATTGCCTAGGTTCTACTGCAAGCTCCTTTCGAAGAAGTTTACAGCAGACCGCCTAACCAAACTGCTCTTTGAAGTTCCAGTCTTTAATTTCATTCCATGCCAGGTATTCGCCGGCAAATGAAATTAATAATCGAAGATAAAACTAAGACCATGTTCAACCTATCTGAGCAGGGACATCATTCATGAGTTAGTACTCTGGCAACATCTAAGCATTTGACCACAATTCTAACTCTGGAAGTTAAAGGACGATTTGTCATACGTACTAGACCCATGACGCATGCCTCTTACAACCTTTGTTATCTTATTTAAAACAATCCTAGAGTACTTATGAACAAATAAAGTAAGCATGCTACGGTCGTGTAGACGTCTACTCACTTCACTGTCCATTTCACACATGTTTAAATGTTTTATTTAGAAATCTCATCTATTAGAACTTATGAACAAATAAAGCAAGCAGGCTACGGTCGTGTAGAAGTATACTCACTTCACTGCCCACTTATAATAAGAGACCGCAATGTGGAGGTCTTGTTTATTTTAATAAAAAAATCTTGCTTAGTCTTTTTCTTTCAAAAGGTTCTTATGCGCACAGATTATTTTATGATCCATAAATTATGTCACATCTAAAATTCCATCATATTTCCCACATGATTCCGGAATTTATAGACATAATTTAATACAAAAAATAAATCACATAAAGCATGCTTTGAACAGTAAATAATAAAGCAGTAACATGCTTCCCTATTATCTACAACATGCTTTATAAATCAATAATAAAAGCAGTAGCATGCTTTCCTATTATTTACTAGTGCGCACATAATAAATCACATCATACGAGAAAATAATTAAATAAACAATTAAAATTTCTCGTGGCCCCTTGATGCAATTACATGGGAAATAAAATTAAATTTATCTATTACAATGATTTAATTTAATACAGATCTTCAAATGGGCTCCCACTCTTTAACTTGAAATCTGCAACTTTGGGCTGGAATAATACAGTAGTTTGGGCCAGGAATTAGGGTTTCAAGCCCACTGGATTGTAAAAACCCTAATTTTGCAAAACACCTAGTTTCAGCAAATCGGGCCGCCTCCGGGCTGCCGGGCCCGTGATGAGTTCATATTTTCACTCATTATTGGTTTGATTTATCTTTGTTTTTCGTTGCATTTTCATTTTTTTTAGTTATTTTTATTGCATGAATCACTCTAGGAGAGTATTGCGCTTGTAGTGGTGTGTTTTTGCATGTTTGAGGACGAATTCACCGAAAATCCGTTCCAAAAGCAGTGACGTGCAAGAGTAGCAGTGAAGGATTTCCCCACACAAGGAATTCGGGCTATTGGCGCATGGAAATAGATAGAGCTTCGAATAAGATATCCAACGCAACTGGAATCGGGTCAATCGAAGTTCGGGAGAGGAAGTTATGACCAAAACCGTGAGATCGCGCAGATCGACGTCGACTGGCGAGTGGACACACGCGCGTCGATTGACGCAAGACCAGCGTCGATCGATGGAGGCGAGTTTGGCGAGATTCTGGACGGATTTCACGTATCTTGGGCGAGATTTGGTCAAAATTGAAGAGATATATCATATTGGAAGCCCTGAAGACTCAAGATTAAAGATATACTCATTGTAGGACATGGAGATATAGATATACATCAAATCTAATCCAATTTCCTATAGGATTCAGCCTTCTAAAGCCCATACAAACACTATAAATACCCCCTAGATTAGTTTATTCAGTGGATTTCACTCCCTATATGAATTTCAATTCATATATCCTTCTCAACCTCAATTTCTGTAGTTAGGATTTTATTTTATTTTATGC
>JAPKLW010000597.1:279132-289740 GCA_026898455.1 Plectranthus barbatus
TTGATAGGTAGATATCCCTAGGATCTATACTTCTCTTATTTGACTTCAAAAGCTTTTCAGTTTTCTGTTTAATTTTCATTAGCAGGTATTACAATTTTCAAAACAACAAAACCCTTTTATTTGATTTTCCTAATCAGTATCTTCAAGAACGCTTGGCTTAGTATTTAAAGGTTATTCGTTACTTCTTTCCTTGAGGGATCGATAATTTTATTTGCCGCTATATTATTAGCTTTGCTAAGTCACTGTCTATATAATTTTAGCGTGATCATTCAACCATGAGATGAGTCATGGAAACAACGTGCTCCCTCACTGAGCTACCATCAGTCATTTTACAACTCACGATTTCCCTCATGAGTTTAAATCTGACAGCTCTATCCGATTCCCCATAAGTGACTGTGAGACAATCCATAATCTCAGCTGCTTTATCATAGTGATGATGTTGTTGCTGGAGCACCTTAGACATGGTGGTCATCATGTAGCACTTGACTACATTATTAGGCTTGACCCACTTGTCATAGAGGTTCCGCTCCACATCAGTTGACTCAGCAGTCGGGACAGCTGGACACGGAGTGTTAAGAACAAATTGATGTTCCTCTGCAACTAGGATATAATCCAAGTTGCGCTTCCATTCCAGGAAATTCAGACCAGTTAATTGATTTTGTGCCAAGATATTGATGACATTATTCATAGACATATCTGAAAACAATAATTGATTAAAGTAAGAACATACATGCAGAACATTGAAACAAATATGCATTGTAACCTTTTGATAAACCAATACAATTGTTTCCCTTAATTACCTAGGTGCATCTACTGCAAGCTCCTTTCGAAGACATTCACAGCAGACCACCTAACAGACTGCTCTTTGAAGTTCCAGTCTTTAATTTCAATCCATGCCAGGTATTAGCCGGCAAATGAAATTAATAATCAGAAATAAAACTAAGACCATGTTCAACCTATCTGAGCAGGGACATCATTCATGAGTTAGTACTCAGGCAACATCTAAGCATTTGACCAAAATTCTAACTCCGGAAGTTAAAAGGACGATTTGTCATACCTACTAGACCCATGACGCAAGCCTCTTACGACCTTTGTTATCTCATTTAAAACAATCTTAGAGAACTTATGAACAAATAAAATAAGCTGGCTACGGTCGTGTAGATGTCTACTCACTTCACTGTCCACTTCTAATATTTTTAAATGTTTTATTTAGAAATCTCATCTATTAGAACTTATGAACAAATAAAGTAAGCAGGCTACGGTCATGTAGACGTCGACTCACTTCACTGCCCACTTCTAAATAGAGATCGTGTTGTGGAGGACTTGTTGATTTTAATTAAAAAAATCTTGCTTAGTCTTTTTCTTTCCAAAGGTTTTTATGCACACATATTATTTTATGATCCATAAATTATGTCACATCTAAAATCCCATCATATTTTCCAACATGATTCCGAAATTTATAGACATAATTTAATACATAAAATAAATCACATAAAGCATGCTTTAAAAAATTAATAATAAAGCAGTAAAATGATTCTCTATTATCTACAACATGCTTTAAAAATAAAAAAAAGCATTAGCATGCTTTCCGATTATTTACTAATGCGCACATAATAAATCACATCATATGAGAAAACAATTAAATAAATAAATAAAATTTCTCGTGGCCCCTCTGATGCGATTATAAGGAAAAAAATTAGACCTATCTATTACAAGGCTTTAATTAAATACAGATCTTCAAAAAGGGCTCCCACTCTTTAATTTGAAATCTGCAACTTTGGGCTGAAGAATATTGAGTTACTGGGCTAGGAATTTGTGAACCAGGGTTATCTAGCCCATTGGAAATAATCAAATTTGAAATTTTGGTCAACCCACATCATAATGGGGTTTCCAGGAGAAATTAGGTTTTTTTTTTAACCTAATTCCTCAAACCCTAAACCAACCAACCAGGCCACCGCCGGGCCTCTAGGCTTGCGACCGGCCCTCGCGGCCTAAACCCTAGCCTAGCCACCAGCCTTCATCTTCTTCCTCCAGAAATCCTAGCACCGCCGCCTGCTTCACCAACGACCGCCGCCTGCCTTGCAACACAACCCAGTCGCCGCCGCCAGCAGTACCACCCTCCCCGTCCGATGCCCACAGTCGCGCCGCCTGCGCCAGACGTTCGCCACCATCATGCACCTACTGTTTGCACGTAGGGTTGCTGTCGCGGATGCGCTCTGCGCACGGCTCTCACCTGTCCACAACGATCTGCGCCAGTCAGAGCCGGCGCCGCTGCAACGCGAGGAAGAGGGAAGCTCGCGAACTGCTGCTGTAAGGACTACCACCGCCGCGCGCGACCTTGTTTTCATAGAAAATTGCCGCGCACAGTGCGCGGCCATTACGTGCTTCCCTCGTTGGCCGACGGCTACTACTGCCGGTCACCGCCGCGCATTACCTGCGCGCGGCTGCTGCAATCGCTGAAAATTTGCTGCACCACTTCTATCGCTGTTCTTGTTCTCCGATTTTCTCCAGTTACAGATTGAATAAAATAAAATAACAGAACTAGTCTATTACATATTTTCTTATCAATGTAATTGCTGATTTTTTCGCGATTTAAAACAAAACCAAAACCAGAGAGGGGCCACGAGAACAAAAACATCCACGATAGTTTAATCCATCCACGATAAATTAAATAACATGCATAAACTGAATGTAAAAATTTATTTTCCGACAGAGCCATAAAATACAAACCTGGCTCTGATACCAATTGTCGGAACTGAGTCAAAAATAAGGGACGTGAATCGCCATTTATTTTTAACCCCGGATTCGTTTTATGGATATCAAAATAAACACTATGATAAACAGTAAATGCTCTATGCATGTTCCTATTGAATTTAATTCGTAGATTCAAAGGAATACCTCAACTCCTGCGGATTGAATACGACGATAGATTGTTGATGGTGTTCCTACAGATCTGATCTTCTGATCTGTTCCCTCGCTCGATCCAGAAATTTGGTGAGGATGCACTACCGGATCTACAGCCGCCCACTCTTTCTCAATCTCTCTAGGGTTTCTGATTTGAAACTTCAAACCTTATGTGGGAACAGAGAATTGATATATTTATATATATCTCGAGAATGGGCTATTAGGGTTTAATAAACCCTAATGGGCTCTGAGCACTATTGGGCCAGACTAGGGATCAAATACAAATAATAAAGTGGGCCTCCTATTAATTAATTCCATGTTCAATCCAGAACATAATTAATTAATAAACATTAATTAATGCCACCGGAGAATTAATGCTGACGTACCCCTTTATTACCACATTATTAGGAATGGGTTGCATTGACTTGGTTAATCCCCATATTTAAGGTTTCATACATTCAGTAATTAATTCAGCGTATAACAATTATCTGTAATTAATTAATCTCTTATTATTCATGAGTAGTACCACTAAACCCTTATCGCTTATGCTTGAATCAATGATTCAGCCTGCAGAACTTAGCATAAATAACCTCAGGAGCTTCCCAGAGAATGTCACCATCCTGAAACGGATATGGTTATCTAAATCCAGCCTGAGGAAACCTCACACAAACTGCCATCAGCCAATATGCAAATATATGAGTACATGTAAGACTCTCCACCATAGCAAGTCAAAGTGACAGTCAACCCATGTGTGCCCCTCAGCTTTCAATAGACTTTAGATCTGACCAAGTTACCGAAATTTTTACTCCTTCATATGTCAAGTAGAATGGTTCATCTCACTGTTGATCTTATAAATACATTGAGATGTACTGGTCACACAAAACAGTCAAGATAAACCACTTATGGACTTGTATGCCGCAACCTAAACCGTCAGCCAAACCAGAATTTGTCTCAGCTGTGATAACTGTTTATATCTCGCTAGGTCGAACGATCGATAAGATATTCTGTGATCTCTTACACACTGTATGATCACTCTATCGACGAGATAACTGGATGTATTTGTTTGCATCGTATGATTGTTAATTCAGACAGGAGTTGTTTATTGCAAGTCATTAATGATTACAAGTATATCAAACATAACGTTTCCCAATATACCAATCAGAATGCTTTTATGTATACAATTCCAATAGAAGTCATATCGAAAGCTACAGGAAGAAAACCTGGCGCTCCGTCAGAAGACTCAATCCTATCCACCAGGGAAGTAACCCATAATTCAGGCGATAGAAGGATTAGGTGGGCCGCAACTACTCCACCCTCGAAACTTGAAAGGTAGCTTTGAAACCACCCTGGAAGATGTACCACACACCCCTCAAGGGTCCGGAGATGCTCCTGAGTCCGAAGAAGAGAACCCAAGGGGTGGATCCGGCCAACAGTATGATGTTGTGGAGGCTATGGTGCGATCCCTCAGAGCTATGGAGGTGTAAATTGAGAAGAATGTGGAGGAGTATAACTCGCTCTTAGAAAAGGTTCCAGGAATGCCGGAGAGGAAAAGCTCATACCAAGGGATAACTTCGCTGAGTCACCCTTCACCAAGGAGATAGCTGAGGCGGAAATACCAGCAAGGTTTACCCAACCAACATTCGTGCTCTACAAATGAACAACTGATCCAGAGACCTACGTCATGCTGTACAAGCAAAAAATGTTCGCGACATCTATTCTGTCCGACCTGCGAGAGTTGTGCATGTGTAAAAACTTTGGTTCAAGCCTGACAGGGCTAGCCCTTCAATAGTTCGTGAATTTACCTCAAGGAAGAATCGGATCACTCGCAGAACTACATCAACTATTTCGAAGACAGTGTTCCAGCAGCAGGCACCTCGACAAACACCCAGACGATTTGTATTCCATGGTGCAGGGACCGAAAGAGACCTTGCGTTCTTACCTGTCAAGGTTCAACAAGGAGCTTGTTGATGTGCCTAATTGTCCCGCGGATACTGCCCTCCGAGCTTTAAAGAAAGAGCTGGATGTCGATTCCCACCTCTACATGGAATTGTCGATATACCCATGCAACATCTTGGATGATGCAATCAATAGAGCATGGGCCCTAATTAAGTGGGAAGAGGATGAGCCATACAGAAATTCAAGGCAAGCGCTCCTTGGAAAGACGCCCGTGAAAGAGGATAGAAGGCATCCTTCCTACCATGAAAGTCGGCGGCCCAAAACAAGTGAAAGGCGAACAAGCAGGTTGCACCCTTACAACCGGTCACACCATACCTACGCACTCACTCCCACACATGCGTCGTATGTGCCTGAGTACAATTTGACGATCGATGCAAACAATTTTGTCAACTCGGTTCTCAAGAAGATTCCAAACAAAGTTAGATGGCCAAAAAAGATGAAGGTAGACCCAGCAACAAAGGACCCGAATAAGTATTGCAAGTTTCACGGAGACCACAGTCACCTCACTGAAGATTGTCGGGCCCTGAGGCTGGAAATAATTGAGTTTCTCAAGAAGGAATACCTCATTGAAAGAGGTAAGAAGACTTGGACAAGAGAAGGCCAGGATAAGAAAAAATAAGATAGACCCAAGTCACCTGTGCCAGAAAGGGCAGTGAACGTTATTATCAGGGGATCAGATATAAGTGGAGTAACCCGGTCCTCACCAAAGAAGATGCGACGCATAACAAAGGAGGACGACTCCATTCCAAGGGAAAACCCTAAACATGAACCCATGGACTTCAACAGTGATGAGTCACCAGGATTGCACCATCCGCAGCATGATACGCTAGTAATTTCCATGCTAATATCAAATTGTCTCGTGAAGAGAATCCTCGTGGATAATAGAAGCTCTGCTAATATTTTGCTCCTGAGAACCCTATGTGATATTAAAATACCTGAACACAAGATCAACCCAGAAATCACAACCCTGATAGGGTTCAGTGGGGAGAAGCAAGTCACTAAAGGAACAGTCACCTTACAAACCTACTGCAGAGGTGAGCCTCTCGACATCAACTTCACTACTGTAGATGCGTCGTCCTCCTACAACGGGCTTTTGGGGAGATCCTGGCTGCACACCTTGAAGGTTGTGCCATCAACCTACCACCAAGTAGTTAAATGACCTACCCGCTTGGGGATACAAACAATCAGAGGCGAATAGAACACATCAAGAGAATGGTACTACTCAGGTTTCAAGTTCGTTTGCAGCCAAGAATGCTCAAAACCATCTCCACCTAACAAGGCGCATGTTGTCGAGGAGCTTGAAGAAGTGAGTTTAAATGAAGATCCCAAGTCGGAGCAGATTTGGCACTCGATGTGCGTGATATCCTAATTTAGTTCCTCAAAAGAAGGCAAAGTACATTTGTCTGGTGCCATAGTGACATGACGGGCATAGATTCAAAACTCATGGTACATGGACTGCAAGCGGATCCCCAACGAAGACTGATACAACAGCAAAGAAGGTACTTCGCACCTAAAAAGAACGACACAATCAATGAGGAGGTGCAGAAGCTCTTAGATACAGGGGCCGTGAGAGAGGTCAAGTACCCATCCTGGTTAGCCAATGTGGTGGTCATCAAGAAGAAAAATGGAAAAAACAGGGTGTGCGTGGACTTTACAGACCTAAACAAAGCTTACCCAAAGGATCCTTATCCTCTCCCGCATATTGATAGTATCGTGAACGTGACCTCCGCCCACGAGCTCCTGAGCTTCATGGATGCCTTTTCAGGATATCACCAGATATAAATGCACCCAGATGACCAAGAGAAAACGGCGTTCATGACCAACAAGGGGATATACTGCTACAAAGTCATTCCTTTCAGCTTAAAGAATGCTGGTTCATTTTACCAGAGATTAGTAAACAAGATGTTTGAGCCTCTTATTGGCAAAACTATGGAGGTGTATGAAGATGATATGCTCGTGAAGTCCAAGGAAGTCAATGATCACGTGACGCACGTCGAAGAAGCATTCAACATCCTAGATAAATACAAAATGAAGCTCAACCCATCGAAATGATCGTTTGGAGTGGCGTCGGGGATGTTCTTGGGCTACATTATAACAAAGAGAGGAATCGAAGCTGACCCAATGCAAGTCAAGGCAATAGCTGATATCACGCACCCACAAAATTCAATGGAGATGCAGCGGCTGACAGGGGGGCTGGCAGCTCTTAACTGATTCATTTCAAGATATTCTGAAAAGACGCATAACTTCCTTTCAAGCTTTCAGGAAGGGAAAGAAGTTCGAGTGGACCGAAAAATGTGCAAGAGCACTAGAAGAACTCAATCATTACTTGACTAACCTTCCGCTGCTCTCCAAACCCTAGAACAAGGAATCCTTACTACTGTACCTTGCAGTATCAAAAAAGGCACTAGGGGTTGTCCTTGTTAAAGAAGAGAAGGGAAAATAGCTACCGGTCCACTACGCGAGCAAACCATTGGTCGACGCAGAGACAAGATATACAGCGTTGGAGAAGCTCGCACTAGCACTCATGGTGGAGACGTGCAAGCTGCGACCCTACTTTGAGGCGCACAAGGTGATGGTGGTAACCGCGTACCCTCTACGGACCGTGTTCTCCAAGCCTAGCTTATCCGAGAGATTACTAAAGTCAATTGTCGAGCTTGGCAGATACAGGCTGGAATTTCAACCGTGCACGACGATCAAATCACAAGTGCGCAGATTTCATAGAAGATTTCACAACCAGTTTGCAACAAGAAGCCGAAACAGAAATAGCTAATTTAAGCTGCGATGAGCAAAGAAGCGGAACATGAATTATTCAAACAGATGGTTGATGTGCACTAAAAACTCACACGAATTCCCAATGCAATACAAGGTTTAATTATCAATCCAAATACTTCTCCCTTTGGCCTAGTAGAGTATCGGGATACTACGGAAAAGTCTAATAGCTAGGCAATACACAATCATTGAGTAATTTCTATCAATCTAGTCATTCAAATTAAACCTAAGCTAACAACATATACAAAGCAATGAATCAAACCAACAATTATCATCTTTCAATCTCAAAACAATGACTTGAATTTTCTCCACAATATGGTAGAACAAGACAAACAAACACTCAAATGAGATAGAAAGGATGTTGAAATGAACGTAGATGTGATCCGATTAGGTAGAGCTTCAATGTAAACACATTTTAATCCCTAGATGGATGATCAATTCACTCTAATATGGCCAATTCCCTTTGTACCGGCAAATCAACTGTGGATGAAATTAGAAATCTTAAACAGTTATGTTATCGACCCCTAACTCACTCCTAAAAGCTCGTGAATTCTAGACCTATGCGCTTCCTCCGCACATGGATTGGATTGAGATACATATGAAGACATGCTATTCGTGACACATGTATCCGCTTATTGGCTGCAATGATTGTGTCAATTATCAATATGATTGGCTCTTACCTACATCAAGTTGAATGGAAACAAGCTCTAACATGCTTCAATCACAAAGAGGGAGGTAAACATACAATAATCTAACCTAATTTTAACACATCCTAGTCAAAATCAACATCCAAATGGAATTAGAACAACATACCTCTCAATTGTATCAATACTAAGTAAAATTGAAAGAGATCCATTACAATTGACAATTAGTAAATGATTTCTTTCTCAATTGGATTTGCTTAATCTTGATTTACCCCTCTAGTCTTCAATCCTTCACCAAGGTGTGGTAGATTTGCTCTTGGATACCTTGAATTAGGGTTGGAGAAGGTTGGGAATGGAATTGAAGAGACAAACTATGTAGATTTTACCTAAAAGTGTCAAAAGTTCTCAAAAAATGCAAGTTTCCCCTTTTTATAATGAGTTGGCAGAGCCCCGGATCGCCCCGTCCAAGATTGGATCATCCGAGATGGTTTGAAACTGAATAACCGTCGAACAGCCTATTTTGAATCGCCCAGTCTAGATCAGGATCGATAAAAATTCTTCTTTAAACAAACTAGATCGGTCGAGACTCTGAAGGATTGGTCGAGATTCCTCTCTGAACTGCCCAGATCGGTCGATCCACTCCAGGATCGATCGAGAATCTTCTCTGAAATCCTTCCTCCTACTCCCTTGCTCATCCCGGTCGATCTTCACAGCCCTTGCAACTTGGATTGGTTGATTTTCCACCAAAGCTAAGCCCAAAATGAGAAATTATGCTCCAAACCTATCCTACACAATCAAAATCACACAAAACACAACAAAAACAACCGAAAGACATATGATATGGGAGTAAAACAAACGCAAACATGCATGCACAAACATCAAAATATAGGTCATTTTACGCACATATCAAAGGTGCCAGCAACGTGCTTGGAAATGGAGCTGGCGTACTCGTAAGAAACCCCTAGGGTGAAGCGTTCGAAAGGGAAATCCAGCTCAACTTTGATGAATATGCGGCATTGATCAAAAGAATGCAGCTAGCAAGAGAGCTAGGGGCTACACACGTAGAAGTAAGGTGCGACTCGCAACTTGTGGTGTGCCAAATGAGCAATGAATACCAAGTAAAAAAACCAAGGCTACTCCCCTACCATGAGTTAGCAACTAAACTAAAATCTGAATCCGAAGAATACGAGATCAAGCATATTGCGAGAGACAAGAATTCCCAGGCAGATGCGCTAGCAAACATAGCCTCCGTAGAAATTGAAAAGACTAATTGACTGGTACCCATTATTTTGGTCGACAAACTGATCGATGCAAAATCCTGCATACAGATTATAGCACAGAGCAAATAAATTGATAATAACCCAGAGGTTGTCGAACCCACAGGGATAGTGCAACGAGGGAAAATCAGGTACTGAATGTAGTTCTCAAAACCTTTGTTTGGGTAATTCGAATTTCAGGGTTTTGGGTTTTTTAAGACAAATAATTAAAGAGATAAAATTCAAATATTAAAAAGCACAGATTCTAGGGAAATCTACCAATCTGATCTACATGCAAGAAACAAATATTCAAACCCATAAAAGATAATTTTGGTGGAAAATCTGTTAAAGTGGAATTAATTCCTTGGTCGGGCAATTAAATCCTAAATTATCAACTAGTGATTATCTCCTCTCGGTCTCAAAAACACCAGTTAATTAATTTCATAAAAATTCATATTAATACTATAATTGAAATCTTCTTGGTCGGACAGATAATCAAAAGTCTTAAATCCTAACTTCCTATTACTAACCTTCACCTCTCGGTCTTTCGATTAATAATTGTAACCTACCTCAATCTTCATCTCTCGATCCTTCGATGAGAATAGACTTAAAACAAAACATAGGATTTAAACCTGTTTAAAGAGTTTGAATTATTGAATCTAAACATGCATCACAGATGGAGAAACCCTAGAACCTGTTTAGGGTTCTAGCCTAACATATTGAAAATAAGCATTGCAGAGAAAATTAAATAGTGCATTAAAAACAATAAAGGTTTAACAAAAACTAAAGAGGAATTCTCACGAAACTTAAAGTAAGGAAAACAGAAAATTAAAGTATAAAATAGCACTAACCTAAAGATAAAAATTCTTGGAACTCCTAATTATGAGTTAAGTATGAGTTTATTTAGTGGTAGGGCTAAGGCTTTGAATAGCAAGATGTGATGAAGATTGTCATCTTTTTCTCCAATTTCGTCCTTGAATTGATTTGGTATCTTTCCCTCTTAAATTCTTCATCAAGCACGATGTTAGGGCTCCAAAACGCGCGTCTCGGCCAGGATAGATGCTGCCACGGTCGAGATT
>JAPKLW010000597.1:289750-393341 GCA_026898455.1 Plectranthus barbatus
TCCTATTACTAACCTTCACCTCTCGGTCTTTCGATTAATAATTGTAATACCTCAATCTTCATCTCTCGATCCTTCGATGAGAATAGACTTAAAACAAAACATAGGACTTAAACCTGTTTAAAGAGTTTGAATTATTGAATCTAAACATGCATCACAGATGGAGAAACCCTAGAACCTGTTTAGGGTTCTAGCCTAACATATTGAAAATAAGCATTGCAGAGAAAATTAAATAGTGCATTAAAAACAATAAAGGTTTAACAAAAACTAAAGAGGAATTCTCACAAAACTTAAAGGAAGGAAAACAGAAAATTAAAGTATAAAATAGCACTAAACTAAAGATAAAAATTCTTGGAATTCCTAATTATGAGTTAAGTATGAGTTTGTATAGTGGTAGGGCTAAGGCTTTGAATAGCAAGATGTGATTAAGATTGACATCTTTTCCTCCAATTTTGCCCTTGAATTGATTTGGTATCTTTCCCTCTTTAATTCTTCATCACGCCCGATGTTAGGGCTCCAAAACGCGAGTCTCGGCCAAGATAGATGCTGCCACAGTCGAGATCGGCTCCAAACTTCGATCCTCCTTTCGCCCAATTTCAATTCATTTCGGTCCTCCATCTTGCCCGGGATAGATGCAGCCACGGCCGAGATAAGCTTCCCGTGCCTCGGTCGATCTCCGCTCCAACTCGGCCAAAACAGATAGCCTTGATGTGGCGAATTCCTTCAACTCTTTGACCAATTCTTCACTTTTTCTCAATTTTTCCTGCATATTCATCCACCACAAGCATAATACCGTCCACTATACACTCATGCTCAATTTATTAGATAAAATAAACAAAAACTCATAAAAGATATGAAAAACAATGCGATAAGTGAGTAGAAATACGAGCTAATCACAAACCGGCAATACAGCTAGGGGCACAGGAAACCTTACAAGTCCTGCCATTAGACGAGAACTCATAGATGCGACCCATAGAAAATTTCATCAAGGATGGCCAACGCCCGAAAGATCGACACAGAGCAGCAAAACTCGAAAGACAAGCTACAAAATTTACACTCATTGAAGGGCAACAATACCGGAGATCCCTAGAAGGACCTTTGCTTAAGTGTCTAAATGAAGAAGAGTCGAAGAACCTGTTGTGAGAGATACATGAAGTTGAATGCGGCAACCACTCAAGTGGCATGTCACTAGCGCACAAGGTGTTGTCCGCATGTTTTTATTGGCCAACGCTACGGAAAGATGCAGGCAAGCACGTTATAAGGTGCGACGGATGTTAGCATTTTTGGATAGTTTCCCACCGAAGTGCTGAACCATTACGTGCCACGAGCATCCCATGGCCCTTCATGGTTTGGGGGATGGATATCATGGGAAAGCTACCTCGTGGTATGGGGAAAAAGGAGTACATCTAGGTGGCCACAAACTACTTCACAAAGTGGGTGAAGCTGAAGCATTGAGAAATACCGGAGATATAGATGTAATCAAGTTTCTCTGGACACACATTCTATGCTGATTCGGAGTTCCAAAAGAAATACGAACGGACAACGGAGCTCAATTCACAAGTGGAACACTCAGAGATTTCTGCAACAAGTATGGGATAAAACTCACCTTCTCTACCCCAAGGTATCCAGAGGCAAATGGACTTGTGGAATCAACAAAAAAAAACATCGATGGCAACTTTGAAGAAAAGTCTTGGTGCCTACAACAGAGGATGGGTGGAGGATCTACCTGCAACACTATGTTCCTATAGGACAACCCCCAGAACGGCCATGGGTGCAACACCATTTTCACTTGCATACGGAATAGATGTTATGGTTCCAGCATAAATAAAGGCTAGAAGCCCGAGAATCGAATTTCATGATGAAGAAAAGAACACAGAAAACTTGCTCAGAGACCTTGAGCTGATTGACGAGGCTCGTGATGAAGCCCACATAAGCATTGCTCGACGAACATCCCAAGTAGAAAAATTCTTCAACACCAAACTATGGCTTAGGAGCTTTGTGGAAGGTGATCTGGTACTTCGAAGAGTATTTGACAACACAAAGGATCGCAGCCGAGGCAAGCTCGCACCTACGTGGGAAGGGCCCTACCTTATCTCCAAGGTGGTTGGGCGAGGTGCGTACAACCTAATCGCGATGGATGGCAGAGAACTAGCAAAATCTTGGAATGTCAAACACCTCAAGAAGTACTACCCATATATTCGACCAAATGGTTCGGCATCTCAAATACGCACCTCTTAATCTAACTTTATCATTTGATTCATTTTTTTGTTTTGCATACTACATACTAATTTAAGTGTTGGAGCAGGATAGGTGCGTAAAGCAACAACTACCTACAACTTCCAGATATGCTATTTTCATCCTCATTTTCACTCTTTCAAATCCATGGCTACGTAGTCCAGTTTACCACGAACTCGATCTTCTTGAGTCCACTCCACATACGGCTTGTCCACCATCTCTTCTAGTCCTTAAACATCTTTGCCAATTCGAGTCTTCACCTTTTGAATCTTGATTGGTCCTTGCTCGATCACTTGCTTCATCTCGGGATGTATATTCGTCAACGTGATTAGCAACCTCTTTTTCCAGGTGGAGTAGGTTTCCGGAGTGAACTTTCCAAGCTTAGCGTTGTTCGCCATTGTCCTTATCCTGAGCATAACACAGAGATACAAGAAATATGCAAGGAAAAATGGATCTGGTCCTAAGAAACTCAGAAGCAGCTAGTCTGTAAAGACCAACCGCTCTGATACCACTTGTTGGTCCCCGATCAGAGTATCTATATTTGCAGCAGAAGTTTTAACAAAATCTTGCACTTATCTTGCTAAGGTGACGACTTAGCAAGTGTTTATCAAATGTGTTTAAGCTTGAATATTCGTTAGGTTTATTGCAGATTATACTGAAACACTTGGTGTATTGAGTTTCAAGATATAGAACATGTAACAAAATAAAAAAAGTAAATGAACACGGGATTTATAGTGTTTCGAACAAATTTTCTACGTCCACTCTTCAGTCCTCATGACTGAAAATTCACTATAGATTAAGTATAAGGTCAGGTTTGATCTCTAACGTTGAACAACTCCTCCGTCTGGTCAGCGCGCACCTTCAAGAACCTCGGTCTTTAATCTTTACTTATGACACTCCTTATAGTGAGGACAAACCTCCCTTCTCTCGGACGTTGACCTTGGAAGTTTTATAGTTCTTCCCAGAACCTTTTCGTGTTTGGCAGTAGCCCGTGATAATTACGCTTGCAAAGCAAGGTGACTGCTAGATTCTTTCTATGATAGAAAGAATCCCAATGATAACCTTAGAAGTAACACTTCAGAGGTCTCGAGCTTTGAATATGTAGCTTGTGTAAAGCTTCAATCAAGTATTAGCTCAGATACGAGTTCGCGTGGGATTGAGTGGTTTAAGATCTCTTCTAGTATTTCTGTTGTAGATTTTTCGCGAACCTCTGAATCTCTCTTTGCTGACACCTATTCATAGGTGAAGATTCAAATGACTGTTTGAATCTTATCTGTTAGACTCAAAGTGTCTGCTCTCCAATCTACATCCTTCTTTTCCTGCGAAGCGCAGAGACTCTTCAGGTCTCCCTTTTCTCTGATTGACGATCTCCGTAATTTAGCCGTCTTTGTAAGAACGGATCTGTCAGTTTGAATCTGGAAACCTTTCTTGTGTCTATTGATTGTCCATCACTCTAATTCGTCGAGTTTCCTTGTGATTTGGATCTTTCTGATTCACGACTTTGTATTGTGTGTTGATTGTTGATGTGTGTTGACCTTTAATGGGGTTTAGAACCACCACATTCAAATCATCAACAACGAACACAAGCAACAATCAACAAATGAGCCAATCAAAGTAATCACACAAGAATTTTAGCGTGGAAAACTCTCGAATAAGAGAAAAACCACGGGACCTGTAGGCCGCTTCAATCATCCACTATATATCCAACAATAATGGGTACAACCAAATCCTCCCTAGATCAACAAACTAGAGGCACACCAATATTCATCAAGATCAAATATACAAGACCTTGGTACACAACAAACCCATCAAGATTAAACATCTAATCTTGGCAACTAAGAGGAAACAAGATGAACAAGAGAGATAACCAAACCAAAAAAAAACTTCAGTCTGTTTCCCACAAGCAAACAACCTTCTACTCTTCAAAAACTGATCTCCACCATTTAGAATGAGGGCGGGGGAGTCACAAACCTGCTGTCAAATTTTTGTGACGATCCAACAGTGCAAACTTTGGTAATTGGCAATTCTCTACAGCTGCTACAGTGTATTGCGGGATTGAAAACCCTTCCCCTCTTTCTCTATTTTTCTCTCCCTGTTTTGGTCTCTCTCGTCCCCTCTCACAGCAAACTGACTTCTCACTTTTTATTTTCTTTGTTTGAGTTTGAAAAGCCCAAGTGGTCTTGGTAGGGTTTTACGTGAACCGAATCACCAAAACCAAAATGAACCGGATCGATTTTATGGTTACTGTGCATAATTAAATACATAATAAATCCTAGCATGCTCCTATGAATTTAATGCGATATTGTGGATTTGAGAATTACCGTAATTCCGTCGTCTCTGTACCGATCTTTTGCGTTTGAATTCCAAACTTCAATTCAACCACGCAATTCGATTTTGTCTGCGGAAACATAAATTAGAATACTAATTTCTAGAGAAAATTGAAAAGAAAAAGTGAAGAAGAAAACAAAATCTTGTTCTCCAGATCAGATCTTCAGATCTGTATCCCGGTGCTGATCAGATCTACTACTGGTGAGGACTCCATAGATCTGTGGCTTGAGCAGGACGAGAATTCAAAAATTCTCCTCCTTTCTTTTCAGAATTGGCGCCTCCCTCTCTCTCTCCTAGGTTTAGTGTGTTTCAATTGTGTTTCAACTTATGAGATAGAGCTGTCTATTTATAAACCTAGGGTTGTAAACCCTAATGGGCTCCTGGGCTCAATTCAGCACACATATTGGGCCAGACCTGGGACCTAATGCAAATAAAAAAGTGGGCCTATAAATTAATTAATTCTCATGTCCACAACCCAGGACATAATTAATTAATTAATATTAATTCTTTTTCACCACAAAATTAATACTGACCTACCCCTTTATTACCACGTTATGAGAACGGGCTGCATTAATTGAGAATCCCCATATTTAAGGTTACCAGACATCCATTAATGAATCGGAGCCTCTGACAAGCTCTAACTACAATTAATTAATATCTTATAATTCCTGAGTAGTACCACTCAATCCTTATCACTCGTGCCTGAACTTATTCAGCCTGCAGGACTTTGGCACGATGAATGTTATTGAGCTCCTTAGGGAATGTCCCCATCCCATTACTCAGATATGGTTACCTAAACCCAGTCTCAGGCGGTACTACACGAATTACTATTACCTAAGATGCGGATATACGAGCACGTTACTTAGGCTCTCCACCATGGCAAGTCAAAGCAACAGTCAACCCTTGCAAACCCCTGAACCTTTGTTAGGGTTTGGACTCAAACAATATAACGAGATCTTGTATTCGCTGATGTCAGACAGATAAATACATCTCACTGCGGTCCATCAATACACCACCTCTGCATACTAGCATGTCAAGTAACCAAGACAGACTACTTATTCCAACAATGCCGCAGCCATCCAGACAGACGTATCCTCATACGATGTCTCGGCTGTGATCAGGTTTATGTCTCACTAGATCAAGTGATCATACTATCTTCTACGATCTACAACACGCCGTATGATCGTCCCTATCGGTGAGACAAGAGGATACCATTGTTCATACATGTAAGATTGTTAACAGATATGAGAAATAAATCGTTGTATACTAATTATAATAAATGCTTTCAGTATACAAAACCCATCAATCTCCCTCTTATACTCAAAGCATAACTAAGCTATTACAGAGTATACAGTCCATCTATCTAGTCTGCTGTCTCTTTAACCACTATCAGTGGTCGGCATCCACCTCAGACACAGCTCATGAATATGTCTTTCGTAAACTTTCTGCGGCAAGCTCTTTGTAAATGGATCAACAAGATTGTTAGCAGTGTCAATCTTCTTAATCAGCACGTCGCCCCTCAATACGATTTCTCGTATGATATGTTACTTTCTCTCTATGTGTTTGCTTGCCCTGTGAGACCGCGGTTCCTTTGAGTTTGCCACTACACCAGAGTTATCACAATAAATTGTGATGCTCCTCGGCAAACTTTGGATCACGCCCAACTCCAAAAGGTAGTTCCGGAGCCACATCCCCTCTTTCGAGGCATCGGAGGCGGTGACATATTCTGCCTCCATGGTGGAGTCAGCAATGCATTTCTGCTTTGAGCTCCTCCAAGATACAGCTCCACCTCCCAGGGTAAACACATATCCTGAGGTCGATTTCTTCTCATCCTGGTCGCCTTGGAAATCCGAGTCTGTATAATCCACAGGGCACAAATCCTCATTTTGATAAACTAGGCAGTAATTCCTAGTTTTCTTCAAATACTTGAGGATGTGCTTTACAGCAGTCCAGTGCGCCTGTCCAGGGTTAGACTGATATCTTGCTATCATGCCAATGGCATAACAGATATCTGGTCTGGTACACAGCATCGCATACATGAGACTACCCACAGCCGAAGCATATGGTACAAGACTCATCTAATCTTTCTCCCGCTGTATCTGAGGACACTGCCCACTAGAAAGATGAACGCCATGTCTGAAAGGTAGCAAGCCTTTCTTGTCGAGTTGCATGCTGAACCGGGCTATCACAGTATCCACATAAGATGCCTGAGATAAGCTCAACATTCTTCTCTTAAGATCTCGTAAGACCTTAATCCCAAGAATGTAGCCAGCTTCTCCCAGATCCTTCATTTGGAACTGTTGGGATAACCAAGCTTTGATTTCGGACATCACTCCCTCGTTTTTTCCAAATAGGAGTATGTCATCAATGTAAAGTGCGAGGAAGACCACGCTCCCACTGACACAAAGTCGGTAAACACAACATTCATTTTCCAACTGTGCAAATCCATAGGATTTAATCACATCGTTGAAACGTAAGTTCCATGACCTTGAAGCTTGCTTAAGTCCATACAAGGACTTCCTATGCTTCCAGACAAGATGTTCTTTGCCCTTGCTTATGTAACCCTCGGGTTGCTGCATATAGATGTTCATACAAGGTAACCATTTAGAAAAGCGGTTTTGACATCCATTTTCCAGATCTCGAGGTCCATATGTGCAGCTATGGCAAGGAGTATCCGGATGGATTTGAGCATGGCTACGGGTGAAAACGTTTCGTCATAGTCAATGCCCTCTTTCTGACTATAACCCTTTGCCACCAGCCTGACTTTAAAAGCCGTGATCTTTCCATCCACCCCTTTCTTTCTCTTGTATACCCATTTGCACCCTATGGCCCTAAAGCCATCCGGCAAATCGATTTTCTGGTATACATCCATAGCAGTTATGGATTCTATTTCAGAATCCATGGCGACATGCCATTTGACAACATCCTTGTCCTGCACTGCCTCTTCGTAAGTCAGTAGGTCAGAGTCCTCATGTCTGTCTTCCGGGCTCAACTCCGGAGACTCACCCACAAACATGTATCTTTCTGGCTGGAAAATAACTCTCCCAATATGATGAGGCATCGGTGCCGTGTCAGTAGTAGGTGCAGTGACTTGTGGTCCTGCACCTTGCACTAAAGAACGTGTCTGTGGTGTTGTACCTCTCATAGGTGCACCCACATCTACACGTTCCCCTTCCCTTGGAATTGCATTCTCGTTCTCAATTTCTTGAAGAACGATATCACTCCTTGACCTGTGATTAATCACATACTCGTCCTCCAAGAATCTAGCATTGGTGCTAACAACGACTCTTTGACTCTTAGGACAGTGAAAGTAACCACCTTTCGTTTGCCTGGGATACCCTATGAACATCATCACTTTTGACCTGCTTTCTAACTTATCAGGTTCCTTCGACAGTACGTGTGCTGGACAACCCCATACTCTAAACTTGCACAAACTGGGTTTGCGACCAAGGAAGAGCTCAGAAGGTGTCTTAGGAACTTATTTAGAAGGCACCACATTAAGCACGTAAGCTGCTGTTTCCAATGCGTAGCCCCAAAACGAAATTGGTAAGTTTGCATAACTCATCATTGATCTTACCATCTCTACAAGAGTCCTATTTCTTCTTTCAGCTACACTGTTTTGCAAGGGAGTACCCGAGGTATTCGCCGCCGCAGTCAGATCACAGTGACTAAATAGTTTTCCTGACCTTCTTTTCTACTTCAGCCTTGAACTCTTTGAATTTCTCAAAGCATTCAGACTTGTAGCGAAGCAGGTAAACATATCCGTACCTTGAGTAATCGTCAATGAAATTGACGAAGTACTCGTACCCTCCACGGGCCTGCATGGACATCAGTCCACATAAGTCAGAATGGATCAATTTCAACACTTCCTCTGCTCGAGACTGACTAGCCTTGAAAGGCCTAGTTAACATCTTGCCCTCGATGCAGGATTCGCAGACTTGATAAGGTACAGCCCGGACAAAGTCCAACGTACCGTCATCTGCAAGTCTTTGAATCCGCTTCAAGCTGATGTGACCCCGTCTCAAGTGCCAGAGATATGTAAGATCCTCATTAGAAGAAGTAAGTTTTCTCTTTCTAGGATTATCAATTATGGATGAATTATATGCAATATAAAAGACATGTTTGATCGAAGTAACATAGAGATTGTAAATCAACATCCCATAACGGATAACATTGTTACTAACAATGATAAAATCATAAATAACAAATATCCATAAAAGTTGATAAAAAATTTCCTGCCGATAAACCAGGGCCCACAAATAAACTCTCAAATGTACTTAATTCTTCAAAACATAAAGAAAAGAAAACTCCATGAAGCTCCGTCATAGAACGTTGTCTTCATCTAGTTTGGTATCTTCTTGCCATCATTCACCAGCCTTGTCGGCACGGTCCCCTGCAAAGTATAACAACATGATCAACAAGTCAGTGCTTACAGCTCTTGGAAGAGCAACGCCGCACTCTAATCATGCTTCAATTATACATGCAAATGGCATACCCTGTCTAGCCTTGTGGGCCTGACAATCTTTCCTCTAATGTCCTTTCTTACCACACCTGAAAACACATGTCCCTCGATGTTTCCGCCCTAGCCTTATTAACAGCTCTCACGTCCTTCACAGTTGCTTTTCCATCCTTCTTTTTAATCGCTCTTTTCGGCTTCATACCTTTCGATGCAGCAAAGTGATTACCAGAAGTAGCTAAGGCAACCTTCTAAAGATTCATAACCGATTCTGTTGCCATCAAGTCATTGAGCAACTCGTTAAAAGTATACTCCTTCTTGTTCATGACAACAATCAGTCCGAAACTCTCAAAGGATATGGGTAGAGAGTTCAGTATGATATCGACCTTAGCCTCAGTGTCGATACCTCCACTGTGCACAGTTAGCTCATCCATGAGGTGAGTCATGGAAACTACGTGCTCTCTTACTCGTTGTAATAGTCTACTTCCTCTTGCGAGGCTTCAGTAGTAGGCACTTATAGGACAAAGTACTTGTAGAACGAACATGTGTTCTTCCGCAATCAGGATGTATTCAAGGATGCGTTTCCATTCCAGGAAGTTCGAACCAGTTAGAGAATTTTGTGCGATAATATTGATGACACTAGACATAGACATATCTGAAACAAATAATCTTAAATAAGAACATACACGTAGAACTTCGAAAACAAATGCATTGAAAACCTTTTAATAAATCAAATACAAATATTTTCCACTAATTGCCCAAGAGTTCCCACCGCAATCTACACTCATAGACGTTTACGATGTCACCCTCAACCAGAACTGCGGGATTTAAGCCCCAATCCATTTAATTTCACTAACATGTCAGGACGCTTTTGACACTAGAAATTAATAATTAGTGAAAACCTTAGACCAAGCCATCTCTCAAGAACAGGGATGCAATTCTTGCATTTTATTCTAAGATGCTTCTAAGCAATTAACCACAAATTTAACTCCGGCCAAAAGAGACAGTTTAGCATGACACGTAACCATACAGCACAGCCCTTAAAGCTTTTGTTATCTATAATTTAAATCAATCCTAGAATACTTGTGAAAGAGATCTACGCAAGCTACACTCGTAGACGTTTACACAAAACCCTCCCACTATTCACATGATTTAAATTGTTTGTCTTGAAATCCCAACAACCGTACCCATGCACCTCTAGGAACTAACAAGCTACACTCGTAGATGTTTACAGGAACGAGAGATACACTTACAGCCTAGGACCGCTTTGTGGAGGTCTATTGATTTTAATTAAAAAATTTGCTTAGTATTTTTCTTTTAAAAGGTTTCTTTATGCGCACACATAATTTCTTTATCATTATATTTTCCAAATTTTTGCATGTAATAATACAAGCCCAAAAATTCCCAAAATATAATCCAACAAGAAATTAATCACATAAGCATGCTTGGAAAGCTGTAAATAACAAAAGCGATAAATCATGATTTTCCTATTATCTACACATGCTTAAATGCGCACATAAATAAATCACATATCATACGAGGACAATTAACGCAAACAAAAATTCCTCGTGGACCCAAAATTAGAAAAATAAAATTCTACCTATTACAATTTGAATTTGAATTTAATTTGGATAAATCCAAATCTTTTCAAATCTTCCCAAATCTTCAAAGGCTTTCAAATCTAATTCACCAAATCTTTTGGGATTTAGGCCTTTGTGATCTGATGATTTGCCCTAACCCTAATGCAAACCCTAGAGTTTACACAGGATTGTACAAACCACCAAAACACGAGCCACCGTGACAGACACAGCCGCAGGCCACAACAGCCATCACCGCCGCCGGCCGCCACCGCGCACGCTTGCCCAGCGGGCTCGCGCGCGCACCGCGCACCCGCGGCTCCATCCGCGCGCAGCCCACGCGCGCCCACCGCCGCGTCCAGCAACCCGCCGCCGGCCGCCCGCGATGCACGCCCTCACGTGCCGTCGCCCGTGCTGCCGCGGCCTGCCGCTACCGTCGTCGCCCGCGGCTGCACGTGCGCGCGGCCTCCTTCCCCCGCCGTGCACCGCCCTTCGTCGGCTCCATCTTTGTTCGTAATTCCGCGACCCGTCCAAATAAATTTGAAAAATTACAGAACAACTATTCTATTACAATTTTCAAATCTACACTAATCATGGATTTTCTCGTGATTTTACAAAATTAATTCAGCCCTACACGGATAAACCACCACAGGCTGAATTATACGGGTTGCCACGAGGAACAAAAACACCAAAACCAAAATGAACCGGATCAATTTATGGTTATTGTGCATAATTAAATACATAATAAATCCTAGCATGCTCCTATGAATTTAATGCGATATTGTGGATTTGAGAATTACCGTAATTCTGTTGTCTCTGTACCGATCTTTTGCGTTTGAATTCCAAACTTCAATTCAACCACGCAATTCGATTTTGTCAGGGGAAACAGAAATTAGAATACTAATTTCTAGAGAAAATCGAAAAGAAAAAGAGAAGAATAAAAGAAAATCTTGTTCTCCAGATCAGATCTTCAGATCTGTATCCCGGTGCTGATCAGATCTACTACTAGTGAGGACTCCGTAGATCTGTGGCTTGAGCAGGACCAAAATTCGAAAATTCTCCTCCTTTCTTTTCAGAATCTGCGCCTCCCTCTCTCTCTCCTAGGTTTAGTGTGTTTCAACTGTGTTTCAACTTATGAGAGAGAGCTGTCTATTTATAAACCTAGGGTTGTAAACCCTAATGGGCTCCTGGGCTCAATTCAGCACACTTATTGGGCCAGACCTGGGACCTAATGCAAATAATAAAGTGGGCCTATAAATTAATTAATTCGCATGTCCACAACCCAGGACATAATTAATTAATTAATATAAATTCTTTTTCACCACAGAATTAATACTGGCCTACCCCTTTATTACCACGTTATGAGAACGGGCTGCATTAATTGAGAATCCCCATATTTAAGGTTACCAGACATCCATTAATTAATCGGAGCCTCTGACAAGCTTTAACTACAATTAATTAATATCTTATAATTCCTGAGTAGTACCACTCAATCCTTATCACTCGTGCCTGAACTTAATCAGCGTGCAGGACTTTGGCACGATGAATGTTATTTAGCTCCTCAGGGAATGTCCCCATCCTATTACTCGGATATGGTTACCTAAACCCAGTCTCAGGCGGTACTACACAAATTGTTGTTACCCAAGATGCGGATATACGAGCACGTTACTTAGGCTCTCCACCATTGTAAGTCAAAGCAACAGTCAACCCGTGCAAACCCCTGAACCTTCGTTAGGGTTTGGACTCAATCAATATAACGAGATATTGTATTCGCTTATGTCAGACAGACGAATACATCTCACTGCGGTCCATCAATATGCCACCTTTGCGTACCAGCATGTCTAGTAACCAAGACAGACTACTTATTCCGACAATGTCACATCCATCCGGACAGACGTATCCTCATACGTTGTCTCGGCTGTGATCAGGTTTATGTCTCACTAGGTCAAGTGATCATACTGTCTTCTGCGATCTACAACACGCCGTATGATCGTCCCTATCGGTGAGACAAGAGGATACCATTGTTCATTCATGTAAGATTGTTAACAGATAGGAGAAATAAACCGTTGTATACTCATTATAATAAATGCTTTCAGTATACAAAACCTATCAGTCTTATTTTTGGTCAAGCCGACAAAAGTGTGGACTGACCCAAAAATGTCCCCCGTCAGTTCAACTTCGTGGACTCGAGCAAGCCCGCTCCCTGCCTACAAACATCAAGCTTCTCCCTCGGCAGAGCCTTCGTCAACATATCGGATACATTTTCACTAGTATGCACTTTGTCCAAGTGCAATTACTTCTTCTCAAGAATATCTCGAGTCCAATGATACCTCACATCAATATATTTTCATCGTGAGTGAAATGACGTATTCTTGGAAAGGTGGATAGCGCTCTGGCTATCACTGAACACAGCATACTTCTCTTGGTGAATGCCCAATTTATAAAGGAATCACTTCATCCACAAAGCCTCTTTGCAACCCTCAGTAATAGCAATACTCAGCTACTGTGGTGGATAGTGCAATACATTTTTGCAACTTTGACTGCCATGACACAGCTCCCCCTGCAAAAGTCATCAAGAAATCCAAAATGCACTTTCTGGAATCAACATCTCCATCCATATCAGAATCAGTATACTCAACAAGATTTGGTTCATCAATACCAAAACAGAAGCATACTCTGGAAGTACCTCTCAGATATCTCAATATCCACTTCACAGCTTCCCAATGTTCTCTACCTGGATTAGAGAGAAATTGGCTCACAACTCCAACTGCATGAGCAATGTCTGGCCTAGTGCAGACCATTGCATACATCAAGCTGCCAACTGCAGATGAATATGGAACTCTACTCATATCTGCTTCATCCACACTTGTAGAACTAAGTTTGAAGTGTCTTGCAAATGGGGAACCAACTGGCTTGACCTTGCTCATATTGAATCTTTCAAGAACCTTCTTGGTGTAGTCTTCTTGAGATAACCAAATCTTTGAATTCTCTCGATCACGAGAAATATTCATACCGAGAATCTTTTTCGCTGATCCCAAATCTTTCATAGCAAAAGACTTGCTCAACTAGCTCTTCAGATTAGCAATCTTTTGTACATCACAGCCAATCATCAAGATATCATCAACATATAGAAGTAGGAGAATAAAATCATCACTAAAGTACCTCTTGATGAACACACAGTGATCTGATGATGTCTTGGTGTACCCTTGACTTGCTATGAAAGAGTCAAACTTCGTGTACCGTTGTCGTGGAGCTTGTTTGAGACCATACAAGCTCTTCTTCAACTTGCACACAAGTTTCTCCTTTCCTTTGATTTGAAATCCTTCTGGCTGCTCCATGTAAATTTCTTCATCCAAGTCACCATGAAGAAATGCAGTTTTCACATCAAGTTGCCCAACTTCTAAGTTTAGACTTGCAGCTAGCCCAAGTGCAACTCTAATAGATGAAAACATCACCACTGGAGATAAGATTTCCTCAAAGTCTATGCCTTTCTTTTGACCAAAACCCTTCACAACTAACCGAGCATTGTACCTAGGTTGTGAATTGCTACTTTCAGTCTTCAACTTGTATACCCACTTGTTCTTGAGAGTTTTCTTGCCTTTCGGTAGCATAACCAAATCAGAAGTGTGGTTTTCATGCGGAGATCGCATCTATTCTTCCATAGCTTTCAACTACTCAATCTTATCATCAAGAGAAACTGCCTCTTGGTAGCTTTCTAGCTCTCCTGCATCTGTAAGCATCACATACTCATTAGAAGAATACTTTGTAGATGGATATCGCTCTCTAGTGGATCTTTGTTGGGTTTTGTATACTGAAAGCATTTATTACAATGAGTACGTAATTGATTTTTCTCCTATCTGTTAAACAAACTTACATGCATGTAACAATGATATCCTCCTGTCTCACCGATAGGGACGATCATACAGCGTGTTGTAGATCGCAGAAGAAAGTATGATCACTTGACCTAGTAAGACATAAATATTATCACAACCGACACAGCATTGAGGATACGTCTGTCAGGATGGCTGCAACATAGTCGGAAGAAGTAATCTATCTTGGTTACTTGATATGTTGGTACGCAAGGGTGGCGTATTGATAGGACCACATTGAGATGTATTTGTCTGTCTGACATCCGCAAATACAAGATATCGTTCTTGATTGAGTCCAAACCCTAATGAAGGTTCAGGGGTATGCACAGGTTGACTGTTGCTTTGATTTTCCATGGTGGAGAGCCTAAGTAACGTGCTCGTATATCCGCATTTTGGGTAGCAGCAGTTCGTGCAGTACAGCCTGAGACTGAACTTAGGTAACCATATCCGAGTAATAGAATGGGAACATTCCCTGAGGAACTCAATAATGTTCATCGTGCCAAAGTCCTACAGGCTGATTAAGTTCAGAAACGAGTGATAAGATTTGGTTGGTACTGCTCAGGAAAATAAGATATTAATTAATTATAGATAGAGCTTGTCAGAAGCTCCGATTAATTAATGAATGTCCGGTAACCTTAAATATGGGGATTCTCAGATAAATGCAGCCCCTTCTCACAACGTGTTAATAAAGGGGTAGTTCAGTATTAATTCTGTGGTGAAAAAGAATTAATATTAATTAATTAATTGTGTCCTGGGTTGTGGACATGAGAATTAATTAATTCATAGGCCCATTTTATTATTTGCATTAGGTCCCAGGTTTGGCCCAATTAAATATGATGAAAAAAGGCCCAGTAGCCCATTTGGGTTAAAACCCTAGGTCTATAAATAAACACCTCTCTCTGTGAAACCCTAGCCACCTTATCATAATTCAAATCAGTTGAAACCCAAGGGGAGAGAGAGTGGGGCGGCGTCTATGTGTTTGGGAGGAGAAGGATTTCGACTTTGGGCTACACATCACAGATCTGTGGAATCCTCACCAGTAGCATATCTGAGCAGCATTGGGATACAGATATGAAAATCTAATCTAGAGAACAAGAATTCTTTTCAGTTTTTCTTTATTTCGATTAAATCTAGAAATTAGATCTATTGCTAATTTCTTTTTCCGTAGATTTAATCGTATCGCGTGGTTGAATTAAAGTTGGATATTCAAACGTGAAAGATCGGATCAGACTCTACGGAATAACGGTAATCTGTTTATCCACGCATTAAAATCAAAGGAGAATGTTAGGGTTTGATGAATTATTTATCGTTTTCAACATCCATGATTGGTCTTGTTCATTTGGATTTGGTGATTCGGTTCACGGAAAATCCCTACAATTGGTATCAGAGCGAGGTTACCTGATTCGTGGCTCTGTTGAATGCGATTTATTCATTGTGCATGTATGAATTTCATTTTGTCGTGGATGGTTTTTGTTCCTCGTGGCAACCCATTTGATTTAATCCACGGTGGTTTATCCGTGTTTGGATTAAATTTGTTCAGTAAAATCACGAGAAAATTCGTGATTAGATTTGATAGGAAAAAGTTATAATAGTTTAGCCTTTGTAATTTTTTATTTTCAAATCTGTAAATGGGATGGGACGACGAACAAGACGAAGACCAGAGGGACGAGGGCGACGCGCACGGTGCGGCAGGTGGCTGCATACGTGCGGTCGCGACGGACTGGCGGCAGCGGCTGGCGGCACGCACAACGGTTGTAGGCAACAGCGGGCGGTGCACTGCGGCAACTCGGCTGCGCGCGCATGCTGTCGCGGGCAGGCGGTGGCGTGCGCAGCACACGCGCACGCTGCTAGTGGCGGGCGGCGGTGGTGGCTATCGTCGGCGGCTGCTGTCCCTGTGGCGGTGGTTCGTGTTTTGGCGGTTGGCCCAGTTCAATGTAAATTCCTTGGGTTTGTACTTGAGTTGTGGGGCCAATTTTCAAATCACAAAACCCTAGATGCCAAAAGATTTGGTGGTTGAAGATTTGAGCCATCCAAAGGATTTAATTTTTCAATTTTGTAATAGATAGGATTTATTTCATTTTAATTATTTTTGTGGGGCCACGAGGAATTTTTATTTGTCTTAATTGTCCTCGTATGATATGTGATTTATTAATTGCGCAATAAGCATGAGTAGATAATAGGAAAAGCATGATTTACTGCTTTTATTATTTACAGTTTTACATGCATGCTTATGTGATTAATTTCTTGTTGGATTATATTTTGGGAATTTTTGGTTGGAAAATATAATGACAATGAAATTATCTGTGTGCGCATTTAAGAATCCTTTTGAATGAAAAATACTAAGAGGATTTTTAAATCAACAGACCTCCACAAAGCGGTCCTAGGCTGTAAGTTCATCTCTCGCTTTAGTAAGCGTCTACGAGTGTAGCTTGCTAATTCTCGGAGGTGCATGGGTACAATTGTAGGGATTTCTAGACAAACAATTTAAATCATGTGAATAGTGGGAGGGTTTTGAGTAAACGTCTACGAGTGTAGCTTGCGTAGATCTCTTTCATAAGTATTCTAGGATTGATTTAAAATTTTAGTTAACAAAGGCTTTAAAGCCTGTGCGGTATGGTTACGTGCCATGCTAAACTGTCTCTTCTGGCTGGGGTTAGAGATGTGGTTAATCGCTTAGAAGCATCTGAGGATATAATGCAGTTGCTGCTTCCCTGTTCTTGAAAGATGGCTTGGTCTAAGTTTTATCACTAATTATTAATTTCTAGTGTCTAAAGTTTCCTGACACCGTATGAAATTAAAGAATTGGGGCTTAAAACCCGCAATTCTAGTTTAGGGTGACATCGTAAGCGTCTACGAGTGTAGCTTGCGGTGGGAACTATTGGGCTATTAGTGGAAAACATTTTTACTTGATTTATCAAGAGGTTTCCGATGCATTATTTTTCAAAGTTCTGCATGTATGTTCTTATTTAAGATTCTTTAATTGTTTTTGATATGTCTATGTCTAATGTCATCAATATTCTTGCACAAAATTCTTTAATTGGTCCAAACTTTATGGAATGGGAGCGCAACCTTGAATACATCCTGATTGCAGAAGAACATATGTTCGTTCTGCAAGTACTTCGTCCTGAAGCGCCCACTGTTGAATCCACTCAAATGGATATAGACTTTTATAACAAGTGGGAGAAATCAAACAATGTAGTCAAGTGTTACATGATGACCACTATGTCAAAAGTCTTACAACAACAACATCAGCACCATAGGGACGCCTATGACATTATGGCCAGTCTGGAGGCGACCTATGGGGAAACGGATAGAGCCGTCAGATTTAATCTCATGAGGGAAATCGTGAGTAGAAAAATGACTAATGGCAGCTCAGTGTGAGAGCACGTAGTTTCCAAGACTCGCCTCATGGATGAGCTAACGGTGCATGCTGGAGGTATCGATGCTGAGGCTAAAGTCGATACCCAAGTCCTTTGAGAGATCAGACTGAATGTTGTCATGAACAAGAAAGAGTATACCCTTAATGAGTTACTCAATGACTTGATGGCAGCAGAATCTGTTATGAACCCTCAGAAGGTTGCCTTAGCCACTTCTGGTAATCTCTCTGCTGTACCGAAAGGTATGAAGCAGAAAAATGGGATTAAGAAGTGGGCTAAGAAGACACCTGTGAAGGATGGTGGGGCTGTGAAAAAGCCTAAAGTGGCGACTGACAGGGACAAGTGCTTTAGGTGTGGTAAGAAAGGACATTGGAGGAAAGATTATCAGGCCAACAAAGCTAGACAAGGTATGCCATTTGCATGTATGACTGTAAGCATGATTAGAGTCTGTTGTTGCTCTTCCTAGAGCTGTAAGCGCTGACTTGTAGATCACGTTGTTGTACTTTGCAGGGGACCGTGCCGACAAGGCTGGTGAATAATGGCAAGAAGATACCAAGTTGCATGGATGGCAACGTTCTCTGATGGAGCCTCATTAAGTTTTTTTTTCATTATGCTTTTGATGGATTTAGTACATTTTGAGAGTTTTCTTTTGTGGGCCGTGTTCTCGGCAGGACAAATGTTTTTCCAACTTCACAATGGATATTCTGTTATTTATGATTTCGATCATTGGTAATAACGATGTTGTCCATTATGGGATGTTAATCTATTCTCTTTATGCTACTTTTATCAAAATATGTCATTGAATAATCCATATAACTCATCCAAAATTGATAATCCTAGAAAGAGAAAACTTACTTCTTCTGATGACGATCTTACATATCTCTGGTACTTGAGACTCGGTCACATCAGCTTGAAGTGAATTCAGTGACTTGCAAATGACGGTACATTGGACTTAGTCCGACTTGCACATTATCAGGTCTACGAATCCTGCATCGAGGGCAAGATGTCTTCTAGGCCTTTCAAGGCTAGTCAGTCTCGAGCAGAGGAAGTGTTAGAATTGATCCATTCCGACTTATGTGGGACCATGTCCACACAGGCTCGTGGAGGTTATGAGTACTTCATCACTTTCATTGACGACTACTCAAGATACGGATTTGTTTACCTGATTCGCTACAAGTCTGAATGCTTTGAGAAATTTAAAGAGTTCAAGGTTGAGGTAGAAAAGAAGGTCGGGAAGACTATCAAGTCACTGCGATCTGACCGCGGTGGCGAATACCTCGGTAATGAGTTCCTGCAGTATTTGTCAGATCACGGGATTACATCCCAGTGGACTGCACTGGGTACTCCTCAGCAAAACGGTGTAGCTTAAAGAAGAAATAGAACTCTTTTAGAGATGGTAAGATCAATGATGAGCTATGCAAGCATACTCATTTTGTTCTGGGGATACACATTGGAAACAATGGCTTACGTATTGAATGTGGTGCCTTCTAAATCAGTTCCTAAGACACCTGCAGAGCTCTTCCTTGGTTGAAAACCTAGTTTGTTCAAGTTCAGAGTATGGGGTTGTCCGGCACACGTGCGGACAAAGGAACCTGATAAATTAGAAAGCAGTTCTAAAGTAATGTTGTTTATAGGGTATCCTAGGCAAGCGAAAGGTGGTTACTTTTACTATCCTGAGAGTCAGAGAATCGTTCTTAGCACCAACGCTAGATTCATGGAGGATGAGTATGTGAGAAACCACAAGTCAAGGAGTGATATCGTTCTTCAAGAAATTGAAAACGAGAATGAGAATCTAAGGGCAGGGGAACGTGCAAATATAGGTGCACCTGTGAGAGGTTCAGCACCACAGGCGCGCTCTTCAGTGCAAGGTGCAGAACCACAAGTTACTGCACTTACTGTCGACACATCACTAATGCCTCGTCGCACTGGGAGAGTTATTTTCCAGCCAAAAAGGTACATGTTCGTGGGTGAGTCTTCGGACTTGAGCCCGGAAGACGGACATGAGGACTCTGACCCACTGACCTTCGAAGAGGCAGCACAAGACAAGGATGTTGAAAAATGGCGTATCGCCATGGATTCTGAGATTGAATCCATAACTGCTATGGATGTATACCTGAAAGCTGAGCTGCTGGATGGCTTTCGAGCCATAGGGTGCAAGTGGGTATACAAGAGAAAGAAAGGAGCGGATGGTGAAATTACGGCTTTTAATGCCAGGTTGGTGGCAAAGTGTTATAGTCAAAAGGAGGGCATAGACTATGACCAAACCATTTCACCCGTAGCCATGCTCAAATCCATCCGGATACTCCTTGCCATAGTTGCGCATATGGACCTCGAGATTTGGCAGATGGATGTCAAAACCGCTTTTCTAAACGATTACCTTGAATAAGGTAGGGACATCTATATGCGGCAAACCGAGGGTAATATACGCAAGGGAGAAGAACATCTTGTCTGGAAGCTTAAGAAGTCCTTGTATGGACTTAAGCTAAGCTTCGAGGTCGTGGAACTTACGTTTCAATGATGTGATTAAATCGTATGGATTTTCACAGTTGGAGAATGAAAGTTGTGTTTACCGACTTTTTGTCAGTGGGAGAGTGGTTTTCCTTGCCCTATATGTGGACGACATACTCCTATGTAGAAACAACGAGGGAGTGATGTCGAAAATCAAGAGTTGGTTATCAGAACAGTTCCAAATGAATGATTTAGGAGAAGCTCGGTACATCCTTGGGATTAAGGTCTTACGGGATCGTAAGAGAAGGATGTTAAGCTTATCCCAGGCATCCTATGTGGATACTGTGATAGCCCAGTTCAGTATGCAACTCGCTAAGAAAGGTTTACTACCTTTCAGACATGGCGTTCATCTTTCTAGTGGGCAGTGTCCTGAGACACAGCGGGAGAAAGATGAAATGAGTCTTGTACCATACGCCTCTGCGGTCGGTAGTCTCATGTATGCGATGCTGTGCATCGGGCCTGATATATGTTATTGCGTTGGCATGGTAGCAAGATATCAGTCTAACCTTGGACAAGCGCACTGGACTGCGGTAAAGCACATCCTCAAGTACTTGAAGAGAACTAGGAATTACTGCCTGGTTTATCAAGGTGAGGATTTGTGCCCTATGGGTTATACAGATTCGGATTTCGAAGGGGACCAGGATGAGAAAAAATCAACCTCAGGATATGTGTTTACCTTGGGAGGTGGGGCTGTATCGTGGAGGAGCGCAAAGCAGAAATGCATTGCTGACTCCACCATGGAGGCGGAATATGTCGCCGCCTCCGAAGCTTCGAATGAAGGGGTATGGCTCCAGAACTACCTTTTAGAGTTGGATGTGATTCCGAGCTTGCCAAAGAGCATCACAATTTATTGTGATAACTCTGGTGCAGTGGCAAACTCGAAGGAACCACAGACTCACAAGGCAAACAAACAATTAGAGAGGAAGTACCACATCATACAAGAGATCGTATCGAGGGGCGATGTGCTGATCAAAAAGATTGACACTAGAGACAACCTAGCTGATCCATTTACAAAGAGCTTTCCACAGAAGGTTTACGAAAGACATATTCGTGAGCTGGGTATGAGGTGGATGCCGACCACTGATAGTGGTTAACGTGATAACCAGGCTAGATAGACGCATTGTATAATTTGTAATAGCTATTGTAATGCTTTGAGTATAAGTGGGAGATTGTTGGGTTTTGTATAATGAAAGCATTTATTACAATGAGTATACGATTAACTTTTCTCCTATCTGTTAAACAAACTTACATGCACGTAACAATGGTATCCTCCTGTCTCACCGATAGGGACGATCATACGGCGTGTTGTAGATCACAGAGGACAGTATGATCACTTGACCTGGTGAGACATAAACCTAATCACAACCGAGACAGCGTTTGAGGATACGTCTGTCCGGATGGCTGCGGCATCATCGGAATAAGTAGTCTGTCTTGGTTACTTGACATGCTGGTACGCAGGGGTGGCGTATTGATGGACCGCAGTGAGATGTATTCGTCTATCTGACATTAGCGAATACAAGATCCCGATATTGATTGTGTCTAAACCCTAAATAAAGGTTTAGAGGTTTGCATAAATATTATAACAACCGAGTATGATCACTTGACCTAGTAAGACATAAATATTATAACAACCGAGACAGCATTGAGGATACATCTGACCGGATGGCTGCAGCATAGTCGGAAGAAGTAATCTGTCTTGGTTACTTGATATGCTGGTGCGCAAGGGTGGCTTATTGATAGGACCACATTGAGATGTATTTGTCTTTCTGACATTAGCGAATACAATATCTCGTTCTTGATTGAGTCCAAACCCTAACAAAGGTTCAGGAATATGCACGGGTTGACTGTTGCATTGATTTGCCATGGTGGAGAGCCTAAGTAATGTGCTCGTATATCCGCATTTTGGGTAGCAGTAGTTCGTGTAGTACAACCTGAGACTGAACTTAGGTAACCATATCTGAGTAATAGGATGGGGGCATTCCCTGAGGAACTCAATAATGTTCATTGTGCCAAAGTCTTGCAGGCTGATTAAGTTTAGGCACGAGTGATAAGGTTTGAGTGGTAATGCTCAGGAAAATAAGATATTAATTAATTGTAGATAGATATTGTCAGAAGCTCCGATTAATTAATGAATGTTCGGTAACCTTAATATGGGAATTCTCTGATAAATGCAGCCCGTTCTCACAACGTGGTAATAAAGGGGTAGGTCAGTTTCAATTCTGTGGTGAAAAAGAATTAATATTAATTAATTAATTGTGTCCTGGGTTGTGAACATGGAATTAATTAGTTCATAGGCCCACTTTATTATTTGCATTAGGTCCCAGGTCTGGCCAAATTAAATATGATAAAAAAGGCCCAGTAGCCCATTAGGGTTAAAACCCTTGGTCTATAAATAGACATCTCTCTCTCTGAAACCCTAGCCACCTTATCATAATTCAAATCAGTTGAAACCCTAGGGAGAGAGAGAGTGGGGCGGCGCCTGTGTGTTTGGGTGGAAAAGGATTTCAACTCTGGCCTACACATCACAAATATGTGGAATCATCTCCAGTAGCAGATATGAACAGCATTGGGATACAGATCTGAAGATCTAATCTGGAGAACAAGAATTCTTTTCTGTTTTTCTTTATTTTGATTAAATCTAGAAATTAGATCTATTTCTAATTTCTGTATCCGCAGATTTAATCGTACCGCGTAGTTGAATTAAAGTTAGATATTCAAATGCGAAAGAAAGGATCAGACTCTATAGAATAACGCTAATCCCTTTATCCATACATTAAATTCATAGGAGCATGCTAGGGTTTGTTGAATTATTTATCGTATTCAACATCCATGATTGGTCCTGTTTGTTGGTCCCGAAGGTCAGAGTCGTCGTGATTAAGATAAAACTCTCACACGAATTGTAGCGGAAGATTTAAACGTTCACTCGCACTTTAAGTTATTTTCAAATATTATTTAGCTCAACTAGACATAGATTTTCTTGTAGATATACTCTAGCAACTCTATTGCTAGGTTTCAAAACACAGTTCAATGTTAAGCAATAAAACAGTAAACAAGATAACGACACCGAGTTTATAGTGGTTCGATCAAAAGATCTACGTCCACTCCTTAGCCGAAACGCTAAGAATTTCACTAAGTAAGTATACGGTGTACAAGGATTCGCCTCTCAAGTAAAGCAGGCAGTAAACTTTTGGGCTGGCTACTTCACGGCTATCCTCCGTTACTCCGAACTCCTCAGGCGTAGTGATAACTCTCATTTAGAGTTATCTTTTGATCCTTTTTCTTGAACTTTAGATGTTGTTTTGAATAAGATGCTTGGCAATCAAAGTCCTTTTTGCTTATTTACGTTTATTTGTAACTAAGTCATGGTATTTTATATTATGCAAGTATTAATAAGTTTTTGCAAGCTTTTGGGCAGTTTTGACCAGGTTCGGAATGCTGGAGCTTACTTGCCGCATTCCGTTGGGAGCCATGCTTGAGCATAGGAGATGCATGAACAAGAAGACTGAAGACCTTCTCTCTCCGGGACCACTTTGAGACAAGGATAAAGGTCCTTGCTGATCTTGTCTGCTGGAAGGACAGGTGGCGAAAAAGGAAGTTGATCCCTTGTCTGGACGAATAGCGACCCCTTAACACGTGGACACATCCAAGGGAGGGAGAGAAGATCGACGGTTGAGGAAAATTGTGAAGAGATATTAACCAAAAGAGAGAACACGAGGAAAAAACACACGAATTGAAGGAGACAACCAGGGGATTGACGATTCAGCTTGGGAAGGAAGTTATCGGAGCAAAAAGGGATCATCATATAGTTTGCTTTAATCCTTCTAGTTGTATTTTGATGATGAATGATCTCATGTTCTTAATCCTTTCATTTCCGAGTATGAGCTAATTTCATTTACACTTGGGTTGTGGAACAAAGTACCATTTGCTTGAATATATGTTAGAGTCGAGTTTCGCATGACTGAACTTATCTTTAATCCTATTTTCAACCATTTCTTGAGCACGACAGTGAATGGAAACCCATCACCTATGGGGACCGAAAGGTGAAATAGGCCGAGGGGATTTTAGATAATTGTGTTGATTTCATAGACATATGAGAAAATGCAACTTAATCGAGCTTAGCTTCATATCGCCATCATCCAATCACTGAGAGAGGCATAGACATATGAATCCTAGTGAAAAGGTGTAGATCTAGTAGGACGACAGTTCGCTAGGCAGAATTAGGAAAAGTTCTAAGGTTCAGGGAATTGCGAGACACAAACTCTAGCATATAGGATAGTTGTGGTGCGTTGTATTCCATAACCTGAGTATGTTTTCCGGTATTCGTGACACCAGTCTTAACATCTATGCTTATTTTGTGGAGTGAAGAAATACTATTGATCATAGCTTTAGTAGGAATCATAGTTTATGCATATTTATGTTTTGAGTAGAAGTTAGAAACAACAACTCTTAATTTACAAACAATTCTTAGTGCACGATTTAGATAATCACTCCCTTGGGTTCGATATCTGGTCTCACTTGACTATATTACTTGTGGATTTTGTATACTTGCACATTGGTTCTGTAGTCACACTATAGTTCACAACATGTTTTTGGCGCCGTTGCCGGGGAGAGATTAAATTTAAATCTTAATGCTTTTGAATTGTTTGAGTATTATATTATATGATCGATCTGATTGTGGAAACTAATCATTTTCATAATGCAGGAAGATCAGTAGTTTATGAGTGAAAAGATTGTAAGAGAACTATTTCCATTTGATCCAGAAATTGAGAGGACTTTTAGAAGGAACGGAAGGAAACAGAAAGTTAGAAAGATGCCTGAAGAACAACCAGAGAGGAACATTGATTATAAGGATAGAATCATCAGAACCCCATGGCACCAAGGTTTACTGATTTTGATCCTGGGGTAGTGAGACCTGAAGTGCAGGCACAACACTTTGAGCTAAAGCCAGTGATGTTCCAAATGTTGCAAAGTTTGGGGCTATTTAGTGGGCTAGCCACAGAAGATCCTCACCTTCACTTGAAATCATTTCTGGAAATCTGTGACAATTTCAAACTGTAAGGAGTAACAACTGAGGCATTGAGGATGCGATTATTTCCCTTCTCCTTGAGGGATAGTGCTAAAACTTGGCTTACAAATCTGACACCAGGATCTGTTACAACTTGGAATGAGCTAGCTGAAACTTTTCTGATGAAATACTTTCCTCCTACTAGGAATGCAAGGTGTAGAAATGCTATTATGTCCTTTAAGCAGGAATGTGATGAATCAGTTAGTGAAGCATGGGAAAGGTACAAAGAATTGCTGAAAAGGTGTCCAAATCATGGAATTCCTTATGGTATGCAGATAGAGATCTTTTACAATGGGTTACTTGGGAACTCCAGGATGATGATCGATGCCACTGCAGGGGGAGCCCTGTTGGATAAAACTTACAATGAAGCTTGTGAAATCTTAGACAAGATAGCTGCAAACAACTATCTGTGGGCTACTTCTAGAGCAGCTGTTGTAACTACTCCAAAGGTTGCAGGACTTTTGGACATTGATCCTATACAGGCCCTCACAGCACAAATGGAAGCTTTAGGAACTGCTGTGAAGAATATTGAGAAGAATACCAGTCAGAATATGGCCTCTGCTATGCCAATTGAAAATGCAAGGGTTGTGAGCTGTATTTATTGTGGGGAAGGACATCAATTTGAGGAATGCCCTTCAAATCCAGCAACTGTGTGCTATATGGGAAATAGACCTCAGCAGTACCAGGGAAACAATAACCCATATTCAAACACTTATAAACCAGGGTGGAGGAACCATCCTAATCTTTCATGGTCTGGGCAGGGAAATCAAAATGCTGGAACACGGGACCAGCATAATAACTTTAACAAAGGTGGATATAATTAGTATAACCAGCAGCAAAACAATCAACAGCAGAGTGGTCAGCATAAAAGTTTAGAGGCACCACCTCAGAAACCTGAGAAATCCATGGAAGAGATGATGAAGGAATTTATGGCTAAGAATAAGGTGAGGCTGAAGAGCCAAGATGCTTTGATACAGAGCCAAGCTTCCTCATTGAGAAACCTGGAGGTACAAATGGGGCAGTTAGCCAATGATATCAGGAACAGACCACAAGGGAGTTTGCCTAGCAATACAAAGAACCCTAGAGGGGGAAATGAGCAGTGCAAAGTGGTAACCTTGAGAAGTGGGAGACAGATTGATGAGATACCTGCAGAAGCACAGCAAAAATAGGAGGGGTCGTCTAAGAATGAGGAACATGTTGGAACTAAGACCCAGAGGGAAGGAAAAGCTCCTGTCAAAGAGTCCTATCCAGTAATCAATGAAGAGCTGGTGAACCAAGAAAAACCTGTTGATCCCCCTGAAGGAAATGTGCTTAACAGCAAAAGGAAATCAGTGGAAATGACCAAAATCTACCCCAATCACCATTCCCTATCAGATTCAAGAAACAGAAGGAAGAGGAGCAATTCAAAAAGTTCCTGGATATGCTTAAACAGATTCACATCAATGTACCTTTGGTGGAAGCTCTGGAACAAATGCCAACCTATGTAAAGTTTTGAAAGACATCCTGACTAAAAAGAAAAGGCTCAAGGAGTTTGAAACTGTGTCCCTGTTTGAGGAAGTCAGTTGACCATTGAGGAGGTAGATTCCAGCAAAGCTAAATGACCCAGGGAGTTTTACCATTCCCTGCTCTATTGGAGGAAGAGATGTAGGGAGAGCACTCTGTGATCTGGGAGCTAGTGTGAATTTGATGCCTCTCTCAATCTTCAAGAAGTTGGGAATTGGAGGAGCAAGACCAACAACCATCACTCTGCAGCTTGCAGACAGATCAACTGTTCATCCAGAGGGAAAGATTGAAGAAGTGTTGGTTAGGGTTGATTAGTTTATCTTTCCAGCAGATTTTATCATTTTGGATTACGAAGCAGATAGAGAAGTGCCTATTATTTTGGGGAGGCCTTTCTTAGCTACAGGGAGAACATTGATTGATGTGGAAAAAGGGGAACTGATTATGAGAGTTCATGAAGAACATGCTACTTTTAACTTGTATAATACCATGAAGTTGCCAGATAAATCAGGAGACTGTTTCACCATTGGAATTGTGGAATCAGTGATAGCAGAGCATGTGGAAGGATTGCGACAGGATGAATGTGAAAATGAAGACATGACAGAGGAAAATGTTGTGACAGAGGAAAATGTTGTAGCATGGGTTGAGCATGGTGCAAAGTTTGGGGGGTATAAAGAGAATTTCGAATCATTGGACCTTATGAATAGGGAATAGAGAGAACCCAAGTCTTCTCTGGAAGAACCCCCTAATTAATACTCAAACCCTTGCCAAACCACCTGAAGTATGTATATTTGGGAGAAGTAGACACTTTACCTGTGATCAATACTTCTAATCTGAGAGATGAGGATGAACAGAAATTGATGCACATGCTGAGGAAACATAAACAAGCAATTGGATGGACCATATCAGATATAAAGGGAATCAGCCCCACAATTTGCATGCATAAGATACTGTTAGAAGATGGAATCAAGAATTCAATACAGCCACAGAGAAGGCTCAACCCTATCATGAAGGAGGTTGTGAAGAAAGAAATAATTAAATGGTTAGATGTAGGGATCATTTTCCCTATATCATACAATTCTTGGGTTAGTCCAGTGCAATGTGTACCCAAGAAAGGAGGAGTAACTATGGTGCAAAACGAGAAGAATGAAATGATAGCTACAAGAACAGTTTCTGGGTGGAGGATTTGTATAGATTACAGAAACTTGAATGATGCCACCAGAAAGGATCACTTTCCACTACCTTTTGTAGATCAGATGTTGGACAGACTGACTGGGCAAGACTACAACTATTTCTTGGATGGGTATTCAGGGTATCATCAGATTGCAATAGCCCTTGAACATCAAAGCTTAACTACATTTACCTGTCCTTAGGGAACATTTGCATTTAGAAGAATGCCATTTGGTCTTTGCAATGCTCCAGCAACTTTCCAGTGCTGTATGATCTCCATATTTTCTGAAATGATTGAGAATGGGTTAGAAGTGTTTATGGATGACTTCTCAGTCTTTGGGAAGGATTTTAATACATGTCTAGGAAATCTTGAAAGAGTGCTGCAATTATGTGAAAAGTCACAGTTGGTTTTAAACTGGGAGAAATGTTGTTTCATGGTACAGCAAGGGGTAGTACTAGGGCACAAGATTTCGAACAAAGGCATTGAAGTTGATCCTGCAAAAATTGAAGTGATAGACAGAATGCCAATTCCAGGGTCAGTTAAGGCAGTTAGAAGCTTTTTAGGTCATGCAGGCTTTTATAGGAGGTTCATTAAGGACTTTTCTAAGATAGCCAAGCCATTATCTGAGCTATTGGAATAGGACAGAAAGTTTGATTTTAGCAGTGACTGCATGAGGGCATTTGAGAAACTGAAAGCTGCACTTGTTACAGCCCCTGTAATGCAACCACCAAATTGGGATGAACCCATTGAGCTGATGTGCGATGCAAGTAATTATGCAGTTGGGGCAGTATTGGGACAGAGAAAGGATAAAGTCTTTCGGTCTATATACTATGCTAGCAAAACTATGGATGGTGCACAGAGCTGTTGGCCGTAGTGTTTGCTTTTGACAAGTTCAGATCCTATCTGGTAGGAGCCAAAGTTATTGTATTCACAGATCATTCAGCAATAAAGTACTTGATGGCTAAGAAAGATGCAAAACCAAGGCTCATCAGATGGATACTTCTCCTGCAAGAATTTGATTTGGAGATCAAAGATAGAAAAGGGACAGAGAACCAAGTTGCTGATCACCTTTCAAGGTTGGAAAATCCATTTGGAGTGGATGACACAACACAAATTAATGATGCTTTTCCAGATGAGCAACTCTTGGCATGCAAAGAAGAAGATGCACTCTGGTTTGCAGACATTGCAAATTATTTTGCTACAGGCCGAAAACCATATGGTTTGCATGGATAGCAGCTGAAGAGGTTTCTGCATGATTCCAAGTACTATTATTGGGATGACCCAACCTTATACAGGTTAGGCCCTGATCAGATTTTCAGAAGGTGTGTCCCAGATTATAAAATTTCAGATATTCTGAATGAATGCCATGCTTCAGCATATGGAGGGCATTTTGGGGGACAGAGGACAGCTGCTAAAGTGTTACAATCAGGATTTTATTGGCCCAGAATTTTCAAAGATGCTTTTGAGTTCGTGAAGAACTGTGATAGATGCCAAAGGGTAGGAAATTTGCCAGCTAAGAATGCTATGCCTCTGAACAACATTATTGAAGTGGAACTTTTTGATGTGTGGGGTTTAGACTTCATGGGGCCCTTTCCATTCTCTTTTGGAAATGAGTATATCCTGTTAGCTGTCGATTATGTATCTCGCTGGGTAGAAGCTTGTGCTTGTGCTCACAATGATGCTGCCACTGTAATCAAATTTCTGCACAAAAACATTTTCACAAGGTTTGGAACTCCAAGGGCAATCATCAGTGATGAAGGGACCCATTTCATTAATAAGAGCTTGGCTGCTCTTCTTGCCAAGTACAACATTAATCACAAGGTCTCGACTGCTTATCAACCACAGACCAATGGATTGGCTGAGTTGTCAAACAGAGAGGTGAAGAGTGTCTTGGAAAAGGTGGTGAACACCACAAGGAAGGACTGGTCCAAACATTTAGATGATTCATTATGGGCTTACCGTACAGCCTACAAGACACCCTTGGGAATGTCTCCTTACAGGATTGTGTATGGAAAAGCTTGCCATTTACCTTTGGAAATGGAGCATAAAGCATTTTGGGCCACTAGGAAACTGAATCTTGAACTAAAGTCAAGTGGAGAGAAGAGGATGTTGCAGCTTAACGAACTGGAAGAACTGAGGATGCAGAGCTATGAGAATGCGAAGATATATAAAGAAAAAGTGAAGAGATGGCATGACAGCAAGATTATAAACAGAAATTTTGAGGAAGGGCAGCAGGTGTTGCTCTTCAATGCTAGGTTGAGGTTGTTTCCTGGGAAGCTCAAATCCAGGTGGTCAGGACCTTTTACTTTGGTAAAGATCTATCCTCATGGGGCTGTGGTTTTAAGAGATGAAAGCACAGGAAGCACTTTCAAGGTCAATGGGCAAAGGGTGAAGCAATATCATAACAGAGGCTGGGGGAACCCGAAGGCTTCTCTCATTCTGGGAGAACCTTAAAGTTGAGGTAACCTAAGCTATCATGAGGTATAGATGAGTCATGTGATGATAGCTTAGGATTCATTTTTTTTTATTATTCTGCATTTATTTTCCTACCTAGTTAAATTTAAACTTTTTGCAAATTAGCCTTAGGATAGTGAATGCTACAACCTGTGAGTAACATGGGTGTTGAGTACAGTTGATCTTAGTACGTAAAATATCTTGAGTATTTTATTTAGTGGTATGTGTTTTAGGTAATTTATGCTTTGAGTATAATAATAAAAAAAACAAAAACACAAAAACATCGAGAAAAGAAAAAAAAAAGGGAAAAACAGTAAAATTAAGAATTTGTGAACAGAGATCAAACACATAGATGTTGAGGAGAGAGAGTACGGTTATCCCTAGGAGTGACGGTTTAGGAAATTTACCTTTTTGAATTGAAAAGAAAAGTTGTGTCTAATCAAGGGAAGTCGAAGGGGTTGCCTCGTTTCTTGCGCTGGGTTTTGCTTAAAGAGGAGTTATTTATATATGACTTATATTGTTGAAAATCTTCAAAATCACTCCATCTTTAGCAAATTGGGCAAAAGAACCTGGGAAGTTTTGCGCATACTTAAGGAAGTTTTCGTCGAACGACAGGTACGAAGTTTTGCCTAATTTTACTGATTTGCTTTTGGGGTGTTCCATATCTCTCTTCCGAACTCAAACTCTCTCTGTTCTTGTTTGTTTTGTAACTCACAATGGCTGGTATGTTTGGGTTTTGAAGTCTTTGATGCTTTATTTTTTTTCTTAGGCATGAACTGATACCCCATGTTTGCATGATTATCGAACCCATGGATTAGGAAAGAATTTGAAAATACTTGCCTTGGTTTCTGTGATCATTGCGAGTCGCATGCGATAGTTCTGACAGGATAGTCTGACAGGGTTATGTTAGGGCTTGAGATGATTTCATAATCTTGAACTGGTGTTTAATCTGTTGTTCGGAACTTTGAGTGAACTCAAAGTTTGGGGGGGTATATTTCTGCAATAAGTTGAAAACATCGAACGACTGAATGCGCAATTTTACACTTGGATTTTCTGTTCGTACTGTTGAAATCTCTGGATTTGTTAATGTTAGAATCTAAAAATGTCTATTTTTGCAGACTCAAACATGAGGGTGAACCAAACTGAAAAGAAGCGAACGGGGATCGAGGTTGACAACCCGGAGACAACCCCAGAAAAGTTAAGTCCAGTCTTACAAAAACCCAAAGCCGTAGCGAAGACAAAGAAGCCGAAGCCTGTTCAAAAGTTGAGGAGGTCAAGTAGGGCCGCTGCTTCAATTATGGCTCAAAGGAACGCGAAATTACCACCTACCAGTGCAGAAAACCCAGTCGAAATTCCTGATGAACCATCCAAAAAGCCTAAGACCACAACAAAGCCTAAGAAAGGGAATTTGATGGACTTGGTTAACGCGACCACTTCAAAGCCTGAGCTGGAAGTTGCCAAAGAACCTGAGAAAGATGTTGCTGCTGACGAGGAGGACGCACAGTCTGAAGATGCAAAATCCGAGGCAGGGGAGAGTGCTGATGGCCAGTCTGAGGAGCCTGAGGCAGAACAAGACCCTGAGCAGTCAGAGGAGGATAATGCCAGTGCCAAGGGAACAGAAGCAAGCCAGTCTGAAGAGCCTGCAATGGAGAGTGAGCCTAGTGCTCAAAAGAGTTCGGAAACTCAGAATCAATCACCTACCAAGGAGAAGGAAGGGGCTGAGAGCCCTGCAGTTGAAGAGAAAGACACAGAAACTGATGCTACTGCATCAGAGAAGCAAGCAACCACATCTGGTGGGAAATCAGCTAAAAAGGGAAAGGAGACCGTACCTGAGAAAACTACAACTTCTAAGAAGCGAAAGAGGGTTGAAACCGTTGAAGATGACAAGGGAATTATGCGGAATAAAAAAATAGGGAAACGTGTGAAGCAATTTGTTGTTAAGGAAACAGGTGAAAGCTCAGCAAAGAAGGCAGATGAGGAGCCGAAGAAAGATGTCAAGCGTGGGAAAGCCAAGGTTGTGGAGCTATCTGCAGAAGACATTGATCGGATCCCAAAATTCTCTTTAAAACTACACAGAGCCAGGATGCAAGAATTTACAAGTCGGAAGTTGAATTTGGAAAAGGGATTTAAGGATCTCTTCAAGTTGCCTGACCCCATTCTTCGCAGTGTTGAGCAACAAGGTTGGGAACCTTTTGTGGTAATGCAGCCTGCGCCAGTGCTTGCTCTCGTCAGAGAGTTTTATGAAAATTGTGAGCAATCCACAGGGGTGGATTACGAACTCAGAGCAATTGTCCGGAAGAAGGAAGTGGTCTTGAATCCAAGAACTGTCCATGCAGTTTATGGGACACATCCGCCGCAGCCAGATACTTTTATGGACCTGTTAAACTCAGCGACAAGGGAGCAACTAGATGAAGCACTGAGTGTTGTGTCAGTGCCAGGTGCCCGATGGGTAGATGAGACCAAGGACAACCTGTCTGCGTTGGCTAGCTTTCTCACAACTGAGGCCAACACCTGGATCAACTTCCTGAGGAACCAGATTAGTTCAACAACCCACAACACTCTGGTGGGGCAAGACAGAATCCTCATGGTGGCTGCTATTGTGAAAGGCGATCCAATAGACATCGCACCCTTCATTATCGATTCCATCGCAGTTCAAGCTTCAAAGAAAGCGGGGCCACTCTTTTGTCCTTCGCTGATTTCTGAACTCTGCAAGCGTGCAGGAGTTCCTTTTCACTCTGACGAGCTGAGGAGTATTGCCAAGAGCTACTTCAATATTCCTTATCTGACAAAGAAGCACGCTCAAGCCCAAGCTCGTGCTCAAGGAGAAACATCTGCTGCGGATGGTGATGCGATGGAGGGTTTGCAGAAGGAGTTGTCTGTGATCAAGGCGAAGCAGGTGAAGATGCTGATGGCATTTCGGATGATGCAGAAGGTATTGCTGAAGATCAAGGCACACACTAGCCAGCTGATGAAAAGGAAGAGTCGTGGAAAGAAGATGAAAGCTGATGGTAGTTCCGCATGATGAACAGGGTCCCCTCTAAACTTTATCATTATTTTGCAAAAAAAACATTTTTAAATTATGTTTGTTTATGTTATTTCTGCTTTTAAGTTATGGATGTTAGTTTGATGAATAGGTTTCAGAACATTCATGCTTGTCCCATGTTAAAGCATGATTGTTCTTTTGGTTATTATAATAATATGTTCTAAGTTTAGTAGTTTATTCTCCTTTATACCCGATGATGTCTCAATTTTACTCATTCTCCCTTATGCATGTGTGGTTGTAATTGAGATTGCTGAGACTCAATCCTCGTTTCCTTTTGTTGTTTAACTTTGTACATAATATCATGATCTGCAAATCAGAGTTTGAATTCAACACTATTTTTTTTTAATAAACCTGATATGCTAGACATAAGCTTGAGCTTAGTTGGTACTACATCTTGAATTTCAAATTGTGAAGTGTCATCTACCCTAAGTTCAATCTTGGTCGACATGAATTAGGTCTAAGCGTACTACTTAGAGATGATTAAGGCAGTTGCTTGATCTTTGTGCCTTCAGAAGATTCATTTGCTTTGATTACATATCCTTTTGCACCTAGAATTTGAGCATGAGCCTTTTCTTTGTTCTTACCTACTTCATGTTTAGCCAAAACCCAAACACGTCCTAGTTTAGAGTGTTGCTCCGACTTAGTTCTATTATAACATTGAGGACAATGTTTTGTTCAAAGTTTGGGGGGGCACCACTTCTCTTCGAAGTGTTAGTCTTAGATCTCTTACCCATAGAAAATAAAAAAATTGTAGGCAGTTAGGCCTTTAAAAAAAAAAAGAGAAAAAGGCAGGGCAAGCCTAAAGCCTGAAAAAAAAATAATAATAATATATAGGGCGCAAATAAATATGAGTGTCCAGAATAAAGTTTGTATGGAAAAATCAAGCTCGTGTCGAGCTGAAAAAAAAAAACGTGATGATGAAATAAGTCCAATAGTAGAACAAGAAGGGCAACACCTTGAGTCACTCTTTCCAAAATTTTCTCACCTTGAACCTTGGCCTAAACATTAGAAGCTTTAAAGCCCTTTTGATCTAGGAAGGATGCAAAGCCTAATAATGGAGAACAAGAGAGGATGAATGGGTAGGAAAAGAAATATGGCATTGATGAGCATTGAGTCTTGAATAAGTAGTTAAAGTTAAGCTCAGCTGAGTTTTGGCTATCTTGAAATTTGATTTTCTTTCTTTTGTGAACTTTGGATTGAAAGGTTAGATGATTGTATATTGTTAAACTTTGTAAAGGATGAGGACTGAAGTTGAGCAATTGAGAGAACCACTACTCATGCTTTCTTCTTAATCTTTGTGGAGGGCTTCATAAGGAGATGAACTATTCTAGCTTATTACTTGCAAATTCTATTTTAATTTAGTTTGTTTTTGTCGCTTGAGGACAAGCAACATCTTAAGTTTGGGGGGGTGATAACTCTCATTTAGAGTTATCTTTTGATCCTTTTTCCTGAACTTTAGATGTTGTTTTGAATAAGATGCTTGGCAATCAAAGTCCTTTTTGCTTATTTACGTTTATTTGTAACTAAGTCATGGTATTTTATATTATGCAAGTATTAATAAGTTTTTGCAAGCTTTTGGGCAGTTTTGACCAGGTTCGGAATGCTGGAGCTTACTTGTCACATACCGTTGGGAGCCATGCTTGAGCGTAGGAGATGCATGAACAAGAAGACTGAAGATCTTCTCTCTCCGGGACCACTTTGAGACAAGGATAAAGGTCCTTGCTGATCTTGTCTGCTGGAAGGACAGGTGGCGAAAAAGGGAGCTGATCCCTTGTCTGGACGAATAGCGACCCCTTAACACGTGGACACATCCAAGGGAGGGAGAGAAGATCGACGGTTGAGGAAAATTGTGAAGAGATATTAATCAAAAGAGAGAACACGAGGAAGAAAACACACGAATTGAAGGAGACAACCAGGGGATTGGCAATTTAGCTTGGGAAGGAAGTTATCGGAGCAAAAAGGGATCATTATATAATTTGCTTTAATCCTTCTAGTTGTATTTCATGTTCTTAATCCTTTAATTTCCGAGTATGAGCTAATTTCATTTACACTTGGGTTGTGGAACAAAGTACCATTTGCTTGAATATATGTTAGAGTCGATTTTCGCATGACTGAACTTATCTTTAATCCTGTTTTCAACCGTTTCTTGAGCACAACAGTGAATGGAAACCCATCACCTATGGAGACCAAAAGGTGAAATAGGCCGAGGGGATTTTAGATAATTGTGTTGATTTCGTAGACATATGAGAAAATGCAACTTAATCGAGCTTACCTTCATATCGCCATCATCCAATCACTGAGAGAGGCATAGACATATGAATCCTAGTGAAAAGGTGTAGATCTAGTAGGACGACAGTTCGCTAGGCAGAAATAGGAAAAGTTCTAAGGTTCAGGGAATTGCGAGACATAAACTCTAGCATATAGGATAGCTGTGGTGCGTTGTATTACATAACCCGAGTGTGTTTTCCAGTACTTGTGAATCTATTTATAACATTTATGTTCATTTTGTGGAATGAGGAAATACTACTGATCATAGCTTTAATAGGAATCATAGTTTATGCATATTTATGTTTTGAGTAGAAGTTAGAAACAACAACTCTTGATTTACAAACAATTCTTAGTGCACGATTTAGATAATCACTCCCTTGGGTTCGATATCTGGTCTAACTTGACTATATTACTTGTGGATTGTGTATACTTGCACATTGGATCTGTAGTCACACTATAGGTTACAACACGTAGTTCCGCCAGAGTCAAGGGCACACCTTCGTCAAACTCGCATTTACCACTTTTGGAAGATTTATAATTCCTTTCAAACTTTTCTTCGAGTACGGCTAGACGCCCGTCTTAATCAATCCCTTTTTAGTGAATTGATTTTTGGATGCTTCCAATAAAGGTAGGTATCCCAATGATTGATGATTCTTGAGCAAAGTCAATGAATCTCTTCAATGGAGTGTCAGATATTCAATAGGGACACTCTGGTAGTTGAAGGCTTTGAATGTCTTTCGATTGTGGCTTTCAACTGACTGCTCTCAAGCTTTTTGCTTTTGTCTTAGGAATCTTTTGAGTGTGACTTCGTGTATTGAATGAGCAGTAGTCTTTTCTCTCTTTTGGACTCGTCTTTTATACCTGGAGATTCAAAACTTTGAATCTCCATGCCCGTTAGACTCAACGGATCCATTGTCCAAAAGTGGGTAGACTTTTATCAACTTTTCTGACTTCGTACAGGCTTTCCGACCTACTTCTAAAAAGTCAAGTCCTTGCGCGTAGGTTTGTCAGAACGGTGGTGTAGCAGCTGTTGTTTGTTGTCTTCGCTTTGCTGAGCTTCTTCGGAACGGAGTGCTAACTTTCTCTAGCAATCTGCTAGATGGACTGCTGACTGCTCAGCAGTTGCTCTTCTGATTCCTTCAACTCCGGATTGCTAATCTCTTTAGCAATCTGCAATGTGCTAGCAAATGCTGATTCCTCAGCAATCTGCTGCCACTGTACTTCTATCTTCTTTAGCATTCTCCCGTGTTTGCTGGAAGTGCTTCTAGCAACCTATTCTATTACAACTCAATATTTACCCTATACAGGACATTACAAGAGTTGCTAGACTATTCTAGAGTTCAGCAATTGATCGACCATCTACTAAAGTTTGATCCAAAAAAACCTTTAACAATATAATCCTAAGGGAGATTTAGGAATAATTTCCCAACAACTTCCCCCTTTTTGGTGCGATCAAAGCTTACTAATGATTGCTCAGTCTTAGTAGAGAAAAATTCTGAGTTGCAAGGAAATTTGCTAGACATACTATCTCAGAATCTTACTAGCTTTATGTCCCTAGCAAGATGATTGATTTTAGATAAAATTCCCCCTCAAAATATGCTGGGAAATATTCTCGCTCAATAAAACATAAGTAAATGCTACAAAGAAAGTATGCTAGAAAACTTAGCATTTTTAAGAATAGCAGACATTTACCAACCAATCAACAACCAGCAAAACATAGTATCCACATTCAAATTTGTTGAATACACGAAAAGTGTATGTCAACTAGAGCATGCACACAAAAATCAGAAGTGGACAATAAGATTTTGTCACGAATCTGATGATTTCATATATGTTTTTGAAAATACAAGTACAGTGAAATCAATCAGAAGCAAGAGAAAATATGAGCTAGAAAGAGGTAATCTTAGCTCTATGCATCAGGTGGAGGCTTCGATGCATCAGGTGGAGGCTTCGATTTGTCAATCGAGTCCAATCTGTTCATAGTCAGCGCCATGAACTTCTCAACACATGCTTGATAGGCCACTCTCTCCCTTGCCTCTCTTTCCATCCTCTTCTCCAGCCTGGCCTGTAGGATTTCCAACTCCTCCCTTGCTAGTTCAGCCTCTTCTTCCTTCAATCTAGCCTGCTCAGCAATCTTTTGTTCTTCCCCCTCTTTGATCGCATCAAAGAAAGAGTCAGAGAAGGATTTGTGTTCAGCAACGTCCACTTTGATTGCCACCACATCGGTCTGTACCGTAGAGACGGTTTCTTCCACGTGGGTGATCGTCTCCTTAACCTGAACAACCTCTTACTGAACTCCGGTAAATGAGGACTTAACGTCAGAAACCACATCCCTAACATTAGCAATCTCCTTCCTGACTTCTTCAACCGCCTTGGCTTGCTGGATGTCACGTTGATGTAGGGCTGTGTTGATCAAGGACACAACATAGGATTGGAGATTTACTTGCACGGGTTCAGCAGAAATGGGGGCATCAGAAATTGTTAACTCAGTCCCTGCTACAATGTCAGGATTCGCAACATGTCCACCATCAATCGTCATAGCAGCAGACTCAGGAACCGAAACCTCAAGACCTTGAGGATTTGCTTCCCCTGCATTTGGATTAGCAAGTTCCTCAGCAACCACTTCGTTCCCAATCTCCATCGAATCTCCCACCAAATCCTGAGTTGAACCTATAGCAGAATCATGAGCTTCAGTGGCTTGGAGTGAGGCAGCAGCTTGGTTAAGTCCTTTGTGAAAGGCAATCATTTCAGTAAAGCGTTGGCTTTTGGCTTCTTATTCCTTAGTTTGTTCAATAGCTACCAGCTCCATGCTTCTCACTCGTTGCTTCTCCTCATATGCAGCTTTCCATTTCTGGTATGCTGCAACAGCTAGTGCTTGACGTTTGGTTAATTGAATATGTGCAGCAGAGCATTCATCCGGTGCAAAAACTGATGGGGGCAACGACTTGGATGCAGAAACAGTCGATGAGCTCGAATGGCTTTCAACCTCTCCATCACTTGTTTATCTGTAAATTGCTTCGTACATGGAAGTTGATCCATCCAGTCATTCGCCCAAGCCTCCTCTGAGCGCCAAAATTTTAAACCTTGCCTGGAAATAATGATCATCCTTTCTTCAAAGCACAACTCGTGCATTATGTAGTCATATGTTTTCCATCGTAGGAGCTCTTGGCCTAGCAGCTTGCCTTCTTCTGTCGTCTCATCTATTTTAGTATAGAAAACCTCGACAATATCTCTCTGTATTTCTTCATTCACAAATTCCATGATCTCGTAACCCCATTAACGGAGATCAACATTTAAATCATTGTCGAGGGAGACAGATGCGCACTATTGTGCTACTCTCCTCGTGCAAAAGAGTTTAGCAGGCAGTCCATGGTATGGAATCCTTAGTACCTCATTTTTAGCAGTAGGAAATTGTCGGAGAATTTAGGCGTCAAATACCTTATTTGATTCTCCTTCTGAGTCAGAACCTGAAGAACATGTTGATTCAATCAACATATTACCATCTGAAGAAATTTCATCCTCCATTCTTTCTTCGGCTTGTACGGTATCAGCAGCAACTGCAGGCGTCTCCTGAGCAACAGACAGGCGTCTCTTGAGCAACAGAGGATAACCAATGAATTATCTGAAGGCACAAAGATCAAGCGACTACCTTAATCATCTCTAAGTAGTATGCTTAGACCTAACTCATCTCGACCAAGATTGAACCTAGGGTAGATGACATTTCACAATATGAAGTCCAAGATGCAGTACCAGCTAAGCTGAAGCATACGTCTAGCATATCAGGTTTATTCAAAAACAATGTTGCATGCAAACTCTATTTCATAGATCTCGATATCATGTACAAAGTTAAACAACGAAATTATACGAGGATTGACTCTCAACAATCACGATCATCACCAGACATGGAACATCAGAAATAAGGAAAAACGAGACATCATCGGGCAAGAGGAGAACACACTACTAAACTTAAGACTTATTATTATAAAACTAACTAAGACTTCATGCTTTAACATAGAATAAGCATGAAAGTCGGACAACCACCAAACAAAATCGAAAGACGATAATCATAAAAACAGAAGTCACACAAACTAAAGCAGAAATTGTTTTTGCAAATACTTAGAAAGGTTAGAAAAGACTCCTTCCATCAAGCTGACCCATCCGCGGCTTTCTTCACCCTGGCACGACCACCCTTCTTCTTCAACAATTTGGCAGTTTGGATTTTGACTTTCAGTAGCACCTTGTGCATCATCCGGAATCCTTTCAACAGCTTCACTTGCTTTGCTTTGATCTTCGAAAGTTCCCCCTGCAGAGCCTCCATCGAGTTGCCTACCCCGGCAGTTTCTTCTCCTTGAGCTCGAGCTTGTGCGGCATCATGGCGCTTTGTCAAGTACGGAATGTTGAAATAGCTTTTTGCTATGCTCCTTGGCTCCTCTGCATGGTAAGGAACTCCGGCCTGCTTGCAAAGTTTAGAAATTAGTGAAGGACAAAAGAGTGGTCCAGCCTTCTTATAAGCTTGGACACCAACTGAATCGATGATAAACGGTGCAATGTCAATTGGATCGCCCATCACTATCGCAGCTACCATCAAAATTTGATCCTATCCCACTAACGTATTGTGGGTTGTTGAACTGATTCGGTTCCTCAGAAAATGAATCCAAATGTTAGCTTCAGTTGTCAAAAAGCTGGCCAATGCAGAAAGGTTATCCTTGGTTTCATCCACCCAACGCAATCCCGGCACTGATACAACACTCAGAGCTTCATCCAACTGCTCCTTCGTGGCTGAGGTCAACAAATCAAAGAAAGTATCAGGCTGTGGTGGATGCGTGCCATAGATTTTATGCATTGTTCTGGGGTTCAACACCACCTCCTTTCCTCGAACAGTGGCCCTGTATTCATAGTCCACCCCCGTAGACTGCACATAATTTGCATAAAATTCTCTGACCAAAGCGATAACTGGTGGAGGTTGCATGATCACGAAGGGTTCCCATCCTTGTTGTTCAACACTTCTGAGAATTCCTTCAGGCAGTTTAGACAGATCCTTGAATCCCCGTTCTAAATTGGACTTGCGGCTCGCAAGCTCTTGCATTCTCTTCTGATGGAGCTTTGATGAAAATTTTGCGATCCTGTCAATCTCTTCTGCAGACAGCTCTTCAACCTTGGCCTTGCCACTTTTAATCTCCTTCTTTCTTGCATTGTCGGACCTCTTCACGGAACCGTCTTCCACTTCCTTGGCAGCAACTTCCTTCACACGCTTCCCAGTATTCTTATTTCTCAAAATCCCCTTGTCATCTTCAATGGTTTCCACTCGCTTCCTCTTCTTGGATGATGGCTTTTTCACCGGTACAGGTTTCTTTCCTTTTTTAGTTGATTTTCCACCAGATGTGGTTGCTTGCTCTTGCGATGCTGTAGCATTGACTCCATCAGCTTCCTCTTCAACTTCGATGCTCTTACTCACTTCCTTCTCTTTAGGAAGAGGCTGATGCTGGGTCTCTGAACTCTTCTGAGCACTGGGCTCACTCTCCTCTACAAGCTCTTCAGACTGGCTTTCCTCTGTTTCCTTCATACTATCAGCATCACCCTCTGATTTCTCTGACCCGCGCTCGCTTTCCGGCTCTTCAGACTGGCCTTCAGCATTATCCTCTACCTCTGTTTCCACAGCTTCATTTTCCGGTTGATCTGATTCATGTTCTGCTTCTGGCTCCTCAGACTGGCCATCCACACTTTCCTCTCCTTCGAATCCTGCATCTTCAGATTGTGCATCTTCCTCTTCTTCAGCAACGACTTCTTTCGCGAGTTTTGTTACAGTTACAGGAGCAAGTTTTAATGTGGCTACATCAACCAAATCCATCAAGTCCCCTTTCTCGGGCTTGGTACCCACAGTCTTAGATTTCTTGGCTGGCTCATCAGGAATCTCCATAGGATTCTCTGCACTAGTGGGTGGTAACTTCGCGTTCCTCTGAGCCATGATTGAGACAACGGCCCTGCTTGACCTCCTCAATGGTGGAGTAAGCTCCGGCTTCTTTGCCTTCTTGGTAGTCTTGGGTTTTGATGAAGCTGGGCTCGCCTTTTCTGGAGTCGTCACAGGGGACTCAACTTCCATCCCTGGTCTCTTCTTCCCGCTTTGCTTTGTCGTCATATTCAAATCTACAAAAAGCAAATTTCAGACCCCAATTCCCAAGAGCAAGATATGGCATTCAATTGCTTAAAATTTTCTCTTCAAATCGACATTTTCACCCCCAAACTTTGAGTTCACTCAAAGTTTCATGCAACTAATTAAACACCAGTTTGAAGTTTTTGAAGTTATCTTGAGCCCTAATCAAAAATTTGTCAGAATATCTTGTCAGAACTACTGCATGCTACTCGCAATGATCACAGAAACCAAAACTAATATAACATTTCTTTAATCAAGTTCATGGGTTCAAAAATCATGCGGACAAAGGATTTTAATCTAAAACACAGACAGCAGTTCACCAAAAACTTCAAGGACACAGACATACCAGCCATTCTTCGTTGCGGAATCAAACAAGAATACAGAAAACCAAGTTCAAGACAAAGTTTTAATACCCACAGGCAAGAAAGTGAAGTAAACAAGAAATTGTACCTGTTATTTGACACAAACGACTTGATTTATGCACAAAGTTTCCCGGTTTCCTCTGCCAAATTTGCTAAAGTCGGAGTGTTTTTGAAGTTGTGCAACAATATGTACAATATATAAATAACCCCACTTAAAGCAAAAATAAACATCAGAAATAAGGAAACCCTTAAACTTCCCTTGATTAGACACAACCTTTCCTTTCAATTCAAAAAGTAACTTTCCTAAACCATCATTCCTAGGGATAACCGCACTCTCTCTCCTCAACGGCTATGTGTTTAATCCCTATCCACAAATTTCCAAAATCACTGTTTGTCTTTTCTTCTTTTTTTTTTACGTACTTATTTTATGGACTAAATTCTAAACACTCAACATACTATTACCAAATAAAATACTAAGTCTACCGCACGAAATTAAAAACAAAGAAAAACTCAATAATCATGCTACTTACAGGCTGTAGCATTCAACCATTCCTAAGATTTATTCACAGCAAATTTAAATTTAACTAGACAGAAAATAAATGCGGAATTAAAATATCCTAAGCCATCACCACATGCTTCATCTAATCCCCATGATGGCTTAGGCTACCTCACTTTAAGATTCATCCAACTTGGAAGAAGCCTTCAGCTTGCTCCACCCTCCTTCATGATATTGTTTAACCCTCTGTCCATTGACTTTGAATGTATCTCATGTGCCTTCATCTTTCAGCACCACAGCCCCATGAGGGTAAATCTTCACCAATGTGAAAGGTCTTGACCATCTGGACTTTAGCTTGCCAGGAAACAACCTCAGTCTAGCATTGAAAAGTAAAACTTGCTGCCCTTCTTCCAAGTGTCTATTTACAATCTTGCTGTCATGCCATCTCTTCACTTTTTCTTTGTATATCTTTGCGTTCTCATAGCTTTGAATCCTCAATTCTTCCAGTTCATTGAGCTGCAGCATCCTCTTTTCCCCACTTGACTTAGGATCGAGATTTAATTTCCTGGTGGCCCAAAATGCCTTATGTTCCATTTCCAGGGGCAAATGACAAGCCTTTCCAAAGACAAGCCTATAAGGAGACATCCCCAAAGGTGTTTTATAGGCTGTCCTGTAAGCCCACAACGAATCATCCAGATGTTTAGACCAGTCCTTCCTTGTGGTGTTCACCACCTTTTCCAAGACACTCTTCACCTCTCTGTTTGAAAACTCAGCCAATCCATTGGTCTGTGGATGATAAGCAGTCGAGACCTTGTGATTAATGTTGTACTTGGCAAGAAGAGCAGTCAAGCTCTTATTAATGAAATGGGTCCCTTCATCACTGATGATTGCCCTAGGAGTTCCAAACCTTGTGAAAATATTTTTGTGCAGAAATTTGATTACAGTGGCAGCATCATTGTGAGCACAAGCACAAGCTTCTACCCAGCGAGAAACATAATCAACAGCTAACAGGATATACTCATTTCCAAAAGAGGATGGAAAGGGCCCCATGAAGTCCATACCCCACACATCAAAAAGTTCCACTTCAACAATGTTGTTCAGAGGCATAGCATTCTTAGCTGGCAAATTTCCTAACCTTTGGCATCTATCACAGTTCTTCATGAACTCAAAAGCATCTTTGAAAATTTCGGGCTAATAAAATCCTAATTGTAACACTTTAGCAGCTTTCCTCTGTCCCCCAAAATGCCCTCCATATGCTGAAGCATGGCATTCATTCAGAATATCTGAAATTTTATAATCTGGGACACACCTTCTGAAAATCTGATCAGGGCCTAACCTGTATAAGGTTGGGTCATCCCAATAATAGTACTTGGAATCATGCAGAAACCTCTTCAGCTGCTGTCCATGCAAACCATATGGTTTTCGGCCTGTAGCAAGATAATTTGCAATGTCTGCAAACCAGGGTACATCTTCTTCTTTGCATGCCAAGAGTTGCTCATCTGGAAAAGCATCATTAATTTGTGCTGTGTCATCCACTCCAAATGGATTTTCCAACCTTGAAAGGTGATCAGCAACTTGGTTCTCTGTCCCTTTTCTATCTTTGATCTCCAAATCAAATTCTTGCAGGAGAAGTATCCATCTGATGAGCCTTGGTTTTGCATCTTTCTTAGCCATCAAGTACTTTATTGCTGAATGATCTGTGAATACAATAACTTTGGCTCCCACCAGATAGGATCTGAACTTGTCAAAAGCAAACACTACAGCCAACAGCTCTTTTTCTGTAGTGGTATAATTCTTCTGTGCACCATCCATAGTTTTGCTAGCATAGTATATAGACCGGAAGACTTTATCCTTTCTCTGTCCCAATACTGCCCCAACTGCATAATTGCTTGCATCGCACATCAGTTCAAAGGGTTCATCCCAATTTGGTGGTTGCATTACAGGGGCTGTAACAAGTGCATCTTTCAGTTTCTCAAATGCCCTCATCCAGTCACTGCTAAAATCAAACTTTCTGTCCTGTTCCAACAGCTCAGATAATGGCTTGGCTATCTTAGAAAAGTCCTTAATGAACCTCCTATAAAAGCCTGCATGACCTAAAAAGCTTCTAACTGCCTTAACTGACCCTGGAATTGGCATTCTGTCTATCACTTCAATTTTTGCAGGATCAACTTCAATGCCTTTGTTCGAAATCTTGTGCCCTAGTACTACCCCTTGCTGTACCATGAAACAATATTTCTCCCAGTTTAAAACCAACTGTGACTTCTCACATAACTGCAGCACTCTTTCAAGATTTCCTAGACATGTATTAAAATCCTTCCCAAAGACTGAGAAGTCATCCATAAACACTTCTAACCCATTCTCAATCATTTCAGAGAATATGGAGATCATGCAACGCTGAAAAGTTGCTAGAGCATTGCAAAGACCAAATGGCATTCTTCTAAATGCAAAGGTCCCAAAAGGACAGGTGAATGTAGTTAAACTTTGATGTTCTGGAGCTATGGCAATCTGATGATATCCATAATACCCATCCAAGAAGCAATAGTAATCCTGGCCAGCCAATCTGTCCAGCATTTGATCTACAAAAATTAATGGAAAATGATCCTTTCTGGTGGCATCATTCAACTTCCTATAATCTATGCAGATCCTCCACCCAGAAACTTTCCTTGTAGCTATCATTTCATTCTTCTCATTTTGTACCACAGTAACTCCTCTTTTCTTGGGTTGCACTGGACTCACCAATGAACTGTCTGAAATAGGGAAAATGATCCCAGCATCCAACCATTTGATGATTTCTTTTTTCACAACTTCCTTCATGTTGGGGTTGAGCCTTCTTTGTGGCTGCACCGAGTTCTTGATCCCATCTTCCAACAATATCTTATGCATGCAGATTGTAGAGCTTATTCCCTTAATATCTAATATAGTCCACCCAATTGCCTGTTTATGTTTCCTAAGCATGTGCATCAGCTTCTGTTCATCCTCATCTTTTAAATTAGAGGCAATTATCACAGGTAGAGTGTCTGCTTCTCCCAGATACACATATTTTAAGTGATTTGGCAGAGGCTTGAGTATTAGTTCAGGGGGATCTTCAAGTGAGGACTTTGGTTCCTTCTGTTCTCTGTTCATAAGATCCAGGGATTCGAAATTAACCTTGTACCCCCCAAACTTTGCACCATGCTCAACCCATGCTACAGCATTTTCCTCTGTCATGTCATCATTTTCACATTCATCCTGTTGCAATCCTTCCACATGCTCCGCTATCACTGATTCCGAAATTCCAATGGTGAAACAGTCTTCTGATTCATCTGGCAACTTCATGGTATTATACAGGTTAAAAGTAGCCTGTTCTTCATGAACTCTCATAATCAGTTCCCCCTTTTCCACATCAATCAATGTTCTCCCTGTAGCTAAGAAAGGCCTCCCCAAAATAATAGGAACTTCTCTATCTGCTTCGTAATCCAAAATGATAAAATCTACTGTAAAGATAAACTTATCAACCCTAACCAACACATCCTCAATCTTTCCCTCTGGATGAACAGTTGATCTGTCTGCAAGCTGCAGAGTGATGGTTGTTGGTCTTGCTCCTCCAATTCCCAACTTCTTGAAGATTGAGAGAGGCATCAAATTCACACTAGCTCCCAAATCACAGAGTGCTCTCCCTACATCTCTTCCTCCAATAGAGCAGGGGATGGTAAAACTCCCTGGGTCCTTTAGCTTTGCTGGAATTTGCCTCCTCAATGGTCCACTGACTTCCTCAAACAGGGACACAGTTTCAAACTCCTTCAGCCTTTTCTTTTTAGTCAGAATGTCTTTCAGAAATTTCACATAAGTTGGCATTTGTTCCAGAGCTTCTACCAAAGGTACATTGATGTGGATTTGCTTGAGCATGTCCAGGAACTTTTTGAACTGCTCCTCTTCTTTCTGCTTTTTGAATCTGACAGGGTATGGTAGTTGAGGTAAATTGCAGTCATCTTCCACTGATTTCCTTTTGCTGTTAAGCACATTTCCTTCAGGGGGATCAACAGGTTTTTCTTGGTTCACCAGCTCTTCATTGATTACTGGATAGGACTCTTTGACGGGAGCTTTTCCTTCCATCTGGGTCTTGGTTCCAACATGTTCCTCATTCTCAGACGACCCCTCATTGTGCTGCTGTGCTTCTACAGGTATCTAATCAATCTGTCTCCCACTTCTCAAGGTTACCACTTTTCACTGCTCATTTCCCCCTCTAGGGTTCTCTGAATTGCTAAGCAAACTCCCTTGTGGTCTGTTCCTGATATCATTGGCTAACTGCCCCATTTGTACCTCCAGATTTCTCAATGAGGAAGCTTGGCTCTGTATCAAAGCACCTTGGCTCTTCAGCATCACCTCATTCTTAGCCATAAATTCCTTCATCATCTCTTCCATGGATTTCTCAGGTTTCTGAGGTGGTGCCTCTAAACTCTGATGCTGACCACTCTGCTGTAAATTGTTTTGCCGCTGGTTATACTGATTATATCCACCTTTGTTAAAGTTATATTGCTGGTCCCGTGTTCCAGCATTTTGATTTCCCTGCCCAGACCATGAAAGATTAGGATGGTTCCTCCACCCTGGATTATAAGTGTTTGATTATGGGTTATTGTTTCCCTGGTACTGCTGAGGTCTATTTCCCATATAGCACACAGATGCTGGATTTGAAGGGCATTCCTCAAATTGATGTCCTTCCCCACAATAAATACAGCTCACAATCCTTGCATTTTCAATTGGCTTAGCAGAGGCCATACTCTGACTGGTATTCTTCTCAATATTCTTCACAACAGTTCCTAAAGCTTCCATTTGTGCTGTGAGGGCCTGTATAGGATCAATGTCCAAAAGTCCTGCAACCTTTGGAGTAGTTACAGCAGCTGCTCTAGAAGTAGCCCACAGATAGTTGTTTGCAGCTATCTTGTCTAAGATTTCACAAGCTTCATTGTAAGTTTTATCCAACAGGGCTCCCCCTGCAGTGGCATCGATCATCATCCTGGAGTTCCCAAGTAACCCATTGTAAAAGATCTCTATCTGCATACCATAAGGAATTCCATGATTTGGACACCTTCTCAGCAATTCTTTGTACCTTTCCCATGCTTCACTAACTGATTCATCACATTCCTGTTTAAAGGACATAATAGCATTTCTACACCTTGCATTCCTAGCAGGAGGAAAGTATTTCATCAGAAAAGTTTCAGCTAGCTCATTCCAAGTTGTAACAGATCCTGGTGTCAGATTTGTAAGCCAAGTTTTAGCACTATCCCTCAAGAAGAAGGGAAATAATCGCATCCTCAATGCCTCAGCTGTTACTCCTTGCAGTATGAAATTGTCACAGATTTCCAGAAATGTTTTCAAGTGAAGATGAAGATCTTCTGCAGCTAGCCCACTAAATTGCCCCAAACTTTGCAACATCTGGAACATCACTGGCTTTAGCTCAAAGTGTTGTGCCTGCACTTCAGGTCTCACTACCCCAGGATCAAAATCAGTAAACCTTGGTGCCATGAGGGTTCTGATGATTCTATCCTTATCATCAATGTTCCTCTCTGGTTGTTCTTCAGCCATCTTTCTAACTTTCTGTTTCCTTCTGTTCCTTCTAAAAGTCCTCTCAATTTCTGGATCAAATGGAAATAGTTCTCTTACAATCTTTTCACTCATAAACTACTGATCTTCCTGCATTATGAAAATGATTAGTTTCCACAATCAGATCGATCATATAATATAATACTCAAACAATTCAAAAGCATTCAGATTTAAATTTAATCAATCCCTGGCAACGGCGCCAAAAACTTGTTGTGAACTATAGTGTGACAACAGAACCAATGTGCAAGTATACACAATCCACAAGTAATATAGTCAAGTGAGACCAGATATCGAACCCAAGGGAGTGATTATCTAAATCGTGCACTAAGAATTGTTTGTAAATCAAGAGTTGTTGTTTCTAACTTCTACTCAAAACATAAATATGCATAAACTATTATTCCTATTAAAGATATGATCAGTAGTATTTCCTCGTTCCACAAAATGAACATAAATGTTATAAATAGATTCACAAGTACTGGAAAACACACTCGGGTTATGGAATACAACGCACCACAGCTATCCTATATGCTAGAGTTTATGTCTCGCAATTCCCTGAACATTAGAACTTTTCCTAATTCTGCCTAGCGAACTGTCGTCCTACTAGATCTACACCTGTCACTAGGATTCAAATGTCTATGCCTCTCTCAGTGATTGGATGATGGCAATATGAAGCTAAGCTCGATTAAGTTGCATTTTCTCATATGTCTATGAAATTAACACAATTATCTAAAATCCCCTCGGCCTATTTCACCTTTCGGTCTCCATAGGTGATGGGTTTCCATTCACTGTCGTGCTCAAGAAACGGTTGAAAACAGGATTAAAGATAAGTTCAGTCATGCGAAACTCGACTCTAACATATATTCAAGCAAATGGTACTTTGTTCCACAACCCAAGTGTAAATGAAATTAGTTCATACTCGAAAATAAAAGAAATAAGAGCATAAGATCATTCATCATCAGAAATACAGCTTGAAAATCTAAAATCAAACTATAGACAATGATCCTTTCGTGCTCCGATTACTTCCTCTCCAAGCTCTATCTCCAGGCACCTCTGCTCTCCGTTCGTGTTGTTAATTCTTGTTATCTTCCAAAAAAAATTGCCAAGTCTTTGTTTCATATTTTCTTTTTCATAGTCATTGATCTCCTTCTCTCTTCCATGATGCATCCACGTGTGCATATGTCATTGTTTCCTTCAGACAAGGGATCGGCTTCCTTCAGTGCCACCTGTCTTCCCAGCAGACAAGATCAAAAAGGACCTTTATGCTTGTCTTTGAGTGGTCCCGGAGAGAGAAAATCTCCTTCCTTCCAATCATGCATTTCCCATGCTCAAGCATATCTTCTATCAGCATGTGGCAGGTAAGCTCTAGCTTTCAGAACCTGAACTAAACTTCACTAAAAACTTGCAAAAACTTATTAATACTTGCATAAGTTAAAAATAACATGACCTATTTACATAGATACCAAAAACAAGCAGAAAGGACTTTGATTACTAAGTAACTTATTCAAAACAACATCTAAAATTCATTAGAAGGAATCAAAAGATAACTCTTTGTGAGAGTTATCAATACTCTAGCAACTTGAGGTTGCTAGGTTCTAAATCGATGATCAGAAACAATAAAACAGTAAATAAGAACACAAGATTTATAGTGGTTCGATCTACAAGATCTACATCTACTCTTCAGCCGTATCGCTGAGAATTTCACTAAAAGATATTTTAAGTACAAGGAATCACCAAATACTTGCAGTAGGCGGTGAACTTTTGAGCTCGCCACTACAAAGTTATCCTGAACTTTCCTGGGTTTTTCGGCAACAGCCCGTGATAGTCAATCTCTTTTCAGAGATGTGACTGCTGGATGCTTCCTAGAATGGAAGGTATCCCAATGATTAGATTCTTGAGCTAAGTCAAGGAATCTCATCAATGTATTGTCAGATATTCAATGTGGGGGACACTACGGTTGGAAGCTTAGAGAATATTCTTGTCTCTTTAATGAGCTCCAACTAACAACTTTCTCACTTTTCTTTGCTTTGTCAAAGGATTCACTTAAGTGTTTGTAAAGGCAGTGAAAGCAGTAGTCGTCTCTCTATTTGGACTTGTCTTTTATACTTGGAGATTCAAACATTGAATCTCCATACCTGTTAAACACAATGGTCTTCTTCGTCCAAAAGAGTGTTTATGTTTTCCGTCCTTTCCAGCGTGTACAGTGCTTTTCCAACTACTTCAGGAAAGCTTATCGTCCTTGGTTGTACTTTTGTTAGAACGGGCATCTTAGCAGTCGTTGCTAGGTTTTTCTGCTTAGCATTCTATCGGAGAATGCTGGGAATGATCTGCTAAGTCATTTGACTCTTTTGATTGCTAAGTACTTCTAGCAATCTGTCATCATAGCCAATCTGCTGACTCCTCAGCAGTTGCTTACTCATCACTTGAGTCTTGTTTCTTGATTGCTACATCTTCTAGCAATCTTTTCCGTAGTAGTGAATGCTGACTCCTACAGCATTCCGCTATCTTCTTACTGTAGTAGCGAATGTTGACTCCTTCAGCATTCCGCTATATTTATTCTGCTAACTGCTAAGCGAATGCTCCTAGCAGTCTCTTCTTTCTGCATATGATTGCTAGCACTTAGCAGTCATTCTTCTTAACACATGACTACTTTCTTCCTTAGCAGTCGCTTCTGTCTGCTGACTTCTCTAGCAATCGGCTTGACTACTGAGAACGTTCCTAGCATCCAGAATTTTCGAAGTCTTCATTCCAATTGCTGAATCCTCAGCATTCTTCTGCAAGTACTTCTAATCTATTACAGCTCGAAATATTTCCTACACAGGACATTACACATGAGTTGCTAGATTATCTAGACATCAGCAATGATCGACCAAACTATTAAGGCTTTGATTCAACAAAACCTTTTACAATTTTGATCTAAGGGAGAATTACAACATAATTCCCAACAATTTCCCCCTTTTTGGTGCGATCAAAGCCTACTAGCTAATTGCTGAATCTGAGAAGGAAAATTTCTAAGTTTACAAGTGTTCAAGTCTAGCAGACTATTTCAGAATTTAACCAACTTAAATCTTAACAAGGATTGTTTTAAAAAAAATACCCCCTCAACAAATGCTGGGAAATATTTCTCGATTAAAATACAAGTAAATGCTTCAAAGGAATAAGCTAGGAAATCTAGCACCCAATAAAATCAGCAAGCATTCACCACCAATCCAAAGACATAAAAACTCAGCATCCACATGCAGTTTTGTTGAATTCACAGATAGTGTATTTCATCTAAGACACGCAAAAAATATAGAAGTGGACAATGAGAAATTGTTTATGTCTGATTCAGTTTCATTTATGATTTTGAGCGTTACAAATACAAGTGAAACTGAAAAAGAACAAAAGATTACAAGAGCTTGCTAAAAATTTTCAAATAAGCTTCATGAGTCGGGAGCTGGCTTCTTATTGTCATACTCATTGAATTTGCCAATGGCCATTTGCACGAATTTGTCCAAGTATGCTTTGCTTGCTTCACGCTCAGCCGCCTCCCTCTCCAACTTCATAGCTAGCTTCTCGTTCTCCATTTCGAGCTTCCTCATCTTCAGCTCTAACTCTTTCTTCTTCAGCTCCTTCTCAGCAAGCCTGCGCTCTTCTTCAGCAGCAACGATCTCTTCCTCCTCTTTCTTCCTTTGCTCTACTTCAGCAATTCTTCTCTCTTCCCCCTCTTTGATTGCAGCCAAAAAGGTGGTAGAGAAAGAGTTAACAGTTTGCGCGAGCTTCTGCTGGGAGTCAGAGACTTCCTCCTTCATTACTTCCATATTGTGCTTCACACCAGACACATCACACTTCACCTCAGCAACATCTGCTCAGACTTTCGACATTTCACTCCTTATCTCCTCCACTTCCTTCCTTATATCGGCAGCTTCTAGAGCCACTCGTTCATTTATAGCCAGGGGAGAGCGGTGGATATAGCATGTTGAATGACATATTGGACAGCAGTGTTAACATAGGAGTGGAAGGTATGAGAACTTACAGGAAGAACATCCATAGCAGAAGTTGTAATTACTAGCTCTCCACCACTAGTAGATGGATGAACTTCAGAGATCAGATCAACATCCATAGCTTCAGCTTCATACCAGTCATTATGAGCCTCAGAGTTTTGATTTTCAGCAGCTATGCACTCGGCCTCCTCTGAATTCCATGTCTTAGCTTCTGCCTCAGCAAGAGTAGCAGCCTCTGCTTCATCGGCATGTGCAGTCAAGTACTTAGCCTCCTCTGCTAGGCGCTCTGCCTCTTCTAGCTTCCAGGCCTTCGCTTGTGCCTCAGCAAGATCAGCAATATCTGCTTCATCGGCATGTGCAGCAGCATATTGAGCAACATCTGCTAGGAGTTCAGCCTCCTCTACATTCCAGACTTCCTCCAAGGCTTTAGCAAGCTCAACAGCCCTGGCTTCTTGTATTTTCGCAGCATGAGCAGCTTTTGTTATCTCCAAGATATCATCCTCCAAGAAAAGGACGATCAGTTGATCTTCTCTGCTCTATTTCTTGGCAATCTCTTCTTGCTCATGTGTAGCAGCCATCTTGGCTAATAGCCTTTCTTTCTTTTGCGCTTCATACTCTGCTTGGCGTCTGCGATACTCAGCAGCTGCTTTTGCTTGGCGCTTGGATAATTCAATCTTAGCATCTGAATAGCCATCAGGAGCAAATGTGGACTTAGGTAGAGATTGAGAAGTGGATAACAGCCGATGGGCTCGGATAGCTTGAAGCCTCGCAAGCACATGCTTATCAGGAAATTGTTTAGTGCCCGGCATTCCAATCATTCGCCCATCTCTCCTCCTTCCTCCAGAAATTTAATCACCAGCATTGTCTCTTCAAAACAAAGCTGATGCATGATGTAGTCATGCATCTTCCAGCGTCTAAACTCATTCGCCAACAACTTCCCTTCCAGGGTATCTTCATTCAACTCCACATAGAAGACATTTGAAATGTCTCTCTCTATTTCTGCCATCACAAACTCTTCAATATCAGAAATCATCGGAAAAAGATCAGCATTTACCGTTTCCTCTAGATAAACCAGCACACACCATTGCGCTACACGCCTAATCTTGAGTCTCCGTCCTAGAAATCCTTTGAAAGGAACTCGGAGTGTCTCGTTGTCACCTGTTCGGACTTTCCTCAGGAATCTCGCGTCATACACGTCCTCAGATTCTCTATCAGAATCTGAATCAGAATAGCATGAATCTAAGAAGTCTGGATCTTGTTCGACATACCCCTCGGGCCTTGCCTCAGCAGGAATTTTGGTGCTAGGCCTTGCCTCAGCAGGAATCTCCGTGCTGGGCCTCGCCTCAGCATTTGACTCTTCAGCTCCAACAGACATGCTAGCATCGTGCTCAACATTCTGTCCTGATCCAGAAGCTTCATCAAATACAACATCCTCTTCAGCATCCTGAGCACTGCTGCTTCCTCCTTGCGCATCAGCAGGCTCCCTTATCAAGACTCTTCCTTGGCCATGAAGGTGGTCTGCAGCATCAAAGACTCCAGCTTCCAACAACGTGTCCAAGTCCTGATCAGTCAATGCGTCTTGTTCGAGCACAATATCTTCAGCAACCACAGGTGTGGTAATGGGAACCTCCGCAACCTGGTTCCCTTTTGCTTTCTTAGCTGCCGGAGCTGCTAGCCTTCTGGCCTCCTCAACTGCTCGTGCTAACAACTCAGCAGCTTTCCTGGCTGCTAGCTGATCAGCAGCTTTCTTCGCAGCTCGCTCATCAGCAGTTTTCTTTACTTGCTCGAAGTTGCGATCCCTCGCATCAAAAGTGATTTCCTCCATCACTTTCTTGAACTTCTTTTTCTCCTATAATTGCCTCGATATCGTCCTCTTCCTCTTTCTCGCCCTTAAAAATTTCAATCTTTCTGATAGTGGTTTAGCAGAAAGGGGAGAGTTTGGCTCTTGTTCAGCAGCAACAGGGGTTTTCTCAGCAGCTTCCTTAGCAGCTGCTTCTTTCTCTGTGGCTTCTTTTTCAGCGGCTTTGACAAGCCTGCGATGTGTCCTCTTTTTCTTTTCATGAGAGGTGGTTTCTTTCCTCTTCCTTTTGGGTATTGCCACTACAAGCTGACCTAAAACTAGAGCGGGTTGCTCTGCTTGCTTCTTAGCAAATATCTCCTTAATTTGCTCGGCAGGAACATCTCCCAGCTTCTCTATCTCATTGAGATCCCTGAAACATTTTTTGGTCTCGGCGATCTTCGTAGCAACGACAATCTCTTCAGCAGTCATTGGGATTGCCTGCTCCAACTGCTGGATGGCTAGAGTAGCCGGATCCTCATCTTCCTCAGAAACAGGATCAACATTTGATTTCCCCCCAGCCTCCGTGGGCGGGTCATGTCTGCTGGGGTTGGCTCCTTCTTTGTCTGGGGATGAAGTCGGTGTAGAGCAGAGCCTCACCCCTATCAAGTTCATCCTTCTGGAAGATAGTCTCGATAAACTTACTAATTTTTAGTCCAAAATTGACATTGGACATGAAAACTCCAGTCTCCTTGATCTTCTTCTTTGCGTGGTTCAACCAGCGCTCAAAAAAGAATTGTGCCGAATTCCCTTCGAAACCATCAACTATCGCCATCATCACAGCATATTTTTTCACAGATAGTTCTAAATACGAACCCGCGTCGCATTGGAACATCTTAATAACTAAATCATCTAGGAGTCTGAAGTCCTCCAAGAACTGATTTGGCGGGGTAGCAACCTTCCATGGGTGCTTTGCATCCTCTTTCACCTCCGGCTTCTTCCATTTGTTCCATTGGGCCTTCATTTCATCAATATTGACAACCTTGTAGGTGGCGATGCGTTCTCCTGAGTTGCGAAGGCTGAACATCGAGGCAAGAACCTCAGTGGTCACTGTGATAAGTGTTCCGAACACAGAGGTCGTGAACGACTTGTGATCATCATCGATAACTGCCCAAGCATAAAATTCCAAAATCATATGAAGGTGAAACCCCTTAGGTTCAGCGGATAGATATTGAACCACCTGCTCCTTGGACAAGGTGGTCATTACCCATTCTAAAAACTGTACGGTGGTAAGGGGTGTATACAGGATCCGGTCCTTCATAATCTGGGCCGCTCGCTTCTGGGCATTTGAGAACCCTGACTGCTCCTTCTTTGGAGTGAGAGTGACGAGGCGAAGATATGGGATTGAATCATCAATATCCTCCTTTTTGACAATCATGGTGAAACCGGGTGCATGCCTCTCATGTAGTGGCGTGCCATCAATAGGTCGAATGATTAACTTAGGAGGTTGTTCAGGTTTTTGAATAGAACTAGAGGATTCAGGATTGGTAGACATTTTGAGAGATTTTGAGAAAATTTCAAAGGAATTTTGAGAATTCGAGAGTTGGAAAGCTTAGAACTCTAGGATTTCAAATCGCACAAAATGTAGAATGTTTGAAAGTTGAATGAAGTATTGTGTATATACCTTCTTGAGTAAAGACGACGGTTGGGGAGATACCGCTTTAAATCCAATCGACGGTTCAGGATTTTTTAGACGGTTCGCATGGTCTCCCTTGCCCCTATAAACTCGAGTGCTTTTGACGTGTCGACCCCTGGTTTGGTGCAGCCAGTTGCACGCATTAAATGCAGCATGTTGGACATATCATTTCAAATTCAAATCCTTCCCGCTTTGACTTTCTAGGAGAGTCGGAGATTGCTGAGAGCTTGGTCTCAGCAATCTACTAGCTTAGTAATCCTTAGCACTCATATGAACTATTGAGAGCTTGGACTCAGCATTCAAGCCCTAGCATCCATATATTCTACCATTCTCATATGATGATTGCTGACACCACTTGAAATATTACATCATAGCATTCTCATATTGTCTGCTGAGAGCTTGGACTCAGCAAACATTTCATAGCAACCGTCTGTACCACTTGTAGAGAAATATAGCATAGCATCCTGACAAAATGCTGAGAGCTTGGACTCAGCATTCAACCTCTAGAAAACGTCTGAACCACTTGTTGTTACACGTTGCAAATTACATAGTGTTATATCACACGATCCAGGATCTGCTGAGAGCTTGGACTCAGCAACAAATAGCTTAGCAACCATATCTCAGCAACAAGAATCAGCAACTCAAAAACATAAGCTAGGATACGTTTATCTCCTTCTTCTCCGAAAATCCAAGAAATCCAGAAAGAATGAGAGTTTGAACTCATTCATCCCTATCCTTTTCTAACTCCGTGAGGCCTAACTTCAGACATAATTCCTTAAATCTGGCCTCAGCAAGCGGCTTGGTGAAGATATCAGCAAGCTGATCTTCGGTGCATATGTATTGAACATCGATATCCTGCTTCTCTTGGTGATCTCTGATGAAGTGTTGTTGGATGTCAATGTGCTTCGTCCTGGAATGATGAACGAGGTTCTTCATTATGCACATAGCACAATTGTTGTCGCAGTAGATTGGCACGCATTTAGGAGGAATGTCATAATCTTCCAATTGCTGCCTAATCCACAACACTTGTGCACAACAACTTGCGGCTGCTACATATTCTGCTTCGGTTGTAGACGTAGCCACAGAGTGCTGCTTCTTGCTAAACCAACTTATTCGCTTATGCCCAAGGAATTGGCAGGTGCCGCTCGTGCTCTTTCGATCAATCTTGCACCCTCCAAAGTCTGAATAACCACTGAGTGCTAGCCCATCAGACCTTGGGTACCAAATTCCTAGACCTTCGGTGCACTTGAGATATCGAATTATCCTCTTAGCAGTATCCAAATGCGACTTCTTAGGATTTGTTTGATATCTCGTGCAAACTCCCACCGCATATGAAATGTCTGGTCTACTAGCTATTAAGTAAAGTAGAGAACCGATAATACCTCGGTAAAGCATAGGATTCACATCATCTCCTCCTTTCTCAAGAGCAGCTTGGCAACTTGTACTCATTGGGATCCTTAAGCTTTTCGTCTTCTCTGGGCAGTACTTAGCAATCAGATCTCTTGTATACTTCCTCTGATGTATAAAGATCGCTTCACTCGATTGCTGTACTTGGAGTTCGAGAAAGTAGGAAATCTTTCCCATCATACTCATTTGGAAATTACTCTGCATCAGCTCAGAAAATTTGTCACACAAGACTGGATTCTTCGAGCCAAAAATGATATCATCAACATATATTTGAACAAGTAGAATACTTCCTTGAAACCATTTTCTAGCAAAAACTTAGACAACGTTCCATACCACGCCCTCGGTGCCTGCTTCAACCCATATAAGGCTTTCCTTAGCCTATAAACTTGGTTTCCTTGCTCGAAGCCTGGTGGTTGCTCAACATATACTTCTTCTTTAATCTCACCATTATCAAATGCACTCTTCACGTCCATCTGTAGAACTGAGAAGTCATTGTGGGTGGCATACGCGAGAAACAATCTGATTGCTTCCAGTTGGGCTACTGGAGCAAATGTTTCATCGTAATCAATCCCTTCGCATTGCCTATATCCCTTAGCAACTAGATGTGCTTTGTTTCGGATGACCATTCCAGATTCATCCTTCTTGTTCTTGAAGACCCATTTTGTCCCAATGACGCTTTGGTGCTCGGGTCGGTCTACAAGATCTCAAACATGATTGCATGTGAACTCTGCTAGCTCTTCATGCATAGCATTCACCCAATCTAGAGATTGTAGAGCATCGTCAATCTTCGTAGGCTCTTCATGCAAAATGTAGCACGCGAGCATCGCATTAACTTGTCGCGTCCTAACTGGATCATTGACGTCATCAATGACAGCATCTAGGGGGTGAACACGTAGCCATCTCGGTCTTGGATTGTTGGGTGCTGGGGTTGCATTGCTAGTTTTGCCTGCTGAATTGTTCTCTGCTAGAGCATTCTCCTCAGCAATCACTTGAGCTTCAGCATTCTGCACCTCAGCATTTGACATCTCAGCAACAGGAATCTCAACATTCTGGACTTCAACATTCTGGATGTCAGCATCTGGAATTTCACCATCGTCCTTAGTGATCTCCTCAGCAACACCCAATCTTCCTTCAGCAACTTGTCCTTGATCTGGAATTTCTTCTTCTTCGTCTTCAAGCGATCCCAGAATATCCAAATTATCATTAAGATAAATATGGTTGGTGGCCTCAGCATGATCATTGGCATCATTGGCCGGTTCAGTAGTTTGGTCACCTGCTGAATGCGCTTGAGTTGGATTACAATCATTCATTGACTTAGTCGGATCAATCCTCATATTTTCAAAAGAATTCAAGATAGATTGATCATGGACATCATAAGCCTCATGATTTGCATCTTTTTTCTCTCTTAAAAACCTGCGCACTAGAGTAGACTCATAAAAAATAACATTGCATGTTATTTCCACAACTTGAGTAGTCTTGTTTAACACTCTATAGCCCTTGTGAGAAGGATGTCCATATCCAAGGAACACACCTTCATTAGACTTAGGCGAAAAGGTGTTAAGCTTAGACTTCCCATAGTTATGAATATGACATGCCGATCCAAAAGCACGAAGATGAGTCAGAGAAGGCTTACGACGGTTGTACACTTCATTAGGAGTCTTAATGAATCTACCATTGATTGCACTCCTATTCTGAGTGTAGCATGCAATCATGACTGCTTCGCCCCAATACTTTCCACTTAGACCAGAATCGGCTAGCATTGACCGCACTGCTTCCTTCAGGGTCCTATTCCTTTTCTCTGCTAGACCATTCTGTTGGGGGGTCCTAGCAGTGGATTTTTCATGCCCGATTCTCGCTTCGGCGCAGAAATCCATTAGAATCCTATTGCAGAACTCGGTTTCGTTATACGATCTGATCATTTTCACGATAACTTCTTTGCTATTCTGCTCTTTAAGGATCAGCTCTGGTAGAATGAGTTTTACTTCATCCTTGGTCCTCAGCAATCGAACCCATGTGTACCTGGAAAAATCATCAACAACCACAAGTGTATAAATCTTTTTACTTACAGTGGCTGGAGTGACAGGGCCGAATAAATCCATGCACAAAAGCTCTAGGATTCTTTCTGAAGTGGTCTTCTCCGGGTTTGTCTTAAATGATGCCTTGGTCTGCTTCCCTTGCTGGCAAGCTTTGCACACACCTTCCTTTCTGAAGGTCGTCTCAGGCAATCCTACAACAAGATTGTGCTTGGCTAGGTGGTTAATAGTTTTAAAGTTCAGATGAGTTAACCTCTTATGCCATAGCCAATTCGTCTCTTCCTTGTTGAATACTACGAAGCATGAGTGCTGTTGGCCGCTTTGCCAATCAACAGTATATAGGCCACCCTTGCGGATGCCTCTGAGCTTCACTTCACCTGTAGCACTATCAACAATTTCACAACCAGTGTTAATGAAATACATGTTATACTCATTCTCGCATAGTTGGCTAATGCTCAGTAGGTTGTGCTTGAGGTTGGAAACAAGAGCAACGTTGATGATCCTCATGCCATATTGCTCAATGCATCCTCGTCCAATCACTCGACCTATGCTATTATCGCCAAACATGATTGTGGGGCCATAAATTCTTTGAAGCTCGGAGAATAACTCTTCTCGCCCCGTCATGTGGCCTGAGCAGCCACTATCTAGGATCCATTCATTTGACATTCCTGATGTGTTCGCTCTTGGATCCTGTTCCTGCAAAAATCAGCAATTCTGTTTAGGAACCCGCTTAGCATCGGGTCCTACGGGATTAGCGTGGATGATGGTCCCTTTTGGAACCCACATCTTGGTGATTTTCAAAATTTTCTTCTTGACATCACCCTTAGCAACCTTCTCGACCTTCGTTGGATAAGCAAATTTTGCATAATTAGAACTAGGTGGAGTAGTGTGCTTAGCCTTCATAGTCCTTTTGGAAGAAGAACGATTGGACTCAGGCCTCACATAGGTGTTCCTCCTATGTGGTGTGTACTTAGGATATTGTGGTCTAACAGCATGGTATGCTACCTGCTTGCCCCGATGAAAAGAAGGATTTGCTATCCTAGCATTAGATACATAATGCTCAGCATTCCTCCTTGACACTGCTGAGTGTGGCCTAGCAGACATCCTCTGGGTACTATGCTGAGATCCAGCAGATGTATGCTTAGCAGGCACTCTCTGGGTACTCTACTGAGATCTAGCAATAGCATGCTAGCAGGCATCCTCTCGGTATTCTGCTGAGATCCAGCAGAAGCATGCTTGCTACGCCAAATTGTTTGCTTAGCAGTTGACGACTCAGCAATTGCCTTTCCTTTACCCTTGTCAGCATTGACTTTTCCATCAGAAACGAATAAAATCTTTTTCTGCTTAGAAAATTCAGCATTCTTACTCAAGAATTCCTTAGAGGATTTTGCTTCAACACAACCAAGGCCCGATCCTGATTTATCAGAATGTTTCCTTTGTTGGCTCACAATGGCACTAAGAACTGCCTTGCTGGATCTGTAAGCACAAATACACGCCTCTTTAGGTTTACTCTTTAAAGCTAAATTCTCCTTTTCAATAATTTGAAAATTTTCAGAAAGCTTAGAGTAATTTGCTTTAAGTTTCAAAAGCTCCTCACTATTAGACCTTATTCTTTCGACTTCCTCGGTCAAAGATGTAACCTTTAGTTTCAGTGAGGTATTCTCTCCCACAATAGCATTTTTTATCTCATACATTTTTGAAAATTCTATTGAAAGCTTTGTGAGATCATCATCCTCGAAATTTAGAAAAGAATCCTCCGATTCATGCATGATTGCTGAACTAGGAATACTAGTAGAATGTACCTCCTGGGTATCGACTGCTAGAGTAGACTCAACATTCTGCTCAGGATCAGCATCCTGATCATCAACAATATCTGCCATCAAGACCAACATGGCCTCCTCATCATCCTCTTCTGATGAATAGTACTCCTCATCATTATTGGGGATGTCGGGCACTTCGGTCCTGGTCAGCAACGCTCTTGTGACCGCTTTGACAGCTCTTCTCTCGAACCTTTCCTTGCAGCGCTCTCTTTCCTCCTTGCTCACCTTTGGACACTCGTGCTTTAGATGATCTGGCGAATTGCACTCGAAGCACGTCCTAGGCTTTCTTTCTGCTAATCTAGAGGATGATGTGAGCTTGGTCTCCTTGGCTTCCTCTCTGCTTTGGCTTCCAGCATGAGCTTCTGAAGCTTTCTCATCTACTCTTCTAGCTCACTAATCTTTAGATCTACTGGCTGTGAACCTGAGGTTGAGGCAACCTCCTTTGCTGGGGACGCTGGAGCAGATCTCTCATAATTGTGGAACTGCTTCCTCGGCTTCCACTTTCCAGCATCTCTCTTTACAAAGAATGCTAGATCCTCCCGGGGTACAACATTTGATGACGAAGTTTGTGCAGTAGCAGCTTCGTTCTTCTTAGATTGTTGAATTATAAATTCATGAGCTTTAAGTTGAGCAAATACCTCAGATGTAGACATCTTGCTGAGGTCCTTTTCGCTCAAGTTTGTCATCTTTACAAACCAATCACTCCTTGGAAATAGCTTAGAAATGATCTTGTTGTTCATTTCTCCATTATCGTATGTCTTTTCCAAGTTCCGGAGCTCTCCAATGATGGTGTTGAATATCTCTTCCATTGCTTGAATAGATTCACCTGCAATCATAGAGAAAGATTCATACTTATCGACAGCTACCTGGAGTTTGTTGCGTTTCATTTGGTCTGTCTCCTGGGAGGATTCGCAGACATATTCCCACATCTCTTTAGTTGTATCAAAGTCCAGAGCCTTGTCTGCCATCAACGCAGGCAAACTGTCAAGTATAAGCTTCTTTGCTAGATATTCTAGCTGGGCTCTTTTCTTATCTTCGACCGTCCATTCCTCGAACGTCTTCTCAACCATCGGAGGTGGTCTAGGTTACCCCTCAGCAACAGGACCTACAAAAATGTTAGGCTTCATGATCCTTATGGGGCCCTTAAAAAGAACGTCCAACATGCTTTGGAGCTGGATGGTGGCCATCTTCTGCCATGAGTTGAACTTCTCTTTGTTGTACTTGGGAAGAGTATGGTTCATCTTGGCAAGATTGAAGTACCTGAGCTAAACAACAGAACAAGTGCAAGGAAAATGTAGATATGGTCGAAGCGATTCAGAGGCAATAAGCCTTACGATTTACTACTCTGATGCCACTTGTTGGTCCCTGATCAGAGTCGTTGTTAAAGGCAGCGAAAGACTACTTAACAAATATGCAGCGGAACATTCAAGTATCTTGCACACTAAGTTCCTTTATCAAAAGTTTAGCTTCAAGTTGATCTTAAGTTTGTTTCAAATATATACTCTAGCAACTTGAGGTTGCTAGGTTTTAAATCGATGAACAGAAACAATAAAATAATAAATAAGAACATAAGATTTATAGTGGTTCGATCTACAAGATCTACGTCCATTCCTCAGCCGTATCGCTGAGAATTTCACTAAAAAGATATTTGAAGTACAAGGAATCGCAAACACTTGAAGTAGGCGATGAACTTTCGAGCCAGCCACTACAAAGCTATCCTCCGATACTTCGATCTTTCAAGTCAGCAGCTGCGGCCAAGTCAAGGGTGGGACCTTCGTAAAACTTGTCCTTGCTGCGATGGAAGTTATATAGTTCTCTCCTGAACTTTCCTGGGTTTTTCGGCAACAGTCCGTGATAGTCAATCTCTTTTCAAAGATGTGACTGCTGGATGCTTCCTAGGATGGAAGGTATCCCAATGATTAGATTCTTGAGCTAAGTCAAGGAATCTCTTCAATGTAGTGTCAGATATTCAATGTGGGGGACACTACGGTTGGAAGCTTAGAGAATATTCTTGTCTCTTTAGTGAGCTCCAACTAACTACTTTCTCACTTTTCTTCGCTTTGTCAAAGGATTCGCTTAAGTGTTTGTAAAGGCAGTGAAAGCAGTAGTCGTCTCTCTGTTTGCACTTGTCTTTTATACTTGGAGATTCAAACTTTGAATCTCCATACCCGTTAGACACAATGGTCTTCTTCGTGCAAAAGAGTGTCTGCTTTTTCCGTCCTTTCTGGCGTGTACAGTGCTTTTCTACCTACTTCGGGAAATCTTATCGTCCTTGGTTGTACTTTCATCAGAACGGTCGTCTTAGCAGTCATTGCTAGGTTTTTCTGCTTAGCATGATAGAATGCTGGGAACGACCTGCTAAGTCATTTGACTCTTTTGATTGCTATGTACTTCAAGCAATCGGTATTCGTAGCCAATCCGCTAACTCCTCAGCAGTTGCTTACTCAGCACTTGAGTCTTGGTTCTTGATTGCTATATCTTCTAGCAATCTTTTCCGTAGTAGCGAATGCTGACTCCTTCAGCATTCCGCTATCTTCTTACTGTAGTAGCGAATGCTGACTCCTTCAACATTCCACTATCTTTATTCTGCTGCCTGCTAAGCGAATGCTCCTAGCAGTCTCTTCTTTCTGCATATGATTGCTAGCACTTAGCAATCATTCTTCTTAGCACATGAGTACTTTCTTCCTTAGCAGTCGCTTCTGTCTGCTGACTTCTCTAGCAATCGGCTTGACTTCTGAGAACGTTCCTAGCATCCAGAATTTTCGAAATCTTCGTTCCAATTGATGAATCCTCAGCAATCTTCTGCAAGTACTTCTAATATATTACAACTCGAAATATTTCCTACACAGGACATTACACATGAGTTGCTAGACTATCTAGACTTCAGCAATGATCGACCAAACTACTAAGGTTTTGATTCAACAAAACCTTTTACAATTTTGATCTAAAGGAGAATTACAACATAATTCCCAACAGAACACAAGCAACAATCAAAAAATGAGCCAATCAAAGTAACGACACAAGAATTTTAGCGTGGAAAACTCTCGAATAAGAGAAAAACCACTGGACCCGTAGGCCGCTTAAATCATCCACTATATATCCAACAATAATAAGTACAACCAAATCCTCCCTAGATCAACAAACTAGAGGCACACCAATATTCATCAAGATCAAATATACAAGACCTTGGTACACAACAAACCCATCAAGATTAAACACGTAATCTTTGCAACTAAGAGGAAACAAGATGAACAAGAGTGATAAACAAACCAAAAAAACCTGTTGTTTGTTTCCCACGAGCATACAACCTTCTACTCCCCAAAAACTGATCTCCACCGTTCAGAATGAGGGCATGGGAGTCACGAACCTGCTGTCAAATTTTTGTGACGATCCAACGGTGCAAACTCCGGTAATCAGCAATTCTCTGCAGCTGCTACAGTGTATTGCGGGATTGAAAACCCTTCCCCTCTTTCTCTGTTTTTCTCTCCCTGTTTTGCTCTCTCTCTTCCCCTTCACAGCAAACTGACTTCTCACTTTTATTTTCTTTGTTTGAGTTTGAAAAGCCCAAGTGGGATTATTTTTTGTCAAGCCCACAAAAGTGTGGACTGGCCCAACATCCTTCATTCCTTCAACATTCTTTTAGTAGTGTCCAGCATTCTCCTGTGTTTGCTAGGATTTTAACTAGGGTCTTCAGCAATCTTCAAATATGTTGATTCCTTCAGAAATCTTCGATCTTTTATTCTAGTTTTATTACAACTCGAGTAAGTGTATCTTATACATGACTTTTACAATTTGACTCGATACTAAGTTGCTAGGACTATATTGACTAAGCTTTGATGCACCTAAACTATTATACATATAATTAAGACAAAGGGGTTATAATATTTCTAACAATATTACTAACAACGTTCAACATGCATAACACATGCATCAATGAATGTAGTTAAATCTAATGATGTAACAAACAATCTTTATCATACATCAGTTACAAAACTTTTATTTGAAGAGACAGAGTAAAAGTAAAACAATTGGTCGAAAAACTTAAAATTTTTCAGTAATAACATTATGAAAGTTTTTCACATATTAAAAAATACTAAAAATTATTTATCATTAAAAATTATAAATTTTGAAGAGATACTCATCGATATAAAAGTCTCGATCTAAGAGCCCAAGTGATCAAATACTTTGTTAATGATAATTAGTCATATTTTTGAATCACTTAATATTATAATATAAATAATTAAATTTTCCACGCCATACAATACTAATTATCCTTTTATACTATCAACATGCAACTATGAATTTAAAAATTCTATTAAATCATATCTTCAGTGTTTCTATAGCACATTATCATTTTATATATTTTTGTGATATTATTATTTAAAAGATTAAAATAGAAAAGAAAACATCTAATGATAGAATTAATCTGGGAAATATGATCAATTGAAATCCTGAAAATAATATAACTCATAAAAGATAAATTTTTAATGTATATGAGATTCTCAATTCATAACCTCAATTTTATTTCAGAATTAGTAATTAAATTTATTTTTCAAATTATGTATTGATAATACTCCAAAATTTTTATAAAATACTAAATATAAAAAAAATTCTTAAGTTTTTCGATCCGATGGACCAGCTCAAAACCAAAATTAAAGTTAAGGTTAAAAACTTTTTAACTTGAATACCAAATTTAAATTAAATCGAATGAAATTACTGGATTAATATTGGTTTTGATTATGGATATTAATCCGAAACGGCGTTACGCTCAAGAGATTGATTATACTCCCGAAAATAATTGAATAATCAAAGATAATCAGTTATTCTCTCTCTCCTCTTCGCGCACTCTTATAAATTAAGGAATTCACGCACGTCCCAAATTGGTGTCGATTGATAGTTTTTCTCTTCCTTTTCTGCTTTGTTTAACTTAAATCTAAGGTGATTATTCTGATTTAATCACCAATCTCGCCGTGCATTTGTTGTCTGCATTACGTAATAAGATCTTCGATAATTTGTGTGTTTCTTTTGTGACTTGCATTTGCATTTGTTGCTGTTGTGCAGTTTAGGTGACAGGAGAATTAGGGCGTGTTTGGATTTTGATTGGTGAATTGCATAAATGGGGAGGCTGTTTGTGATTGATTTGGATGGAAATCACTATACTTGCAAGCATTGCAAAATGCATCTCGCTTTGGTCGACGATATTGTTTCTAAGGTATGTTATTTTTATTTATTTATTGAGTTTCGGATAGTTAGTCTGTTTGATATTATTATGCGTAGATTTTCTTGTTGAATGAGATAGCAGATTTTTAATTTAGATTCTAAGTAGTGCTTGGGTATTTGCTGATTGAGTTTTGATAATTATAATCTTATTTTATCTTCCTTCTTTTGCCAGTGTTTGTATGTGTGTGTGTTTGCAGAGGTTAGTGAATTATGAGCTTTTTCCTACATGATTGAAGTTCTAGCTCCATTTTTTGTATGCCATTGGATAAGTTGATGGTGATAAGAGTATGTAAACTTAAGCTGGCGACAGGAAATTGGGGTGATTGCTTCGGAATTTTGGATAATTTCTTGCATGAACCTTTGTAAATACTAGACATTGGTATATGTGTCAGAGAAAAGTACTCTAGTGTCAACAGTGTTTGTTGAACTGATAGGTAGAACACTTAATATCGGGTCAAGTGTTCATTAGAATGAGAAACTTGAAGACACAAGAGCATTTGTTGGTCTTTGATGAAGATGATTAATACTTATTGTGCAAGCACTACCACTTGTTCGAATCAAATTACGTGAGATTAATCAGTATTTTATGTATTACTTTGCGTTTCCTTTTCCAATGTTGACATGTTGTGACTTCATTTTGATGTTTGCCCTTTCCAAGTTTGACAGGTTCTGTAACTTGTACTTTTGAAGTGTTGTACTAACATATGTTGAGTCATTATAAGTGTTTTTAATAATTGCATGTACAAAAGAATATAAAGTGACCGAGGGTGTACAATCAACAATGTTTCAACTTGAAACTATCATCAACTAGATCTAGAAGCTAGCTATGTACATACACCGAAGCATGCTCCTTGTAGAGGTGCAACCTAGAGCTCTTTCTGGGGTTTGCATTTGTTGTATTGACTTCCTGAAGAATTTGAACTAATCTTGTTACACTTACACATATATAAAGCTTAAGAACATTCATTTAAGAATGCCCTTATTTCTATTTTTACTTATTTCGTTGAAGTCCCTGTCCCTTTTAAGGCTTCTAGTGAGTTTGGTTTTACCGTAGAAAGAATTTGTTTTCATATTGTGCAATTGCCTTATGGCACTTGATCGCAAAAATCCATTGTCAATTTGTTAACCTATGAAATGATGCAGGCAAAAAATGTGTTGATGAGAAGAGGCAGTTCTTGTTTTTTTTTTTATTACTATATTTCCTAATCTTCTTGTCCACTTAGGTCGTGTACTCTATTGCTTTAGTTTTCTTCACATCTTTTTGTAGGATCATCATGGTAAGGAGAAACTTATTTTGTAATATATGAGGTTATGAAATTCTTCATACTTTATGGTCCCATAAACTTAATATAAGAATTCTGTTCGAAGATGATTTTCACATTTGTTAATGTTGGATCATTCATTTTCAGCTTCCATTGATTACCATCCTTGTCAAGAATGTTTACTCTGTTAAATTAGAAACAACTGCATTTCATTTCTCGGGAATCTACAACTTACAAACAATGAAGCAGATTTTTCCCTGATATATGCATATGAAGCTCTGAACTGATAAAAGTCAAATATCATCTATATATTTACATTCATTGGTACAAATTCATCTGCATGCCCATCTTTTCATCTGCACTTGTATGATTAAAGCATGTTTTGGGCTACTGCTTCTTGGACTTCATAAAAATTATCTACGTAGTTATTCGATAGTTTCTTTGTGCAAGCATGAATTATTTGCAAGATGCTTATGGATCATTATGCCCTTTTCCAGTCTTTCCGCTGCAGACATGGGAAGGCTTATCTCTTTGATAAAGTGTAGGTGCTCTCATTCAAGATGAACTTGATCTCCCTTCGAGGCTTAGTTTGTTTTGCACCTTTTTACATATTTTCTGATATTTCATTATTTTTTTTTGAGAGTGTGAACATTACTCTTGGGGAGCAAGAAGAGCGGATGATGATTACTGGATTGCACACTGTTGTTGACATATTCTGCGTAGCCTGTGGATCAATTTTGGGATGGAAATATGTGGGATTCTTGGCTACTCTCTCTCTCTCTCTCTCTCTCGTTATGTTACCATGCCATGCTTTCTCATTTTTTGTATGATACTACCAGGAAGCAGCTCATGATAAGAGTCAAAGATACAAAGTTGGGAAATACGTCCTTGAGAGGTATACAATTGGTATTTATGGCTTGTTGGTGGTAATGCTAGAATGAACCATCTTTTGGGGTTGGCAGGTTTAAAGTGTTGGGCCCGGATGGAAGCAAGTACTCCATCAGTGAAGACGCCGAAATGGTTGAGAGTGATGCAGATGCTGACGACGACTGATGACTTCTTTCAAATCAGGCTTCATTTCCAGCTACTTTTAGTTTTTACTTCTATAGTTCCTTCCTAATATTATTTTTTATTCCGTCGGCATTTTTAGATAGCATGCGTTTTACTCTCTTTGGAAATTTGAGTTTATTCATTGATTTTCATAATTAAATTCCACAATTAGAATGACTAGTGGGTTTATAGAATGTATACTTTTATAAGTCTTCTTTTATTCATTTTTTGTTTGGAGGTATCAATCATGGAGGCTTACGCATTGTTGTCTATTATCTAAGTAGGGGTGCAAATAAGCAGAGCTACTCGTGAGTTACTCGGAGATCCGACTCGAAAAAAACTCGTTCGAAATTTGACTGTTTGACAAACGAACCGAGCTTGAGCTTGAATGTATTTGGTTCTCCAAGTTCGTGAAAATGTTTGAGTTCGAGCTCGAACCGAGCTCTATCAAGATCGAACTCGAGCATATTCGCGAGCAATGTCGTTTACAGGTTCGCGAACAAGCTCATTTAAAAGCTCGCGAGTAGGCTCGTTAATAAGCTCGTTTACAAGCATGATTCTTTTAATTAAAATTGTATATTTATATATTTTTCTATTTCTATACTATTTTATTACTACATTATTGTAATTCATGTTTGTGTGGCAACACTATAATACGAATAATGACATATAAAAAATTTAATTTATTTAAAAATTAAGATAAATATTATATTAGAAATAAAAATGATTTTTATGAGTTATGAATTTATAATTATTTCAAATAAAACTAGTTAGATATATGCGATTTTATAAGATTCATTAAATCAATTTAATTCGTTTGAGTTAAAATGAAACCAACAAGTTAATGAGAAATCTATTTATTTGAAGGGTAATTTTAAATGCAGCCACGTTTTTACTTAACGTAGTCCCTTAAAAAAAATAAAATTAAATAAATATATAATATTACAATACTATCCTTATATAACCCCAATTAAAATTTTAATTAAAACAAAATTTATAGCCCATAGTTAAAATCTCCAAAGATTGTAGCCCCTCCACTTCTTCATTTTCCAATGACATCTCTTCCGCCATGATATTCAAGATCGCATTTTTCTTCACTATCACACGACGATGCCTCTTCTTTCACATATGTTTTTCCATCGATCCCATTCAGCTTCAATTTCAACTCTTAAATTTGTTGGCACCCATAAAAAACATTTAATACCACTCTGAATCACATACATGAATATTGCCCCAAATTTCACCCACAACAAATATCATATAATGATGATTAAATTCCATAGATCTTTCCCTCACTCTGTAAAGACTTATCTCTCGTTAAGCGATTTATGTTTGTGCTCGAGCGCATCATTGTTGGCTTATAGAACGCCGTAATCTCTCTCTACTTGCTTTGTCTTCCACTGTTTCGAACCACACCACCACCCACGGTGGCTGCAAATCTCAGTTCCTAGATTTTGACTTTTACTTCACCATAATGTAGAAGGCTATGAATTTTGCTTTTTATTTTTAAATTATAATTTTAAATTAGGGTTTTAAGGATAGAATTGTAATATATTATAATTATTGAATTTATTTTTTTAAAGGGGCTACATTAAGAAAAAATATGGCTGCATTTAGAATTACCCTTATTTGAATATCTAAAACTAACTTAAGAATTTACAATAATTTTTTTATTAGAATATATAAAAATGTGATTATTTAATATTTCTATTATTACTCAATATACAAATTCTAATGTATAAACTATGACTATATAAACTATTTGTAACACCCCTCATAAAATTTGAATGTAATTATCGGATTTTTGAAGTTATATTTTGCTATCGAATTAATTCGAGATATCGCGATCAATTTATTTTGGGAAATTATTATTTTGGCCTCATTTGTTTGCCACCTTTATTCATTGAAGGAAATAAAATATTATTAATTAGTGTAATTAATCTCGATTAATTATTCGGTGATCGACATTTTCGTATCGGGATAATATCGATTGATAAATATTCATGTATCGACGAAATATCACGGTCTCCCGTGCAATGACGCAAAGAGATGTGGAGTTGACGTGAGGTGATGTTAAAGTGACCGATGTGACAAGCGAATGACAACCACTTTAACCTTTTTGACTTTTGGTAATTACAATGTTACCCCTCACCTCCCTCTATAAATATAACTTCCCCTCTCACTCCACCACTTTTACTCTCTCTCACTAAACTCTCTAGAGTTTCTCCGGCGAAGATTTCCGGCGACATTCCGGCAAGCTCCGACGAAGCTCCGGCGAAGGGTTTTCAAGGTAAAGTTATACCTTTTCGGAACCCTCTCTTCGCTTCCTTTCCATTTCCAACCTTAGATTTCCATTCCTTTTTGTTTTGAAGTGAGAAATAGAGAAATCAAAGGTTGATCAAGCTCACAAGGACCTATAAACGTCCTAGAGGTATAAATCGAACCTCCCTCTAGCTATTTTGTTGATTTAAACATGTTATGGTTATGCCCTAGTTTTTAAATGCCTTGATCTAGGCTTGATATTGAGTTTATGAGTACGTATGCATGTTTAGCATGTTATATTATGAGCCTAGAAATGAGATATTGACCTAGAAATCGAGTTGTGTTGATTTTGGAGCATTTTTGGTATATTTGCCCTATATTGAAATATTGTGGTTAAATCTCGATTCCAACATGTTTTGATGGTTTAAATCATGTCTAAACTCGTTATACTTGTTAGAAAACCATTTGGTGTTGTTAGAAATCGATTGGACGAGCCCGGATAACCGTTTGAGCCAAAAACAAGAATTTCCGCCGGAAGGCATATAGCCTCTATTTCGGCCGATATAGGCTCCATTTCGGTCGAGATGGCTATATTGGGCGAGATAAGGGTCATCTTGGTCGATATGTCCATATCGGTCGAGATGGACTTCATCTCGGTCGAGATGGCCAATTTCTATTCATTCCGGTCGATATGTGTCTCATCTCAGTCGATATGCTCATATCGGTCGAGATGCATCTTGTCTCGGTTGATATGATCATACCGGTCGAGATACACTTCATTTCGATCGATACATTCATCTCGGTTGAGATGCACTCCATCTCGGTCGAGACAGAATGAAAATTTCCCCTATTTTGTTCTTTCTTCGATCAATTCGATCTATCTTTCATATCTTTCCATACCCTTCATACCAATCAACTCAAATAACATTTCCTTAAATTCTAAACCCTTTATTCAATTAATTCAAATCCAAATTGGTTTCATTTGATATTCCTTGTATCAAACGACGAAGAAATGTTATTTTTCATAACTTCTCCGAGAATCTTTTCAATTTGATTTGTTTGACTGAATTCTTCTAACTCGAACTTCCTTTGAAGCTTATCAAACTTGTTAAACCTTAACCTTTGAAATCTTGATTCGATCTTCAATTTAGATCAATAATCTCCTTGATTATTTTGTTGAAACAACTTGATGAGTTCTTATACTCTCAAGCAATGTACGATGATTCATAATGAAACTTCTTTCAATCTTAAACTCTTGAAAGAGCTTAGTCACTTGACGAAGTCATTTGTTTTGTTCGATCAAAATGAATTATTATTCATATTCCTTGAATCAATGCTCGATGTTGAACCACGAGCTATTGAAGTAATGTTTGACTACCTTGTTCATCAAACTAAATTGCCAAGTCATTCTTACATATCCTTATCCGATGGCTCAAATTGAGAAAGTCCAAGATCGATTAAGAGTCTAGAACTATTTTAATAAGTTAGATTTCAAATAATCTATTATCCCTTGAGGATTTACTTGTATTCCTTACGTTATAGGAAAGGGCAAGGAAAGGATCGACAACTAGAGAAATCACTTGCAATCACACCAACTAAGGTGGGCTTTCTTTTATCCTATATTGTGGACTAAAATAAAATAAAAATGATGTTTTCTTTCCAAAGAAATCAAGCATGAGATAAAATGATTTGTTTTAAATGCCTTGTCATTGCCTACTGTTTGTGTTTGCTATCTGTCCTCTCTGTGGGGGAAACCCACTCAGAGAAGAACATTTCACGTGGGAACGTGAATGTTGACTATGCGTACTGCGAGTCTCTAATGATCGTGCCCGGTTGGTATAATAAGATGCCACGGGTTAGTGCACTTTAATGCTATTGTGTTAAAGGGTTCCGCCCTACATGGACTAGCATTGTGACTGTGGTTGGTGGCCACCTCCCAGTCACATATTTAATTGCAGATAGTTTAACTGTGCAAAAGAGCTAGCTCATTCATAAAATATTTTGGTGCCATGGGAGGATTTCAAACTTGAAACCCTATGTGCGACCCTATTAAAAAGGCATGACAAACTTATATATGTATGTTTTCGGGCATGTGTTCACTAAGTACAAATTGTACTTAGCCCCTCACATTATTTCTAAAATGCGCAGGTTAATAGAAGATTTGAAGCAAGAGTACGAGGTAGCAGAGGAGTGGAGCTGAAGACTCACCTTTTGTAATAGTTAGATGCGGAAATGTGTATATTCATATACATACTTCCTTTATAACTCTCCGCTGCTAGACTCAATGTCTTTTTGTTACACTTTTGATTATTGTCAATCTTGTTAAAAACTCTGATATTTGGTTTACTCAAGAAGCTACGATCCCTTCTTGAGGAGGCACCTTTCTTCATATTTTGCTTAACTTGGGATAAGTGTGATGCTTTCTATCTTATTCGCTTGAGTTCTAAAACTTGATTGATATCCCAAGTGCAAGTCTCGTACCCGATGTGCCTCATTTTCTTTGAATTACGTCATATTATCATATCGGAGCGTGACAAAGTGGTATCAGAGCGAGGTTGAAAATTTTCTTTTCGCTCTGAACCGAGGTCCTCCTTGTTTCGAGGCCTCCAATTTATTTGATAAGTTGAAAACCTCTTTACCAGCTCCAGCTCCTGCACTCGTACTCGGCGCCGCATTAAGAAAAAAAGAATTTTGCATCAATTATTGCATTAAAGTTTAGGTTGCAAGCCTCCTTTTTAAAAAGTTTTGATGCATGGCTTGTTGCATCCTTAAAAGATCATAAAGAGCTAATGCATACATCGTTGCATCTCTTTTATCAAAGCTCATGAAGAGTTTAATGCATAAATAGTTGCATTCTAATTATCTAAGGCTTTCAATGCATAAATTGTTGCATTTTCATGAAAATTTTCCGCATGCATTACGAATGCTTTAATTATAAAGGCCTTATTAGAGAACTTAGATGCTTTTAGGGAGCATGTTTTAGTTTACCTTCGCGAGAGACTTAGACCAAGCATGTATTAAGATAGGACTATTATGCGCCGTAGTTGAACCTAGAATAATTACCTTATAATTGCGTTACTTCTGCTATTTAAATTGCGCAAACCACTATAATTATCTACCGACCGCCTGATTTTTTTTACTTTACCTATTCGCAGATGGCCCGACGCAAGTTCACTCACCGTAAACCGTTACCACGCAACGCCTCAGGAGAGAGGCAAGTCAGTTACTTCAGGAGCTACCAAATCTGCCAAGGAGACTCCCTGAGCCGTTTTCTGTCAGACTTCTACAAGTTCTGGTTGGATGCTCACCCACACGGAGTAACTAGGACGGAGGGACTACACCGCCTAGCTGAGCTGATGCCTCCTCAGTGGCAGCCATGGGTTCGAACCAATATCGGAAACTACCTGGATAACTCCCCTACCGATGAGTCTGGCCTGGAGGGATTCATTACCCTTATCCGCCGTCAGTGAGCCACCTTCCAGGATCCACCGCAACCCCACGACATCGAAGCGAGATCTTCCCAAGCTAGAAGCTTCGTATCTGACAGCGAATTCGAGGAAGACCCGGAAGAAGATTCCTCCTACGGACCCAACGATGAGGAGCTAGACGCCAGTCACTATCCCGCCTATCCTGATGATGACTCCGAGGATTCTCAGAATCCTGATTGGGACCGCCCCGTACTAGCAGCCTAGAGACACGAGATGCGTGACCGACTCGGGGATCAATACCTAGATCCTGAGGGTGAAGAAGGGTCGGACGACGAAGCTGAGGATGATGAGGAAGTCAATGGGGATGAAGGAGATGAGGATGAGGAAGAAGAGGAAGGAGAAGACGAGGATGGCGACGAACAAGTCAATCCCGATCAGGTGATGCCCCTACCAGATGGTGCTGCCCAGCCTAACAACGATTGGATAGCCGCAAATTGGCCGCAACAATGGCAGCAGGAGTGGGGAGACCAGCCATGGAATGTTGGTGATGAGGACCCCGAGGAGGATGCAGCAACCCCTCCCAAGGTGGTTGATTTCTCAGACGACGGGATGTTTGGATCGTCGGACGACGACCTTTGATCGTCTTTCTTAGATTCCTATCGATGCATATATGTAATTGTCTATCAAATGTATGTTGTAGGACTGTGATTGTAAGGTGCCTTGTTGGCCCATTTTTTTTTAACTTCTGGATGTCGTGAATGTAATCGTAATTAGGATGCCTCCTATGAGAGATGAACAATGATTGTACTAACTAGTAGTTGGGAAGCCAATTTTCAAACACGGCAACCCTAAGATTTTCAAAGCGAAAATGCTACCCACCCACTTTCCGGGTTTCGGATGTATAACATATTGTTATGTTTAAATTTTTGTCTTGAATTTTCTATCTTTGCGACAATTGTGTTAACTTGGCTATTACCAAGTATTGTGGGGAATTTTGTCCCTTAAAAAGACGGTTAACCCTAAATTGTGGGATAACCCATTATGTCAAACATATTTGCATTTGTTGTCTTCACTGCAATCCTGAAAAGGATTTTTCAATACGCATCGTGCGCACTTAGGGTCCTGAATACCCTTTTAACGACTATTTACTTTGCAGAATGCCGCCCAGAGAAGCCCCTATAAGAGGCCGAGGCCGTGGCCGAGGTCGTGGAAGAGGCCGAGGAAGAGGCCGAGGACGAGGTCATGGAAGAGGCCAACCACACGACAATCCAAATGAACCACATTAAGAACAAGGCGATGGACCGCATCCTGAGCAAGACTGGGATTATTACAAAGAAGAGGCACAAGTACCTCCTGTCGAACCTAGAAGAATTGGGGAGATCTTTACCCGACAAAATCCTCCACTGTTAGACGGAACCGAGGACCCGCCAAAAGCTGAGACATGGATCAAATCCATGGAGCGAATTTTTAGAATTCTCAACTACACTGACCAGGAGAAAGTCCAGTGCATTTCCTTCCAGTTGACTGATGAAGCTGAACATTGGTGGGACACCCATCTGAAGACACTCACTCCGGAACAAGAAGGTGTCCTAACTTGGGACAATTTCAAGGAGGAATTCTACACCAAGTATATTCCTCTGACGTATCGAGTTCAGAAGCAGGCAGAATTTCATCGTCTGGTACAAGGAGAAATGTTTGTGACGGAGTACGACCGTATATTTAACAATCTGTCGAAGTATGCTCCAGATGCGGTGAACACTGAGCTGAAGAAGGCACTCCAATTCATGTCTGGACTGCGAACAAACATCCAAGCTTCCATTGCTTGCCTGACTGGATTGGACTACAAGGACGCACTGCAGCGAGCCTTGAACATTGAAGCTGCACTGAAGAACGGACTGCGAGCAGCTCTCTTGTCTAACAAGCTAGAGCCATCAACTGAAGCAGGAACCAAGAGAAAGCAAGAAGATGTCCCGCAGACTTCGACAACCGGAAAGAAAAGAAATTGGCAAGGCAATCAGAATTTTCGCAACAACCAAGCCAGAAATCAAAGGAATTTTCAGAACCAAGGGATCAACCGTCAAAGCAACTTCGCCATCAAACGCTGAAATCGCTGTGGAAGAGACCACCAAGGAGAATGCGCTGCTTACCGTGCCAACTGCTACAACGGCGGACGTCTGGGACATTATTCATCGCAGTGTCGCCAGAGCAACAATCGGCCAGATTTTCGCAACCAACGCCAAAACAATCAAGGCAACACCCAACTGCGTGCATTGCAAGGCCAGCAACAACCGCGAAACACTCGTAACCGCACTATCCAAGCCAAGCCGATTCAGCAAGTGCCTCAGCAACAACAGCCGCAGCCACAACAGCAACAGCCAGCTCAACAGCAAGCACGACAAGGACGAGCCTATGCTCTGGAACAACCAAAATGGAAAGAAGATCAGGGAAACCTGACAGGTATGGGACTGATCGATCATTCGCCAGTTATTGTGCTTTTTTATACTGGTGCATCGCATTCGTTTGTATCCAAAGATTGCATTCAGAATCTAGGGCTTAGTACCGAGAGAACGAAGAATGACTTGTGTATAGTAACCCCAACTGGAGGATCAGCCCTCTCGAATCTTATTTGTCCATCCCTAGAAATTTCTTTCAGAGCATGCACATTAAGAGCCAACGGTTTGAACGTCCTAAAAATGAGAGACGTGGACGTCATACTAGGAATGAACTGGTTAGAAGATAACCATGCTACCATTCGGTGCAAAGACCGGATTGTGTCTTTTGGACAGCCTGGGAGAGAACATGTACACTTGTACAAAGTTCGGAAAGGAATCAGGATTCCCTTAATTTTTGCAATGCAAGCGTACCGATTGGCCAGCATAAAAGACAGTCGAGCTTACCTTGTGTACCTCAATGAGGATGACAAGAAGGACATCACCGTTAGTGATGTAGAAGTCGTAAGGGAATTTGAAGATGTTTTTCCTGATGAGCTACCTGGATTGCCGCCAGACAGGCAATTGGAATTTGTTATCGATCTTGAACCAAGTGCAGCTCCTATCTCAAAAGCTCCATATAGGATGGCCCCTAAGGAACTGCAAGAGTTGAAAGTGCAGTTACAAGAGCTATTAGATCTGGGATTCATTCGACCTAGCATATCGCCTTGGGGAGCACCTGTCCTATTTGTGAAGAAGAAGGAGGGATCTATGCGTATGTGCATTGATTACCGGGAGTTGAATAAACTCACTCTAAAGAACAATTATCCACTCCCAAGAATCGACGATCTCTTTGATCAACTCAAGGGAGCAAAGGTCTTTTCAAAGATTGACCTTAGATCTGGATACCATCAGTTAAAAATTCGTCAAGAAGATATTCCAAAGACAGCTTTTCAGACAAGATATGGCCACTATGAGTTAGTAGTGATGCCTTTTGGATTGAAGAACGTGCCAACAGTATTCATGGATCTTATGAATCGCGTGTTTCATCCATATCTTGACAATTTTGTTCTAGTCTTCATGGATGACATTCTTGTCTATTCGAAGAGTGAAGAGGAACATAGAGAGCATTTGAGAACAGTCTTGAGAACCCTACGAAAGGAGAGACTGTACGCTAAGTTTAGCAAGTGCGAATTTTGGTTGAAAGAAGTGATGTTCCTAGGACACATTGTGTCTGCAGAAGGAATCAAGGTAGACCCAGCTAAAATACAAGCGGTAAAGGAGTGGGAAGCACCTAAAAATCCGAATGAAGTTCGAAGTTTTCTTGGACTGGCTGGATATTATCGTAGATTCATTGAAGGATTTTCTAAGATCGCCAGACCAATGACGCAACTTCTGAGGAAAGGAATCAAGTATACATGGACTGAAGAGTGTGAAGCGAGTTTCCAACGTTTGAAAGAACTCTTGACCACTGCCCCTGTTTTGGCAGTACCAGAAGCAGAAAAAGATTATGAGTTGTATGCGGATGCCTGCAAAAATGGTCTAGGTTGTGTTTTGATGCAAGAAGGCAAAGTGATTGCGTATGAATCACGTCAGTTAAGGACGCATGAATTAAACTATCCAACCCATGACCTGGAGTTAGCAGCAATTGTCCATGCGTTAAAATTTGGAGACATCATCTCTACGGAGCTAGATGTGCAATCTTCACTGACCACAAGAGCCTCAAGTACTTCTTTGAGCAGAAAGACCTGAATATGAGGCAAAGAAGGTGGTTGGAATTAGTGAAGGATTATGACTTGATCATCAATTACCATCCCGGTAAAGCTAATACCGTAGCTGATGCATTGAGCAGAAAAGCTCCAGCCAAAGCTTGTGCTGTAATTACGCAAGAAGAGGATTTAATCAAGGAGATGGAAAAGCTAAATCTTGAAGTGATTTTGCCACCAGAAACGGTGAGCACAAGAATAGCAGCCTTATTGGCAAGTCATAATCTAAGGATGAGGATTGTAGAAGCACAAAGAAAGGATGAAGGTTTGGAAAAGATTCGACTTCAAATCCACGAGAAGAAAGTCGAAAATTTTTAAGAAGCTTCCGATAATGCCATAATGTACGATGGAAGATTGTATGTGCCAAGGATTCGTGATTTGAGAGAAGAAATCATGAGAGAAGCACATAAAACCCCGTACACTGCCCACCCTGGAAGTACAAAGATGTACCAAGACTTGAAGTCTAAATTTTGGTGGGAAAGCATGAAACGAGATATTGCCACATTCGTAGAATGTTGTTTGGCATGTCAACAAGTGAAAGCATTGCATCAGAGGCCGTATGGAAAGTTATAGCCTCTTGACGTCCCTGAGTGGAAATGGGATGCAATAGCGATGGATTTTGTAACTGGTTTACCCAAGTCCCAAAGAGGAAACACTGCTATTTGGGTAATCGTGGATCGCTTGACCAAGAGCGCACATTTTCTGCCAATTCAAATTACATATGGATCAGATAAGTTGGCCCAATTATATGTCAAGGAAATCATCCGATTACATGGCGTGCCAACGACGATTACATCTGATAGAGATGCAAAGTTCACATCTCGATTTTGGACCAGCCTACAGAAAGAGCCTGGAACTCGTTTGAATTTCAGTACCGCATTTCACCCTCAAATGGACGGTCAAACAGAAAGGACTATACAGACTTTGGAAGATATGCTCAGAACAGTCGTTCTTGACAGAGGAGTGAAATGGGAGGCAGTTTTGCCGCTGATTGAATTTTCTTACAACAACAGTTTCCAAGCCACAATCGGAATGGCCCCGTACGAAGCGCTCTACGGAAGGAAGTGCAGATCTCCCTTGTATTGGGATGAAGTTGGAGAGCGTAAAATCTTAGGGCCTGATTCAGTCGCTGAGATGATAGAAATCGTTCGGCAGATCCGCGCTAGGATCAAAGAAGCTCAGGATCGACAGAAGTCTTATGCCGACAAGAGAAGAACCGAATTAACTTTTAAAGTCGGAGATAAGGTGTTTTTGAAAATATCGCCCTCTAAAGGAATCATTCGTTTTGGAGCGAGAGGTAAGCTTAGGCCTCGATATATTGGTCCTTACGAGATTTTGGAAAGAATTGGAGCCGTAGCGTATCGTTTGGCTTTGCCACCCAGTTTTGGAACCGTTCATAATGTTTTTCACGTGTCGCAACTGTGGAAGTACGTTTTTGATCCGAGACACGTTATTAATCAAGATGAAGTTCAGCTCCAGCCCGATCTAACTTATGAAGAAGAACCAGAAGCAATCATGGATTTCAAAACCCAAGAGCTCCGCAACAAGAAGATCAATCTTGTCAAAGTTCTTTGGAAGCATCATGGCACTGAAGAAGCAACATGGGAACTCGAAGACAAAATGAAGGAAAAGTATCCCGAACTCTTTTTGTAGTCTGCAAAATTTCGGGACGAAATTTTTTTTGAGTGGGGGAGGATGTAACACCCCTCATAAAATTTGAATGTAATTATCGGATTTCCGAAGTTATAATTTGCTATCGAATTAATTCGAGATATCGCGATCAATTTATTTTGGGAAATTATTATTTCGGCCTCATTTGTTTGCCACCTTTATTCATTGAAGGAAATAAATTATTATTAATTAGTTTAATTAATCTCGATTAATTATTCGGTGATCAATATTTTCGTATCGGGATAATATCGATCGATAAATATTCGTGTATCGATGAAATATCACGGTCTCCCGTGCAATGACGTGAAGAGATGTGGAGTTGACGTGAGGTGATGTTAAAGTGACCGATGTGACAAGCGAATGACAACCACTTTAACCTTTTTGACTTTCGGTAATTACAAAGTTACCCCTCACCTCCCTCTATAAATATAACTTCCCCTCTCACTCCACCACTTTCATTCTCTCACTAAACTCTCTAGAGTTTCTCCGGCGAAGATTTCCAGCGACATTCCGGCAAGCTCCGACGAAGCTCCGGCGAAGGGTTTTCAAGGTAAAGTTATACCTTTTCGGAACCATCTCTTCGCTTCCTTTCCATTTTCAACCTTAGATTTCCATTCCTTTTTGTTTTGAAGTGAGAAATAGAAAAAATCAAAGGTTGATCAAGCTCACAAGGACCTATAAACGTCCTAGAGGTATAAATCGAACCTCCCTCTAGCTATTTTGTTGATTTAAACATGTTATGGTTATGCCCTAGTTTTTAAATGCCATGATCTAGGCTTGATATTGAGTTTATGAGTACGTATGCATGTTTAGCATGTTATATTATGAGCCTAGAAATGAGATATTGACCTAGAAATCGAGTTGTGTTGATTTTGGAGCATTTTTGGTATATTTGCCCTATATTGAAATATTGTGGTTAAATCTCGATTCCAACATGTTTTGATGGTTTAAATCATGTCTAAACTCGTTATACTTGTTAGAAAACCATTTGGTGTTGTTAGAAATCGATTGGACGAGCCCGGATAACCGTTTGAGCCAAAAACAAGAATTTCCGCCGGAAGGCATATAGCCTCGGTTTCGGCCGATATAGGCTCCATTTCGGTCAAGATGGCTATATTGGGCGAGATAAGGGTCATCTCGGTTGATATGTCCATATCGGTCAAGATGGACTTCATCCCGGTCGAGATGGCCGATTTCTATTCATTCCGGTCGATATGTGTCTCATCTCGGTCGATATGCTCATATCGGTCGAGATGCATCTCGTCTCGGTCGATATGGTCATATCGGTTGAGATACACTTCATTTCGGTCGATACATTCATCTCGGTCGAGACAGAATGAAAATTTCCCCTATTTTGTTCTTTCTTCGATCAATTCGATCTATCTTTCATATCTTTCGATACCCTTCATACCAATCAACTCAAATAACATTTTCTTAAATTCTAAACCCTTTATTCAATTAATTCAAATCCAAATTGGTTTCGTTTGATATTCCTTGTATCAATCGACGAAGAAATGTTATCTTCCATAACTTCTCCGAGAATCTTTTCAATTTGATTTGTTTGACTTAATTCTTGTAACTCGAACTCCCTTTGAAGCTTATTAAACTTGTTAAACCTTAACCTTTGAAATCTTGATTCGATCTTCAATTTAGATCAATAATCTCCTCGATTATTTCGTTGAAACAACTTGATGAGTTCTTATACTCTCAAGCAATGTACGATGATTCATAATGAAACTTCTTTCAATCTTATACTCTTGAAAGAGCTTATTCACTTGACGAAGTCATTTGTTTTGTTCGATCAAATTGAATTATTATTCATATTCCTTGAATTAATGCTCGATGTTGAACCACGAGCTATTGAAGTAACGTTTGACTACCTTGTTCGTCAAACTAAATTGCCAAGTCATTCTTACATATCCTTATCTGATGTCTCAAATTGAGAAAGTCCAAGATCGATTAAGAGTATAGAACTATTTTAATAAGTTAGATTTCAAATAATCTATTATCCCTTGAGGATTTACTTGTATTCCTTACGTCATAGGAAAGGGCAAGGAAAGGATCGACAACTAGAGAAATCACTTGCAATCACACCAACTAAGGTGGGCTTTCTTTTTCCCTATATTGTGCGACCCTATTAAAAAGGCATGACAAACTTATATATGTATGTTTTCGGGCATGTGTTCACTAAGTACAAATTGTACTTAGCCCCTCGAATTATTTCTAAAATGCGCAGGTTAATAGAAGGTTTGAAGCAAGAGTACGAGGTAGCAGAGGAGTGGAGCTGAAGACTCACCTTTTGTAATAGTTAGATGCGGAAGTGTGTATCTTCATATACATACTTCCTTGATAACTCTCCACTGCTAGACTCAATGTCTTTTTGTTACACCTTTTGATTATTATCAATCTTGTTAAAAACTCAGATATTTGGTTTACTCAAGAAGCTACGATCCCTTCTTGAGGAGGCACCTTTCTTCATATTTTGCTTAACTTGGGATAAGTGTGATGCTTTCTATCTTATTCGCTTGAGTTCTAAAACTTGATTGATATCCCAAGTGCAAGTCTCGTACCCGATGTTCCTCATTTTCTTTGAATTACGTCATATTATCAAATTGGGGCGTGACACTATTAAATCTTAAGTTATGCTTCTCAATATATAATATATATCAACATATAATATCTTAAATGAAAAATTGTTCTCCTATTACATAAATATTGAGAATTATAATAAATTATAAATAGACTATGCAAGTTATAATTATACATTATAAATATTTACAAAAGTTTACGGTATAAACTATATATTTAAATAAACTATTATGTTAGTACTTTTTAAAAAGAGGGAAATTACAAAATACCCATTATGCCTAAAACACATATAAAAAATACCCATTTTTTATAACACATCACAAAAATATCCAAAAATATATGTCTGTCAAAATCAACCAAATTCAACTTTTCAGGCGCCCTTTTTCAGAAAAATAAAATTCGAATTAAATTTTAAAATTTATGTTGGATTTCATTTTTATAATTATGTTAATCTAATTATGTATTATTCTCAATCTTACATTTTAATAATTTTATTATTTAAAAAATAAAACATCAAAGAAAAGATTATGACCACATTTAAAAAAAATAATGTTTGTTGGTATGAACCGCAATACATGAGATAGAAATGTAGTAATTAAATGAGGTAGGAATGCTATTGAATGAGGTAGGAATGAGATTAAATGAGGTCTGAATCGGGTCAAGATATTGACCCAATACAGACCGGTTCTTACCCCATTCTTACCTCATTTAATTGCCCCATTCCTACCTCATTTAATATTATTCCAATCTCATTTAATTACCTCATTCCTACATCATTTATTGTGGTTCATACGAAAAAATATTTTGTAACGCCCCCATTAAGCCTTCCCAACTACGAGGCACGTTACAGTCGTGGATTAACTTTTTTAAACATCTTAAATAAATAGCGGAAGATTAAACAATTTAAAACTACATTTATATAAAATTCAAGCTGTGTGACTTGAACAAGCAAAATAGTTAAACTTGGTTTTCTTCAAAAGTTTCAAATATGGGAAGGAAAATATTCCAGAGAGTGGTGCAACGGTGTGTGTAGCGTGATGGTGATATGCATGTGACGATGCATATCACAGAATCTTCAAAATCTGTACAAATCCAGCAGCATCCTTTACACCACCACTTCTCCGTCCTGGCTGATCAACCTGCGCATTTTAGACATAACACGAGGGGCTGAGTACAAATGTACCAAATGGAACCATGCCCGAAAAATACAGTTTAAGTATGAATGTTATGCAACACACACAGATAAATATGAGGTTTTATTGAAAGAAACCGTGTTACCCAAAACATTTTCATTCGCCGGCTAACTAACATGTTAACATATCTGTTTTATCATTTTGTAACTGGAAGCTGACCCACTTCCAAGTAACTATGAACAGCTGGGAATGGGCGAACCACTCTACCCACTGTCATCAATTGTGCACAAGGTCTCAGTATCTACACAAGCATTGAGACACGATCTATTTAAATAAATAAATTCACACAGATCCTTATCTCTCCAAGGTTTCAGTACGTCAACTGCACAACCTAAATTCATAACACATTTGAGGTCGCTAGTTTTCATTTTCACAGATTAGTAAGACAAGCTCAAGCACTAATAGGGCTTGGTTCTCATCTCATAATCAAACTTTCTGTTGATAGCAGTCAACAGAAGAACAAATATGTAACACAAAACATTTATGCATAGCAATCGTTTTAAAATAAGACATTTTCACACATTTTAGAAAATAAAACGCATTTCATTTTATACTAAAATAGTTCCCACCTAGTGTTAAGCTCTTACTGACTAAATGTTTCCTCGTTAATTGTGTAGTTCGAGCCCGGTCTCATTATCTGCTACCTTCCTTCAATAACCATGATATACAACCAATTAGGATAGAAACTAGGACAAATATGTAACTCGACAAACTCTGAACAATTACTTCACACAGTACGATCTTAACTTCCAATTTTAATTCCAACATTTAAACATGCTTAAATCTCACTTCAATTGAAACATTTTATTCTTGTCATTTGATTTCACAAGTTATCGTTCAATCATGCTTGTTACACGCTTATGAAATCACATATCGAACTTATAAATCAAAAACGACACGAAATGGATTAAAATCGGACAAAAGAACACATTTTCCTTCCTCTGAACTGCCCTATTGATCGACACAATTCCCTGTCGATCGACAAGAATGCAGTTGACATGCGCACAAACAGATCGACACAGCCTCCGGTCGATTTCTCCCTGCCATGCGTTTCTATACATCGACACACACCTTGTCTATTGACAGGTGTGTGTCGATCTGCCCTTCTGTCGACCTAGAATAGTGTGTCAATCGACACACCTTGTGTCGGTCGACACACTCCATCTTCTCCGGCAGGTTTGCGAAAAGGACCTGCAACTCATACTTTCTCCTTCCCTAGACACAACCAACACTCAAACAACACACTAGCATGTTCCTACAACATCTAAGAACACGATCCATGCTTTAAAACACCTTAAATCGCAACAAAAAGAGCCCAGGAATTTCAAAAATCAAGCTCACTGGACGTCGCTTTCTTCGTCGGTGCAGTCAAATTCCGGTGACTTCTTTCGTGGTTCAGGGTATCAAATGACTCCCTACAAGGAAAGGAACAATAATCTATCGATCAAAATCTAGTTCACGCAAGATTCAATCAAGTCTTACATTTTAATATCAAAACGGTTCGAAATCGACGACCTACCTTCCTCGACTTATATCTCCTTCGATACTTAACTACTTGGGGCGTGCTTGTGCTTTTCGGAATCCTTGAAGAACGAGGAACAAGTTTGTTGTGGTGGCGTTGCCAGCGGTGGCTCATGGCGGTCAAAAATCGCACGGACAGAGACAGTGGGGGGGGGGGGGGTGTTCCGGCGGTGATGGTGTGCGTTTTTTTCAGAATGAATTTTTAAATCTTCCAATTTTTTTTTTTGATTACACACTCCAAAACCCACCGCCTGATAATTCCTTGAGGTGTCAAAATATTCACATGCACACTGTCACCTCCAATTTAATGTTTTATTTTTTTATAATATATATATTTAATTTCTTAAAATTCAGAAATTAATAACTCTCTTTACGAGTCTCAGAAAATTATACCGATCGATACGTAATCATCCCTATTTTAATTTCAAGCATTCTCTAGCTCGGTTTGAGAAATGGACTTCCCGAGTGCAAGTTGTGAATTTAAACACATTTATTAATATTCCAATTATTCCTTCGTTGCACTCGTCCCTTTTTTATATATTGTGACTTCGCAGTCACTCATGTTTTCTTGAAACAATCTCATTGATACATATAATCAATATCTTGACCCTCGTGTCTCGACGGGTGTTAAATTTCTTCTCAAAAATAAATAAATAATAATTTGCAAAATTAAATACTCCTGTATTTAATTAATTAAACATAATCTCCTTTAATTACATACGGGATATTACATTCACTCCACCTCGCAAAAATTTCATCCCAAAATTTGCTACGGTGCTATAAAAAGTTCTAGATACCTATCCCACATCTTATGTTCAAGCTCCCACGTAGCTTCCTCGAACCCGTGGTATCTCCACAAAATCTTCACAAATGTTATCGTCTTATTTCTTAACTCCTGCGTCTTCCAATCCAAAATAGCTTCTGGCTTTTCTTCATAATGTAGATCGGATTCAAAACAATCTCTTCCTGATGTATCACGTGTTTGATGGGTTTCGTATACTGAAAGAATTTATTATAATGAGTATACAATGGTTTATTTCTCCTATCTGTTAACGATCTTACATGTATGAAAAATGGTATCCTCTTGTCTCACCGATAGGGACAATCATACGATGTGTTGTAGATCGCAGAAGATAGTATGATCACTTGACCTAGTGAGACATAAACCTGATCACAGCCGAGACAACATATGAGGATACGTCTGTCTGGATGGCTGCGGCATTGTCGGGATAAGTAGTCTGTCTTGGTTACTTGACATGATGGTACGCAAAGGTGGCGTATTGATGGACCGCAGTGAGATGTATTTGTCTGTCTGACATCAGTGAATACAAGATCTCGTTATATTGATTGAGTCCAAACCCTAACGAAGGTTCAGGGGTTTGCACGGGTTGACTATTGCTTTGACTTGCCATGCTGGAGAGCCTAAGTAATGTGCTCGTATATCCGCATCTTGGGTAACAACAGTTCGTGTAGTACCGCCTGAGACTGGGTTTAGGTAACCATATCTGAGTAATAGGATGGGGACATTCCCTGAGGAGCTCAATAACATTCATCGTGCCAAAGTCCTGCAGCCTGATTAATTCAGGCACGAGTGATAAGGTTTGAGTGGTACTACTCAGGAATTATAAGATATTAATTAATTGTAGTTAGAGCTTGTCAGAGGCTCCGATTAATTAATGGATGTCTGGTAACCTTAAATATGGGGATTCTCAATTAATGCAGCCCGTTCTCATAACGTGGTAATAAAGGGGTAGGTCAGTATTAATTCTGTGGTGAAAAAGAATTAATATTAATTAATTAATTGTGTCATGGGTTGTGGACATGGGAATTAATTAATTTATAGGCCCACTTTATTATTTGCATTAGGTCCCAGGTCTGGCCCAAATTAAATATGCTGGATTGAGCCCAAAAAGGCCCATTAGGGTTTACAACCCTAGGTCTATAAATAGACAGCTCTCTCTCATAAGTTGTAACATAGTTGAAACACACTAAACCTAGAGAGAGAGGGAGGCGCCATTTTTTGGAGAAGAAAGGAGGAGAATTTCGATTCTGGTCCTGCTCAGAATATAGATTTACGGAGTCCTCACCAGTAGTAGATCTGAACAGCATTGGGACACAGCCCTGAAGATCTGATCTGGAGAACAGAAATCCTATTTCTTTCTTTTCTTTATTTTCGATTTTATTTAAGAAATTAGGGTTCTAATTTCTGATTCCGCAGATAAAATCGAATTGCGTGGTTGAATTGAAGTTTGGAATTCAAACGCAAAAGATCGGTACAGACTCGACAAAATAACGGTAATCCCTCAATCCATAATACTGGCTATTAAATTCATAGGAGCATGCTAGGGTTTTGTGAATTTGAAATATGTGCAATATCCATAAATCGATCCGGTTCAGTTTGGTTTTGGTGATTCGGTTCACGGAAAAACCCTACAGTGTTTTGGATCATACACATATTTTCTTAACTGCGACACGTGAAATACGCTATGTACGTTTCCCATGCTCGGAGGGAAGGCTAGGCGATAAACCACTAGGCCTATGCGCTCCAAAATCTCATAGGGTCCTACGAAACGAGGTCGTAGTTTACCCTTGACTCCGAATCTGAAGATCCTTTTTGATGGAGACACTTCCAAAAATACCTTATCACCAATTTCAAACTATAGTTCAACTCTTCTGGTATTTGCGTAAGACTTTTGTCGGCTCTGTGCTTCTTTAATTCTTTCTCGAATCTGACGTACAACCTCAATCATTTCCTTGATAGTGGCAGGCCCGAGAACTTGTCGTTCACCCACATCATCCCAATATAGCGGTGAGCGACACTTCTTTCCATATAAAGCTTTATATGGAGCCATCCCGATCGTCGCTTGATGACTATTATTATAAGAAAACTCGATCAACGGTAGAATGGACTCCCAACTTACTCCTATATCAAGAACCACTGTTCTCAACATATCTTCAAGTGTCTGAATAGTCCGCTCTGTTTGACCATCCGTTTGAGGATGAAATACTGTACTGAAATTCAAACGCGTTCCCAATTCTTGTTGTAAACTAATCCAAAAGTGAGACGTAAATTTGACATCCCTGTCAGACGTAATTGTTAAAGACACTCCATGCAGTCTAACAATATCTCGAAAGTATAGTTGAGCCAACTTATCTGACCCATAAGAGACTCGGATCGGCAAGAAGTGAGCACTTTTCGTTAGACGATCCACTATTACCCATATCGCCATGTTCCCACTTTGCGACTTCGGCAATCCCGTGACAAAGTCCATGACAATATGCTCCCATTTCCACTCTGGAATGTCTAACGGTTGCAATTTCCCATAAGGCCTTTGATGTAATGCTTTGCCTTGCTGACATGCCAGACATTTTTCCACATACAGAGCTACATCCTTTTTCATACCGTCCCACCAGTACGTAGTCGTTAGATCCTGATACATCTTTGTACTCCCTGGGTGAGTAGTATATAGAGTATCATGAGCCTCACTTATGATTTCATTTCTCAACTCATCATTGTTCGACACCAAAATTCTATCTCTGAACATCAGTGCATTATCAGGCGCCTCTCTGTACTCGCCTGTTGGCTTAATTCGAATCTTTTGTTTCAACTTCTCTAATTCTGCATCGATTCTCTGAGCTTCAATGATCCTCTGTCTAAGATCAGGCATAACGATTAAGGCGGCTACTTCACATCCATGTCTTACTGACGGTGTAATAACTTCCAAACGAAGTTTCTTGAATTCTTTTATCAAACCATCTTCTCTTGTCAACAGGCATCCAAGTTGAGCTTCTGTTTTCCTACTCAAGGCGTCGGCAACTGAATTCGCCTTGCCTGGGTGATAATTAATAGTCAAGTCATAATCATTGACTAGCTCTAGCCATCTTCTTTGCCTCATATTCAAGTTCTTCTGCTCGAAGAAATACTTCAAGCTCTTATGATCCGTGAATATTGCACATTTAACTCCGTAAAGATGGTGCTTCTATATTTTCAACACATGAATTACCGCTGCTAGCTCAAGATCATGAGTCAGTTAATTTACCTCATGCAATCTTATTTGTCTCGAGGCATAAACTATCACCTTCCCATCTTGCATCAAAACATAACCCAAACCGTTCTTTGATGCATCTGTATAAACTTCAAAGTTCATTTCTGGTTTGGGTACAACTAGAATGGGTGTTGTGGTAAGAAGATGCTTCAATATCTGAAAACTCTCCTCACGCTCTTCTATCTACACAAACTTCGTACCCTTTGATATGTGCGTAAAATGACCTTCATTTTGGTATGCGAGTGTGCATGTTTGTGTCCATTTTACTCTCATATCATATATTTTTGTTGTTCTTTTGTTGTGTTTTTGTGTGTTGAATGGTGTAGGTTGAGTTGTGAGCATAAAACAACCCTTTTGGTTGAGTTTTGGAGGCAAATCGTCCGAGTTTGGAGTAAAAAGAGGATAAGCTCGCCCGAGCGGAGTAGAGAAGGGAGCATTCTGGAGTTTAGAGGCCAGGCTCGGCCGAGCTGAGCCTGGATCGGTCGAGCCATATGGGACAGAGGGCTCGCTTGGCCAAGCACTGCAAGGTCGGCCGAGCCACAGCCTTCAGTGGGCTCGCTCGGTCGGGCCAAATCAGCTCGGCCAAGCCAGATCGTGAATATTGGTGGTTTTGACGATTATCAAGCCATCTCGGGCAAGCCATCTATGGCTCGGGCGAGCCGAGGCCCTGTTAGCTCGTCTATAAAAGGGGGATTTTTGAGTTTTAAGAGAACTTTTACCCAAATTTCAAATAACCACTTGAGAAATTCTCTCCTAATCCATCTTCCATTCACTTCCCATCCACATTCAAGGAGATCAAGGACACATCCCTCCACATTTGTTGAAGATCAAGGAAGACCACGAGGTAGATTGAGTACAAGGAATACAATTGAGGAAGATCTACATTTGACCTTTCAATTTGTAATGGATTCTCTTACTCTTTCTATTGTATTGAACGAAACTGAAGGTGTGAGGAGCTAAACCTTTTTGTGAGTGTTGTTTGGATGGATGATGTGTGAAATTGAGATTGAATGTTAATTGTTTACTTTCCTTTGAGAGCTTGAATTGCACTAGATCTTAATCCTTACCACCTAGGTGTAGGTAATAGCCAATGTAGGTGGTATTTGATGTGAACACTGCAGCCAACACGCGGGTGGAATCATTGCAAATATTGTAGATTCATACGATTCTAGATCCAATCCTGTGCGGAGATAGGTCGTAGGACAATAATTCACGTTGTAGGAGTGGTCTAGGATTCGATAACGTGATTGTTTTAGAATTCTAGTATCATCAACGGTTAGCTCGCCGTGACAAGGGGTTAACTAATTGAGGGTGGATTGCTCAATCTTTTAGGAATTAAATAGGTTTACAACATGATTTGATCTCAATTGAACACGTTGGATATTCACACAACACTCACACTTGTCTCATTGTTGCACTTGATACTTTATCTACCTAATTTGAGAGAATTGTTTGATTCGATTATTGGATTTATATTTGAACATGATTAGAATAGTGCTTTACTACATGTATGTTAGTTTTGTTATGTTTTTGCCTAGTTAATTGAACACTCAACGACTAAAGTTTTGTCGAGCTATAAATTTCCATGCAGGTAAATGATAGTCTATAGGGCAAATTAGAAGGACTTTGGATTGAAATTTTAACTTGATTAAGTGTTACTTTTACACCGCATCACCCTTCTGAATTAATTGCGTCATCGGTTTAACAATCTTTGAAAAGCCTTCAGTAAATCTTCGGTAATAACCTGCTAACCCAAGAAAACTACGAATCTCATTTGGCGTAGTTGGTAATTTCCACTCAATCACCGTCTGAATCTTGGCTGGATCCGCCTTGATACCATCAACCGATACAATATGACCCAAAAATGTCACTTCTCTTAACCAAAAGACACACTTACTAAATTTAGCATAAAGTTTCTCGTCACTTAGAGTTTGTAATATTGTTCTCAAATGCTGCTCATGCTCCTTCTCGTCCTTCGAATATATCAAAATATCATCGATGAATACCAATACAAAGTTATCGAGATAAGGGTGGAAAATTATGTTCATTAGATCCATGAACACTGCTGGAGCATTAGTAAGTCCAAACGGCATCACCACAAACTCGTTTTGGCCATATCTGGTTCTAAAAGTTGTCTTCGGTATATCCTTCTTTCTGATCTTCAACTGATTATAGCCCGACCGAAGATCTATCTTAGAGAATGTGCTCGCTCCTTTAAGTTGGTCAAACAAGTCGTTGATCTTAGACAAAGGATAACAATTTTTCAAAGTCAACTTGTTCAACTCCCGATAATCTATACACATTCTCATCGACCCGTCTTTCTTCTTGACAAACAAAATCGGAGCTCCCCACAACGAAACACTTGGCCGAATAAATCCCATGTCTAGGAGCTCTTGCAGCTGTACTTTCAGTTCTTGCAACTCCTTGGGCGCCATACGATACAATGCTTTGGAAATTGGAGCTACTCTTGGTTCTAAATCTATCACGAACTCTACCTGCCTATCTGGTGGCAGCCCAGGTAACTCATACATCTTGAACTGTTAATTCATATTTCTCCTCACCTTCTAAATATACCAAATATCCCTGGTTTCCAGTCTTTGATAACAGTTTCGATGCTTGAAGCGCTGAAATAACTGATACCCTATGCCTCCTTCGAAACCCATATATGAAAGATTCTTCATTCTCTGGCTGTGGAATAATAACCTTCCTTTCATGACATAAGATCGTTGCTTTATTTACCAATAGCCAATCCATTCTTAGGATTATATCCACGTCATACATATCCATAACGTTTAACTCCGCTATCGTAATCTCTTGTTCACCTAATCTGATTTTCAGATCGTGGCATACTAAGGTAGATATAGTTGTCTATCCTGAAGGCAATGCTACATTAAATTCATGGCTATTCTTTTCTACATTAAGCCTTATGATCTCCACACATGCATATGAGATAAATGAATGTGATGCGCGAGTATCAAATAACACCATAACATGTATGTTATTAATAATACCCATACCTGCAAGGTTTTCTTCTTCTCGATTTCCTTCCAACGCATATGTCCTCGCTCTTCGGGGCTGCTAATTTTCCACTGGCTGCTCCTTATCATGCTGTGGAGGCAGATTTCCTCTTCCCTGTCGACCTCCTCCTCGGTTTCCAATGTTTCCCCTCCAAGGTTGGCGATTTCCCCTCATTGCTATTAATTGCTGATTCGGTGGCCTCTAAAAGGTCTGTCATTGCCCCATTCCTGTCTGAGCAGTAGGGTATTGATTGGCCAGATGTCTGACTCCTCCACAGTTATAACACTTCCTACTTCCTTTCCAGCATTCTCCACTATGTTTGTTTCCACATTTGTTACATACTTGTTGGCTTACATACTCCTGATTGCCGCTAGGGGCCATCTGTCCTTCGTTTCTTATGTTAGCCTGTTGAAATTTCGCCTTTGAAAATTATGCGGGTTACCCTGCTCTTGTCACTTCTGACTCCCATGGCCTTGATAGATTTGCCTCGAACCTTCTTCCCACTTTCTCTTATGTGGCTGGGAAGAAGATTGGGGTTCCTGCTTTCCCCACACTAGTAATTGTTTTTTGTTTTTGGAAGCTTCGATATCCAAGGCGTTTCTCAGTAACTCTTGATAACTCAATCTTTTAATCGTAGCCAGTTGAGTCCGAATATCTTCTCTTAATCCTTCGCGGAATTTGTTAGACATTTTCTCAGGCGTATCTTCCTACTGAGGTGCATACTGCAAAAGTTTCCCAAACTTCGTATCATATTCTTCCACGGTCATCTTCCCTTGCTCCAGAAGGAAGAATTCTACCTCTTGATCTCTTCTATATTGCTTAGGGATGAACTTCTCGTATAATGCCTCTTTAAAATTTTCCCAATCAAATTTGCTCCCTCTCGGCTGACGGAAGAGACTTGACATAGGTTTCCCACCAGCAATCTGCTTTTCCCTTCAGTTGGTACGTCATGCAATTCACTTTATCCAGTTCGGTGCACCGCATATGCTTAAAAATCTTCTCAAGTTCCCTCACCCAATCTTCCGCAATTGCGGGACCTCCAAGTCCGTCAAAAGTTGGCGGCTGCTATTTCCTGAACGTTTTCACCAATTTAATATATGTCGTAGCTCCCGTTCCCTCCGGTGGTGGGTACTGATACGACCCTTGCGGTGTACCACTATTATCGTTAGACAATATCTCCACATCCTCATAAGGATCAAAGTAAGGAATTTCTTCCATGATCGGGACTTTATACTCGTGCGGTTGGTTAACTCGACCTCGACCACGACCTCGGCCCCTAACTCGGCCGCGACCGCGTCCTCGTCCCCTACCTCGTTGTACATTCTCCATATTTTATATATATTCTGCAACATCACAATCAACGACATAATAATTGTAAGCGAACAATTACATCCAAATCAACATTCTCATAATACCATCATCTAAAGTCTCAATGCAACAACGAAATAGTCAATCATACAAAACTTATAACTCCACGATAGTTCATATTTGCTACAACCTTAATAGAATGCAAAAACAACAACACTGTCGTAACTATCAATAACACAAATAACATCATCCTATCAAAGAGTGCATAACATATCAGAAACATAACCATCATAAAATCAATAAGACCACTCAGAAGGGTCCTCCTCCTCTTCCTCCTTCAGTTTTCCTTTCCTTTTATCTTGAGCGGCTACCCGCTTTTCCCTACCACTCTCTATGTCACTCGAAATACAAATCGATGCGTAAAGAGTCCCGTAACCTCCGAAGGTATCCTCCCATCCACTCTCTGTCGGTCTCAGTAGGTACTCCGCACTGTGTGTACCTGAATCTGGTGCTAGATTAGCCCGACTGGGCTCCCCAAGATACTGAGGTGTAGGCTGAACTGGTGGTGCAGGAAAGTCACAAAATCCGAGCAGCCCTACAGGGTCCAGATAAGAGTCATAAGCTCCCATATGCTGATACTCAGACGGCGCTACAATCTTAGCTAAGGAAGATGAAAATGGTCCAGATCGGGTCCTATGCTGCGGTGTATCCCCCGTCGTAGATGCCTGAGTGCCCTTAGAAGAAGCACGTAAAGGGTCCTCGTCAACTATAGATTTCCTGATGATCTCTGACATAAAAGCTCGAAAGTTTCTCGCGGTACCCGTCTGATTGTCGCGGTGCGAACTAACCAACCACATAACCCAATTAGTCCATCTTTCCGACATTAAGTTAAGAGTCCTCTCCATGGCTTCTATGTCCATAACACCATGGTTCCTCACACTCTCGCACAAGTCCAAGTAATCTATCAAGGTATGGACAAGGTTCTCTTTTGCAAACGGAGCGTGGTTCCTGAACTGGCGAGCTAATTCCCTTCTAGAGCCCATCTGTCACATCAACAAACGGTCAGTCCAAAGTCAACAAAATATCACTCACACACCCAAGACTCTGTGTCTCGGTGGCAACTCTGTCCTCCGTCACACCATACCGAGGGTCCTTTGGATCCTCGTGCTTACAACTCACTCAAGTTTGACTACATCTGCCAGGCTCGCCGCATGCATTCTGCACACTCAACCAATTACTGGATTTTCTAGTTTCACAAGAAATTTTCAATTTCAACAGTCACCTAACTCACTCTTATACACCAAGTCCAACACCATTATAAGTTCAACAATTAAGGCCAATAGTCCGTTAGTCATGTCCTAATCCATCATAATTTAACTTTCAAGATTATTCAACATCTCAACATTTCTTATAGCTCTACCCACCATTAACACATCCTGAAGCGTTAACACCAAAAATTTACACTGCTTGCACACACAGTTCAAAACTAATTATTTGAATCACAATTTCATAGGTCACCTCACCGGTGCCAAACCCAACATTTTCGTAAATTTTCATAATCACATGATTTTCTAAAAACATAACATCATTTACTTTCTTTAATCAAATCAAACATGTTTTTTCATCATCAACCCTCAATCACTTTTCGTTCAACACATGAACTCAAATAATTTTAAAACCATTTTTGATCAACACACATAATTTGCTTTCAAACCACTTATAATCACAATCAACCTTGTGCTATTCTTTTCCAAACTTTCATTCAACTTCAAAATGTTTAAAGTGACTCAATCACAAAATAATCTTGCAAGTAGGTAACTTTTAAAACATTTACAAACATACTCAGGTTGAGCATGATGGAGTGGGTTGTAAAGTAGGAGCAGTCACTTTCAATCAAATCCCAGAACCAAATAGTTTTAAACTCAAAGTTTTCCAACAGTTTTAAAACAATTTCAATCCTTTCAAAACCTATGGCTCTGATACCACTTTTGTAACGCCCCTGTTTAGCCTTCCCAAGTACGAGGCATGTCACAGTCGTGGATTAACGTTTTTAAACATTTTAAATAAATACCGGAAAATTAAACAATTTTAAACTCATTTATATACATTTAAGTTGTATGACTTGAACAAGCAAAACAGTTAAAAGTGGTTTTCCTCAAAAGTTTCAAACATGGGAAGGAGAACATTTCAGAGAGTGGTGCAATAGTGTGTGTAGCGTGATGGTGATATGCATGTGACGATGCATATCACAGGATCTTCAAAATCTGTACAAATCCAGTTGCATCCTTTACACCACCACTTCTCCATCCTCGCTGATCAACTTGCACGTTTTAGAAATAACACGAGGGGCTAAATACAAATGTACCCAATGGAAATATGCCCAAAAAATACAGTTTAAGTATGAATGCTATGCAACACACACAGATAAACACGAGGTATTATTGAAAGAAATCGTGTTACCCAAAACATTTTCATTTGCCGGCTAACTAACATGTTAACATATCTGTTTTATCATTTTGTAACTAGAAGCTGGCCCACTTCCAAGTTAAGATGAACAGATGGGGATGGGCGAACCACTCTACCCACTGTCATCAATTGTGCACAAGGTTTCAGTATCTACACAAGAATTGAGACACGGTCGATTTAAATAAATAAATTCACACAGATCCTTATCTCTCCAAGGTTTCAGTACATCAACTGCACAACCTAAATTCATAACACATTTGAGGTCGCTATCTTTCATTTTCACAGATTAGTAGGACTAGCTCAAGCACCAATAGGGTTTGGTTCTCATCTAATAATCATACTTTCTGTTGATAGCAGTCAACAGAAGTACAAATATGTAACACAAAATATTTATGCATAGCAATCATTTTAAAATAAAATATTTTCACACATTTTAGAAAATAAAATGCATTTCATTTTATACTGAAATAGTTCCCAACTGGTGTTAAGCTCTTACTGACTAGATGTTTCCTCGTTAATTGTGTAGTTCGAGCTCGGTCTCCTTATCTCCTACCTTCCTTCATTAACCACAATATACAACCAATTAAGATGGATAAACTAGGATAGACATCTAACTCGATAAACTCTGAACAATAACTTCACACAGTACGATCTTAACTTCCAATTTCAATTCCAAAATTTAAACATGCTTAAATCTCACTTTAATCGAAACAATATATTCTTGTCATTTGATTTCACAAGTTATCGTTCAATCATGCTTGTTACACGCTTATAAAATCACATATCGAACTTATAAATCGAAAATGACTTGAAATGGAATAAAATCGGACAAAAGAATGCATTTTCCTTCCTCTGAACTGCCCTATCCATTGACACAATTCCCTGACATGAATGCAGTTGACATGCGCACAAACAGATCGACACAACCTCCGGTCGATTTCTCCTTGCCATGCGTTTCTGTCGATCGACACACACCCTGTCGATCGATAGGTGTGTGTCGATCTGCCGTTCTGTCGACCCAGAACAGTGTGTCGATATGCCCTTATGTCGACCAAGAACAATGTGTTGATCGACACACCTTGTGTCGGTCGACACACTCCATCTTCTCCGGCAGGTTTGCGAAAAGGACCTCTAACTCATATTTTCTCCTTCCCTAGACACAACCAACACTAAAAAAACACACTAGCATGCTCCTATAACATCTAAGAATACGATCCATGCTTTGAAACACCTTAAATCGCAACAAAAACAGCCCAGAAATTTCAGAAAAACAAGCTCACCGGATGTTGCTTTCTTCATCGGTGCAGTCCAATTCCGGCGACTTTTTTTTGTGATTCAGCGTATCAAATGACTCCCTACAAGGCAAGGAAATATAATCTATCGATCAAAATATAGTTCACGCAAGATTCAATCAGGTTTTACATTTTAATATCGAAACGGTTCCAAACTCACGGCCTACCTTCCTCGGCTTATATCTCTTTTGATACTTAACCACTCGGGGCGTGCTTGTGCATTTCGGAATCCTTGAAGAATGAGGAAAAAGTTGGGTGTGGTGGCGTTGCCGGCAGTGACTTGTGGCGGCCGGAAATTGCGCAAACAGAGAAAATGATGAGGGGATTGCGGCGGTGATGGTGTGTGTTTTTTTTTCAGAATGAATTTTTAACTCTTCAAATTTTTTTTGTTTTGATTACACACTCCAAAACCCACCGCCTAATAATTCCTTGAGGTGTCGAAATATTCACATGCACACTGCCACCTCCAAATTTATGCTTATTTTCTTTTATTTTTTTATTTTATAATATATATATATATATATATATATATATATATATATATATATATATATTTGATTTCTTAAAATTCATAAATTAAAAACTCTCTTGACGAGTCTCAAAAAATTTTACCGATCGATTCATAATCATCTTTATTTTAATTCCAAGCATTCCCTAGCTCGGTTTGAGAAATAAACTTCCCGAGTGCAAGTTGTGAATTTAAACACATTTATTAATATTCCAATTATTCCTTCATTGCACTCATCCCTTTTTCATAAATTGTGACTTCATGGTCACTCATGTTTTCTCGAAACGATCTCATTGATATATATAATCAATATCTCGACCCTCGTGTCTCGACGGGTGTTAAATTTCTTCTAAAAAACAAATAAATAATAATTTGCAAAATTAAATACTCCTTTATTTAATTAATTAAGCATAATCTCGCTTAATTACATAGGATATTACACATTTAATTTTTTTCTTCAATTTTTTTAAATTAGGATCGGATCCGGGTCAGAATCGGGTCTGAATTAGGTCGGAATCAGTCTGTATCGGGTCAGAATCTTGAGACGATACATACATGTTTCTTACCCCATTCCTACCACATTATTTGTGGTTCATACCACAAACATTTTAAATTTATTTTTAAATTCTCTTATTAATATTTTATTCAAAAAATCATTAAAAATATATTTTTGGTAATGATATCATCAACATAATACCAATAATTGCATCGGTTTTCACTTAAAACAAATCCCCATGTAAAATTTTGTACTTTTAAATATTTTTGTAATGTGTTATAAGAATTGGGATTTTCAAAATGTGTTTTATAAAATTGAGTATTTTAAAATATTTCCACTTTTAAAAATGTACATGTAATGGAAATGTAAGATACACATATATAATTCAACCATGTTCCTAAATTATAATTACTCAATATATACAAATATTAATATATAAACTATATATTTATATAAATTATTAAATATTAATACTTTTCTTCAAAATAGACATACAATAGAAAATAAAGATAAAAATACATAATTAACATATGCTCCTAAGTTATATTACTCAGATATACACATATTAATGTATAAATTATACATTTATATAAACTATTAAAGCTTAAAACTTTTTAAAATGTAGATTTTATGGAAATAATATAAAAATATATAATATTAAAACAAGTCTTAAGTTATAACTAATAAATACTCAATATACAAATGGTAATGTATATAAACTATGTATTTATACAAAGTATTAAATCTTAAGTTATAATTCATCAATATATAATTTATAATATTTGATATACATATAATATCGTAAATGAAATATAATAAATTACAAATAGACTATACAAGTTATAATTATTTATACATTATAAATATTTACTAAATTTTGATATTTGCTATATTTTCTTATCAATATCATATATTTAACATATTATCATCTAATTATTTTAACATCATGTTTCATCTTTGTTTAATTATTAATTTGCTGCTATTTAATTGTTTGAGTTTATCAAAACAAATTGTAGTAGATGATTGAAAGATTCTAAATTATTTGCATTAGCGAGTGAGCAATATATTTGATATTCATTTTGTTTGTATTTTATCATCACAATTTTTGCATTTTATAGAGAAAATAAATTTTATATGTATAAACGAGCTTGAGCTTACAAACTCGAGCTCAAGATCGATCGGCTCAGCTCGGCTCGATTACACCCCTACACATTAGGTTTTATTTATAAAAGCCCCCATGGTAATAAAATATTTTATAAGCGTGAGCATGCTAATTTATTAACAGTTAATCATCTGCGAAATGATGTGACTGTGAGGTCACTGTCACGATGCACATTCGAGTAGGGCATGACCCATAACATATTGGCATCAAAGTGCACTTAACCCATGATATTTTGCTCACTCTCAAGACACAATCTTGAAAGCTTGCGGGGAACCTCAGAGCCAATATTTATCAAATTGGGGTTCCCCCACTTAAAAAAAGATAGCAAACTAGAACATTTGGTAATGACAATTGAGTAAAATAAAGTCCATGATTCATTTGATGCTTTGAGTGAGTTGTTTAAAAGGAAAACATATTTTGTATCATTTGAATTTTTGAGTAGATCCACAATATAAGGATAAAAAAGTCCACCTTAAGTAGTGGTTAAAAGGTTCGGTTGTTTTGGTGTCTCACTGCTTTGCTTTGCCCTATTTTTATACGATAAGAAATTGTTAACAAGTCTCACGGAGTCGAAAGAGGTTGATAATGTGATTTTATGAAGTTAGTTTGAAGTGGTTTCAAAAGAAAGATTTGAGTTATAAGAGATCGGGGTAGTTACATGAGGATGCATTGTTTACAAATTCTTTCAAAATAACAAACCAAAGAGCATCAAGCTCTATATCAACTGCCATGCAGAATGCGTCAGTCGACGAAGAAACTTAAGGCAGATCAATCGACGTGGATCACGCCAGTCAACGTGAAAGATTTTTAGATTTTTTTTATGAAAAAAATCTATGTCGATGATATGAAGCAAAATTGTTGCCTCAAAAGGGGACTCGTCGGTGGAACGGGCATTAGCCTACTTTCGTGGGCGTTGCTTAATTTGCATTATTTAGTTATTTTAATTAAGTTGGTTATTTTAGGATAAGTTATTTTAATTCCTAGTTTGATTTGATTTAGTTGAGTTATTTTAGGATAAGTTATTTATTTCCTAGTTTGATTTGATTTGATTTCGTTTAGGAAAGTATCTTTAAGATATTTTTGAGATATTGTTTTGGGGTATTTAAATCCCCATTAGGATTAACTATTCGGTAAGCAATAAAATTATTATTTTGGGAGCATTTATTCGCTTGGGCACGTCTTGTACGTGATTTGGGTTCTGCTTCTATCAATTGGTCTGACCTGCCGGATCCCGTTCCGCCGGAATGTCGATCAGGTTAGAATTCGACCAAGAGATGAGGGAGAAATTGGTAGAGATTGCGGTTAAACTTGCCACCCTATCTGCTTCGATTCTTCAATCGCAGCATAAGGGTTCCGCAACACGAGGGACTACAACTACCAGGGAGTCTGCAGCGGTGGATGTGCGCGCTGGAGGCACAGTTGGTGCGCCAGGCAGAGCAGGGGTGAGCGCAGGCAGGAGGGGCGCTGCAAATGCTGGAGACGCAATAGGCGTGGCTGGCCTGGGCGTGGATGGTGCGCCTCGCAGTAGGGCGACGAAGGTGAAGCAGTCGTCGGGTGCGGGCAGCGCGGGTGGAGGGCGCGCTCAGCGTGGGAGGCTGCAAGCACGTGGAGGGCATGCTGGGCAAGGGCGACGGCGGGCGTGCGGGTGGCGCAGCAGCGACGGATGCTGGCTGTTTGCGCATGAGTCGCGCAGACTAGGGCATGGGCAGCCTAGCAACGACAGGAGTTGGCGGCATAGGCGTGGGCCGTGCAGATCTGGGCGCGGGCGGCGCAGATCTGGGCATGGACGGCGCGGATCTGGGCATGGACGGCGCAGGTGGCACGGATCTGAGACCAGTAGGGAAGACTTGGGCTCCGGACAGCAGCGCAATGGCAAAGGCGTGATGAGGGCACGAATGTATAGGCAGGAGTCTCGACGACTGGGCACAGCTGGGGGTGAGTCGGCAGGCAGCGATGGTCAGACGCCGGGTGCAGGAGCTGCGATGGGAATGAAGAAGAAGAAAGGCGCGCAACGAAGAAGAGTTGAAACAAAGAAGATGAAGAAGGGCAAGAGGGGAACAATCAAGAAGGAGGGAGGGGCAACAAGGGCAGCTTTCAGCGTGGAGGATCCTATGGGATGGATTGCTTGCTTGGAGCAGCAATTTGAATTGCACGCTACTCCACCCGAGAAGGTGGCAGCCGCGGTGGTGGCAATGGGGAGGGTTGCTTTGTATTGGATGACATGGCTGCGAGTGAGGAAACCGACAATACTGTGGAAAGAGTTTCACAATTCGTTTCATTTTTCGGACTTCAACCTTGAGGACAAGGTTGTTTTGAAGGAGGATGGAATTGATATGAAGCAGAATTTTGAAGTTGCCTCAAAAGGGGACTCGTCGGTGGAACGGGCATGAGCCTACTTTCGTGGGCGTTGCTTAATTTGCATTATTTAGTTATTTTAATTAAGTTGGTTATTTTAGGATAAGTTATTTTAATTCCTAGTTTGATTTGATTTAGTTGAGTTATTTTAGGATAAGTTATTTATTTCCTAGTTTGATTTGATTTGATTTCGTTTAGGAAAGTATCTTTAAGATATTTTTGAGATATTGTTTTGGGGTATTTAAATCCCCATTAGGATTAACTATTCGGTAAGCAATAAAATTATTATTTTGGGAGCGTTTATTCGCTTTGGCACGTCTTGTACGTGATTTGGGTTCTGCTTCTATCAGTCGATCAATATGATGGTGAGTCATTCGTCACAGAAATAAAATATATGTCAATGAAGGTGTGTCGGTCGAGACAAAAAATGTGTGTCTATCGATATGAGGGAGATCAAGCAAAATACTTGCGTCGGTCACACAATATGTGTTGGTCCATACGTATAAATTGTCTTGTCGATCGACATGGAGCAAATCGGTTAAAACAAAGACCAAATTTTTCGAAGGAAAATGAGGTTTTGGCTCAATTCGGTTATTCGAGCTTGTTGTTCAATTTCTAACTTAACTGAACAAGTTATAAACATAATATGAAAGCTTAGGTACGATTCTAAACTTGCTAAACAAAAATCCAAGGGTGAATCATAGCATGCTCTCAAAAATCAAACATGGAGCTAAAATCTCAATAATGAGTCCAATGTCCACATAATCGACTTCTAACCTCATATAAGAGTTTCATCTCAATCCTAACATGTTTATCACATAAACATGCTCAACATTTGATCATATATGCTAATTTCTCAATTTTAGGGTAAGAATCATCCATGAAAAATAAGCAATATAAGCTTGATACGGGTAAAGTTATAGTTCTTGTAGACACGACAGATTTGAGATCTTTGATATCTACATTTCCTCATGCTTGTGTTCTAACCAAAGATGAAAAGACAGGGGTAAATAATGGCCATAAAAAGCAGAAGTTAAAAACAATTACCGATACTGTGGTTACTTGAAATGGGGAGGTCGTTGGAGCTAAGTTGTCCTAGTTGTAGAGAATTTGAAATAAGATGTGTAGAGAGGGGTGAAAATATATATATATATATATATAGAGATTGGATCCGGTGATAAAAATTTCCCCCATGATAAAATGATAAAGCCGCTTAATTACCTCTATAATGTTGCTTGATTGTGTTTTTGTTGTTGCTTGATTACAATTTTGCTTGATTGCATTTGAGTTGTTGCTTGATTGCGTTTTAAGTGTTGCTTGATTAGATATCAACCATTGATTTAATTAGATCAAATGGATGAGATTCATTCTTATTTTAATATACTTATTTATTATCATA
>JAPKLW010000597.1:404224-424427 GCA_026898455.1 Plectranthus barbatus
AAAAAAAATTAAACATCTTCTTCTTCAAAGCAGCAACACGAGCGTAGTCTCTATAAAACTCAATATCAACATCAACAGTTCTAAAAACTCTGCCCTTAAAATGCTTCATCTCATCAACACACTTTGGAATAAATGAACCTGTAAGATACAAAAATGCACAAAGTTAACACTAAAGATGCACAATATAATAGTAAAAATGAACGTCAATCTGAATAAAACCAATTTTTTTAAACTATATTCATGCAAAATAAACAAAGTTGAGACCGAACACGAATGCAAAATCTGATCGATAGAAGAAATATAAATCAAATCGAACGAAGAAGGAAGAAGAAATCAAATCGCGCGAAGAAAGGAATACAAAATCTAATGAGATACTATTTCAGATTTAAAAAAAAAGATAAAATTACAAAAATAACCTTAATTTTGCAAAACTGCGGGATAATCGAGGAAAACTGCACACGGAATGAAATACATCATGAGCGTTGAAATCACAAAATCAAAGGCTGAGATTTATTCTCATTTCTCATACTAAAAACTATTCTCATATGATCACTACTCTATATATATATATATGTGTGTGTGTGTGTGTGTGTGTGTGTGATCAAATGAGAATTGTTCTTAATGTGAAAAAATGAGAACAGAAGTAATTTTAAGATAAAATGAAGGAAATCGAAGATAAAATGAAGAAAATGGAAGATAAAATGTAAATGAAGTATTTTGATGTTAAAAGGAAGTATTTTTTGAATGAAAGATTTTGATGTTAAAATGAAGTATACTGATGATATAATGTAGTAATCTCATGTTCTCACGTTAAGATAATTCTCTTCGGATTCAGCCCCTATATATATATATTAGACGGGATCATATAATAATAATAAGTATATTAAAAGTAAGAATAAATCCCATCCATTAGATCTAATTAAATCAATGGCTGATATTTAATCAAGCAACAGCTACAACGCAATTAAGCAACAACTTAAATGCAATCAAGCAACATTGTAATCAAGCAACAACTAAAATACAATCAAATAACATTCTAAACGTAAGCAAGCAGCTTTATAATTTTATCACAAGGAGATTTTTTATCACCTGATCCAATCCCTATATATATATTGTTAGGAATTAGGAAACTGGTTTACCCTTTATTTGATGTTTTGGTGTGTCAAAACTAGCTTTAAATTTTTAATAAGTTTCTACATGTAATCCTTGTATATGATAAATCGAGTTGTAATAGAAACTAGAAACTGGAAGCAGAGGATCAAGAAGACAAATACTTAGTTTCTAAAGGAGGAAATTGGTAGAAGCTAAAGCTCGAGATGCTGAAGTCAAGTTTCAGAACTTATAAATGAAGAAACTTGAAATCAGGATTCTAGTTTCGAAACTTGAAACTTGAAAAGGCAAGAAAGTCAGTTTCTGGAAACTTACTTTTCACTAAAGGAAATCATAAACTTAAAACTTGAAATATGGAGGATTTCAGTTTTCAATTTCAAAGCTTAAAGAGCACGTGAAAAGCCAGAAGACAAAAGGAATTCAAGTGGAACTCAAAGTCTTATCCAAAATTCCTTAAAGTTTATCGAACTCAATCATGTAAGAGAAATCTCAAGTTTCTAGTTCCTTGGATTGAGTTTAGCTCTGACGGAGAGCAGGTGAAAGTACACTGCCAAAGTCAAAAGTAGATATGAACAGTAAAGAGAGCAGGCTACTACAGCAGATAAAAAATGGGCGATGATTGGACGACATATCCTTTGTCTCTAACGGATGATTCTTGTCTCTAACGAACATAATTCCAAATGGTCGACCAATTTGCCTAGAAATAGCAGACAGTCACTTCAGAGGAAAACACCTGAAACTTGTGTGAAAACAAGTCAAAACTCTGTCAAAGTAAAAGCTCAAAAGCTCTCTGAAATCCCGTGTATCTTTCAAGAACATGAGGCTTAGCTTTCAAGCTCTAGCTAATCATTTGGCGTTTATTACTTTTCAAGTAATAAACACAACAGTCAATTTTCGTCTCAGGAATTCTGATTATCACGGGCATAGCCAACCACCGACGTTCTTGGAAGAATAGCAAACATCCAACACTCTAATTTGAGGGCAGCGAGGTGCGTCCTTACTTCAGGACTGAAGAAGGAAGCAGGCGACCAAGTTTCTAGGCGAGTGAGCTAGCAGATCGAAAGACATTGGCATCCAACGGGCTAGTTATAGATCGTGAGAAGTCTTGTAACCTGTTACTTAGTGAATTCCAAGATTAAGTTCCGAAGAGTGGACCTAGGACTTAAGGATCCGAATCACTATAAATATCTTGAGTCATTTATTGCTTTATGTAATTTTCTACAACTTAAGTTTTCAAGATTATTTGAAATCTTTAATACTTAGAAAGTATTGAAGATTTCAAATAAGCTTGAAAACTTATTTGCTCATGTTTAGTGGGACTACACTTGTCTAATGTGGACTACATTTTTGTATCAGACCCGGAGGATAAGTCTAATTGGTTGATCGATTATAAGGAGCATATGGGGTATCTGTACGTGCTTGATGACCAGGGTCACATGACTTCGCTTAGGCATGGTTAGGAGAGTCAAGATGTAGGCCACTAATCGAGAGAGGCGGGTAAATCGAGTTCTATAGCTCCACCTCCTATGACGACTAGCAGCACAGATGTTAGGCATAATGTAGAGGACCACCGAGAGCATTGAGTATCTTTCCTCATCCATACAGGGGCTCGATATGAGGATGACTAGGTTTGCCACAGATTTCACTGCTTTCCAGGCAGATTATGCTGGTGACAGAGCTGTCTGGGCACATCGCTTTGATGATTTCAATGGCAGGCTTGGCATGATTCAGGGGATGTGCAAGAGTTGCAAAGGAGGATCCTTGCAACTTATTTCCGCCACCCCCGTGACAGATTCCCTTTTCCCCATCGAGAGTGATTGATGTTGTTTACCACCAGCCTTCTTTTCAAACTTAATTCATTTTGGCTAAGTTTGGGGGGATGAGACGGTTGTTGGTTGTTTCTGCTACCCTATTCTATTTTACTCTTAGCATTTCCTTTACTTAGTTTGGATTGTTGTTTAATTTCTCCGAATTCAATATGGTTGTAGTTGATGAGATTTGATTCGGCTTGGATCTCTTGCGTCGAATGTTATTTGATGTATGATGAGTAGTGTTTGTGGTATGAATGGTAGTGTTGTTGTAGTTTAATGATGATATTGTTGATGAATTTTGGTTGTGGATATGTTTGGTTGGATTGTAATGATTGTATCTTATGTTGGAAATGGTTGTTTGAAGGATCGAGTTGATGATGTTATCTTTCTGGTAGATTTGTTTTTATGGATAATAGAATTTAGTTTAATATGGTGGTGTAATTTTTAGCAGGTACAAATAAGGCCGGGAGTGCAGTTTGATTGAGTGGATGTCGATGGGTAACACTTTCTAACATTAACTTTGCGCCATGTAGATGCATTGACTAGGAACCCACTTCTCTTAGTTTAGCACAACTACATCCTCAACATCCAGCTCATATGCTTCCTTCAACTTTCCATCATACTCACTCAGCATAGAATCTCTCAAATCTTCTCTTTCCACAACATAAAGGAGATCCATTCTAAAACAATCTTCTTCTCTATTCGAGAATTTTATCGCATTGCAAACATTGAAAGTGTATTGATCTCTATTAACCTTCATGGTGAGTTCTCCATTATGAACATCTATTAATGCTACTCCTATGGATGGGAAGGGTCGGCCTAGGATGATTGGGACTTCCTCATCGGCCTCAAAATCAACGATAATAAAGTCATCCTAAAAAATAAACTTGTCCACCTTCACTAGCATGTCCTTTATATTACACTCCCGATGCACAGTTGATCTATCCGCCAGCTCCAACATTACTATGGTAGGCCTTACTCCTCCAATTCCTAATTCCCGTAAAATTGAGTGTCAAAGAATTGATGTTGGCCCCTAGATTACATAATGTTCTGCCAACATATTTTCCAATCGAGCATAAAATAGTAAAAACTCTGGGGTCTTTCAATTTCTTAGGTAGTTTGTGTTTAAACATAGTAGTACACTCCCAAGTAAGAGCAACAGTTTCAAACTCCCCTAACTTCTTCTTTCTTGCCAAAAAGTCCTTGTGGGATTTAGCATAATTCGACATTTGCTCCAAAACATCCACTAGTGGGATGTTAATGTGCAATTGCTTCATAATATCTAAGAACTTTTTGTTGTGAAACTTAGTTTATTCTTTTATGAGTCTACCTGGATATGGCACCGATGGCACATACTTTTACAGCCCAGGTTCAGTTTGATGTTGTACTTCAACATTTTTATTTTGCACTTTCTCTTCCTCTACTAGTGGTTTAGCCTTCTTAGCAACCTTTTGCATAGATTTTCCACTACTCAATTTTACAACCTTCACTTGATGTTGAGGTTCTTTAACAGTTCTATGATCTTGAGTATCACTTGGAAAAGTCCCATGTGGTCTATTACACAGCTCATAGCAAGTTAACGCACTTGAATTTCCAGATTCATGATTGATGTCGACTGACTCTGAACAAGAGCATCCTAGGTCTATATTCTAGCATCACTCTTCATAATAAACTCTTTCATGAATGACTCCAATGAACTGCTTTGGTTAGCCTGATGTGTTAGTTATTGAGGTTGTTGAGCTACTTGGTGTGGTTGGTACGACACAACCTGCCCTGATTCTCTTGTTGATGTATGTCCTTCTCCTTGAGCAGCCCAAGAGAAATTTGGGTGATTTCTCCAACCATGTTTGTAAGTGTTGGAGTAGGGATTACCCCTTTATGATTATGATGCCCAATATAGAATGCAGATGATGGATCTGATGGGCACTCATCGATCACATTTCTTTTACCGCAATACACACATGATACAACTGCAGCAACACTAGTTGGAGTGGGTGGAAATTCAACAATAGATTGAGCTTGAACTGGTGTGTTTATAAACCTTTCCATATCTTTCATCTTGCTCCCCAGAGCATCTTGAGCAGTTAATTATATTATTGGATGAATTTCCAAAACTCCAGCAACCCTATGAACTCCTCCTGGAGTAGCTCTCATATTACCCCACTCGTAACTATTTTAAATTATATTCTCCAAAATTTCTGCTTCATTGTTAGACTTCTTCAAAATTATCTTCAAGATAGGTGATGGTTTGTATACAGAAAGCATTAAGTACGATGAGTATACATTCAACGGTATTTCCTATCAGTTAAACAAACTTACATGCGAGTAACAATGGTATCCTCTTATCTCACCGATAGGGATAATCATACTGCATGTTGTAGAATCGCAGAAGACAGCATGATCATTTGACCTAGTGAGATATAAATATTATCACAGCCGAGACAACGTACGAGGATAAATCTGTCAGTGTAGGCTGCAGCATAGTCAGAAAGAAGTAATCTGTCTAGATTACTTGATATGCTGGTATGTGTGGTTGCGTATTGATTGGACCATAGTGAGATGTATTCTACTGTCTGACATCAGAGAATACAAGATCTCGATCTTGATTGAGTCAAAACCCTAACGAAGGTTTAGGGGTATGCACAGGTTGACTGTTGCTTTGACTTGCCATGGTGGAGAGCCTGAGTAACGAGCTTGTATACCCGCATCTTGGGTAACAATATTTCGTGTATTACAGCCTAAGACTGAAGTTAGGTTACCATATCCAAGTAATAGGATGGGGACATTCCCTGAGGAGCTCAATAACATTCACCGTGCTAAAGTTCTGCAAGCTGATTAAATTCAAGCACGAGTGATAAGGTTTGAGTGGTACTGCTTAGGAAATAAGAAATTAATTAATTGTGGTAGCTTGTCAGAAGCTCCAATAAATTAATGAATGTCCAGTAACCTTAATTAATTAATGGTGTCCTGGGTTGTGGACATGAGAATGAATTAATTGTTAGGCCCACATTATTATTTGCCTTAGGTCCCAGGTCTGGCCCAATTAAATATGCTGAATGGAGCACAGTAGCCCATTAGGGTTTGTAACCCTAGGCCTTTAAATAAAAAGTTCTGTCTCACAAACCCTTGAACATTAAAATCAGTTAGAAACCCTAGTTTAGAGAGAGAGGGGCGGTGCCTTCGGTGTGTTTAGGGGACGAAGATTTCGACTCTGGCCTACACATTCATAGTCCTGTGGAATCCTCACGACTAGCAGGATTGAACAACATTGGCAAACAGATCTGAAGATCTGATCTAGAGAATAGATTCTCTCTCCTTTTCTCTTTGTTAATTAAATCTTGAAATTAGATTTGTTGTTAATTTCTTATTCTGCAGATTTAATTAAATCACGCGGTTGAATCAAGGGATTGGAATTCAAACGCAAAAGATTGGATCTAACACTAGGGTTTATCGTTTGTTTATTGTTCTCAACATCCATGAAGGGGGTCCGACTTATTTGGATTTGGTGATTCGGTTCGCCATGAAAACCCTACAATTGGTATCAGAGCCTGGTCTCATTTTCATGGCTCTGTTGAATGACCAATTATTTGATTATGCATGTATGAATTATTTAATTGTTGTGGATGGTTTAGTTTTTGTTCCTCGTGGCAACCAGTTCGATTTAATCCGCAATGGTTTATCTGTGTTTGGATTAAATCATTTTTGTAAAATCACAAAAAAATTCGTGATTAGATTTGATAGGGAAAATTATAATAGAATAGTCAATTTTAATTTTATTTTCAAATCTGTAATTTTTGTACGGGTCGGAGAACGAAGAAGAAACCGGCGAGGATGATGCAGCAGCGGCGCACGAAGATGGCAGGAGGCCGCGCGACATGCGACCACCGGCAACGGCACAGTAGCAGCAGCGGTGGCACGCGCACAGGGACGGCGCATCAGCGCCTCGCGCGACTGCGGGTGGTGGACTTTAGGCCGGTGGCACAAACCCTAGCTAGGGTTTGCACTGCACAGCCTCGTCTCCACGACAACAGTTAACAGCGGCGGTGGCTCGGGCTTCCCAGGCATGCGGCGGCGACAGCAGTAGCAGCTCGGGTGGACGACGACGGCATCAGACTGTAGGAGGCACGGCAGCGTGCATTGCACGAAGTCCTGTACAACCCGTGTTGATCGACGTGCTGTGTGTTGCTCGATGCAGCTAGCCACATCAGTTGATGCCGATGCTGGTGGCGCGGCGTGATGGCGGTGGCAGCAGGGTGTGATGTTGATGAATGATGTAGTCGGTTACAAACCCTAGGGTTTGTGATTCGGATTGTGGGACCAATTTTCAAATCACAAAACCCTGGATCCAAAAAGATTTGGTCGTTGAGGATATCAAGGCCCTTGAAGATTTGTGATAGATTTGAAGAAGATTTGGAGTTATCCGAATTCAAGTTTCAAATTTTGTAATAGATAGGTTTTTATTTTCCCTTTTTGGGGCCACGATGAATTTTTTTTTGTCTTAATTTCCCTCATATGATATGTGATTTATTACTTGCACAATAAGCATGTTTAGATAATAGGAAAAATGTTTTACTGCTTTATTATTTCGGTTGATTTATTACTTGCGCAATAAGCATGTTTAGATAATAGGAAAACATGTATTGCTGCTTTATTATTTACATGTTTAAATAGCATACTTATGTGATAAATTTCTTGTTGGATTATATTTTTGAATTTTTTGACTTATTTAATTACATGCAAAAATTTGGAAAAATATAATGACAATGAAATTATTTATGTGCGTATTTAAGAAACCTTTTGAATCAAAAATACTAAGCGGATTTTTTAATTAAAATCAATTGACCTTCACAAAGTGATCCTAGCCTGTAAGTGTATCTCCCGTCTTAGTAACGTCTACGAGTGTAGCTTGCTAATTTCCAGAGGTAGGGGTGGCAATTGGGTCGGGTTCAGGTTGGCAGGTCGGGTTGAGACCTAACCTGTTTATTTTCAAGTCGACCCGAAAATATCAACAAGAACCCAACCTGTATATTTTCAAGTCGACCCGAAAATTACCCAAATGACCCATTTAGAAAAAAAAATTTGTTCCCTCAAAAAATTTGCATTTTTTTTATTTTATTTATTCTATTATAACATATATATATATATATATACAATAAAAATATAAAAATTAGATTTGTCATTTTTATTTGAAATATTATATCTCATTAATTTATTATATTTATTATTTTTTTAAAATAATAGAAATATTGTTGGGGCCAGGCCCACGAGGCCCAAGCCCGGTAAGCATATCGACCCAAATGATGACTCGGCCCAAGCAGCCAACCCACAAAGAGCGTCAAAAGAGCGGAAATCGCCTAAGTCAACAGGTCAGCACCAAGGCGCTCTCTTCCTCGGTACCGAGTAACTAAAGGGGTCGATGTCCAGGCGTCTTAAGGAAAATAACCCTAATAGCCTGGCGGCGCACGACCGTTGTACCCTTAACCGACTCCAAGGAACCCGGAACTACCCCGAAAATCGCAGCGAACCGTTGGCGGTCGATATCCAGGGTTAGACCACATGCCCCCACCTCTATCCTGTCTATAAATAGGGGCGGGGAGCTCATTTTTTGTATCGATTTTTCTCTAAATAAGAACTACATTGTAACGCTGCCATTTTGGCTACGGAATATATACTTTACTCGCGCTTTTCATTTTGTTTTAACACCTAAATACGGTTTTCTTCGCAACTTGTTTCCGTTTATTTTTGTTGTTTCTTGTTATCGTTTAAAAAGTTCCAAGAGCTCCTTTTTTCCCGAAATTCGAACCTCAACATTTGGCGCCCACCGTGGGGCTCTTGGGACTATTTCTCCTCTTTTTCTGATTCAATGGAAGGTAACAACGAGAAATCTAGAAGCCAAGGCAAGAAACAAACCGGAGCTCCTCCGGCGGGACCTATCAGAACGAAGGACCTCGTTCCCGTGTATGAATTTGTCCGGCAAACCCTACAAACCAGTGGCACTCAAGCAGTGCCTCCTGACATGCTAAACACGATCCTTGCGCGGTTGGCCGAGGAGTCTGAGGAAAACCAAAAACGTGCAAAGGAGACGGACTCCAGGATCATGGAGCTGCATGCCACGAACCAAGCTCTACGAAGGGAGAATGAGCAGCTACGCCAGGAGAATGCACACAAAAGTCAGCCAATCGTCGAGGAGCCATCCACCGGCGGAAAGACGACTGATCCTCGCAAAAATTTGACCCAAGATCATGATGGAGCTGTCGACCTTGACACACCTACGGGGCTAGATTTTGGATGTGGGTCTTCAGGGGTGACGACCTATCGACCAGTCAAGTGCATCATCACTGAGCAGCCGAGGAGCGAGTACGAAAGATGCCTCGAGGCTCGAATGGCGAACTTTGAGAAACTTATCTCCCAGATCCCGGGGGTGATCCCAACAGACGCACTAATACCTCGTGATAGCTACGCCGATTCGCTTTTCACACCCGACATCACCAATACGGATGTCCTAGTGAGGTTTCTGCCACCATCATTCCAGTTGTACGATGGGACGACCGACCCGGAGGATCACATCGCCATCTACAAACAGAAGATGCTGACTACCTCAATCCTGAGAAAACTTAGCGAGTCATGCATGTGAAAGAGCTTCGGAGCTAGCCTGACTGGACCGACCCTCAAGTGGTTCATCAACCTACCGAGGTGCTCCTTCTCGACGTTCTCCGAACTTCACATGGCCTTCAGGAAGCAATACTCCAACTGCTGACGTGTGGCTAAGCATCCTGATGCGCTTAATAGCATACGCATAAAGAAGGGAGAATCTCTGAGGTCATATGTCGGGCGCTTCAATCGGGAGGTCGCCTCGATACCGAACTGTCCACCTCTAATAGCGGTCTTCACTTTCAAGAACGGCTTGGATGTATCCTAAAAACTTTACTGCGACCTGACAAGCCATCCTTGCTACGATATAGATTCAGTCCTCTCGCAGGCGTGGGCCGAAATTAACTAGGAGGAGGACGAGCCGAATCGTATTGCACATCTAAATGAGAAAAAGGCCTACGAACTAGCTAGTCAGCATCAAGGAGACCGACCGAGGAGCGGCTCGTCGAGTTCGAGGTATGTAGACCGAAAGGATTACAGAAACGAGCGTCGGTCTAGACGAGATCATCCTTACAGCCCAACATCTCGGGTCGGTGAAGTACCTTATAACCTCTGTATTGACCTAAATTATTTGGTCAACAACGTGCTCAAAGGTCTCGGTGGCGCCATGAATTGGCCAACCAAGATGAAGTCTGACCTAAAAACGCGAGACACTAAGAAATTTTGTGGCTTCCACAACGATCACGGTCATAAAACCGAGGAATGCCAGGCCCTGCGTCTAGAGGTTCTCGAGCTTCTGAAGAACGGTTTTCTCACCGAATATCTGACTAACAAAGGGAAGAATACCTGGACGAGGGGAAGGCAGACCAACCCCACGGGGAACGCTGAACCTCAGAACAAGCCTCCCCCCGCCGAACGAACAATCCATGTCATCATCGGGGGGTCGGAGATTAGCGGAAGATCACGTTCCGCAGTAAAAAGGGCTTGTAGGGTCCTTAATTGAGAGATCCATCACGTTAGCCCTGTGCAACTACATGAAACAATCGAGTTCACCCGTGAAGATATGCCGGAGCTCGTTCATCCACACCATGATGCACTCGTGATATCATTCCTAATCTCGAATGGCCAGGTGAAGAGGCTGCTCGTGGATAATGGCAGCTCCACAAATATCACGTTTCTCCGAACTTTGAAAGAGATGCAGATCCCCATGAGCAAGATAGAACCTGTAACCATGACACTCTACGGTTTCAATGGGGATCAGCAGCGGACTGTGTGGGAAATTACTCTGCCTATGTACTGCGGGGGTTTAAACCTAGATGTAAAGTTCCAAGTCATAGACGCCGTTTCTGCGCACAACGCTCTCTTGGGGAGGCCTTGGATTCATGAGCTCAAAGCAATCCCTTTGTCATATCACCAGGTACTCAAATTTCCCACCCCTTGGGGAGTCCAGACAATCGAAGGTGAGTAGAAGGCCTCAAGAGATTGTTACTACGCCAGCTTGAGAGCCGTCTGCGCTCAATAGCACGGTTCGCTACCGACCCTAGCAACTCGACCGGAAGCCGAGGAGTTGGAGGAAGTCGCTATAGATGACTCAAATCTGACTTGTACTACATTCGTAGGGGCAGAGCTCTCCTCCAAAATTAGGAATGCCCTCGTGGAGTTCCTTCGAAGCAAGGTACATATATTCACTTGGTCACACCGAGACATGACCGGAATCAACCCCTCGGTCATCACGTATCGCCTCCAGGTCGATCCCAACTGTAGGCCGGTACAACAAAGGAGGCAAAAATTCTCTGCGGAGAAAAATCAGGCGATAAATGAGGAAGTGCTGAAGCTCATCGACATCAGGTCAGTCCAGAAAGTGCAGTATCCCACTTGGCTCGCCAATGTGGTTGTCGTCAAGAAGTAGAACGGCAAAAATTGAGTGTGTATTAATTTCATGTACTTGAACAAGGCATGCCCAAAGGATCCTTATCCCCTACCGTATATTGACGCCATTGTCAACGCAACAGCGGGCCATGAGCTTCTTAGTTTTATGGACGCGTTCTCAGGATATAATCAGATCCAGATGCATCGTGATGATCAAGAGAAAACCGCCTTTATCGCCAGCCAGGGCATTTATTGCTACAAAGTGATGCCCTTCGGATTAAAGAATGCAGGATCAACGTATCAACGCCTCGTCAACTCCATGTTCAAGGAGAAGATTGGCAAAACCATGGAAGTTTATATCGATGACATGCTCGTCAAGTCACTCAGTTCTTAGGATAATGTGGCTCATCTAGAGGACGCCTTTCAAACTCTGGAAAAGTATAACATGAAGCTGAACCCGGCGAAGTGCTCATTCGGGGTATCCTCTTGCAAATTCCTCAGTCATATAGTAACCCAGAGAGGAATAGAGGCGAACCCAACGCAAATCAGGGCCATTCAAAGCATAGAGCACCCGAAATCACCGAAAGAGGTGCAAAAACTAATTGGGCGCCTCGCCGCCCTCAGCCGCTTCATATCACGCTACTCAGAAAGGACCCATCCTTTCTTCAATACACTGCGGAAGGGAAAGCAGTTTGAATGGACTGAAGAATGTGCGAAGGCTCTCGAGGAGCTAAAAGCCTATCTAGCCAACCCACCGCTGCTATCCAAACCCATTGACGGCGAAACTCTGCTGCTCTACCTATCGGTGTCAGATCATGCAGTTGGAGCCGTCTTGGTACGCGAAGTCGATGGCAAACAACACCCGGTGCACTACGGCGGTAAGTCTCTGCTAGATGCAGAAACACGATACACCGCTCAGGAAATGCTCGCACAGGCGCTCGTAAACGCCGCTCGAAAGTTGCGACCCTACTTCGAGGCACACTCTATCAAGGTGATCACGACCTATCCCATAAGAGCCGTACTATCGAAACCGGACTTATCTGGAAGACTGCTCATGTGGGTCGTAGAGGTAGGTGGTCACGGAATCCAGTACGAACCAAGGACCGCCATTAAGTCGCAAGTGTTAGCCGATTTCGTCGCCGATTTCTCTATGAATTTGCAACTCAAGGCAGAACACGAGGTTGCCCACATCACGAGAGCCGACGAACATGCCGGGATGTGGTCCCTGAAAATTGACGGAGCCAACAATATGCACGACAATGGAGCCGAAGTGGTCCTAACGGACCCGCATGGAGAAAGCTACGAACGAGCCATCTGACTCGACTTCCTAGCAACAAATAACGAAGCCGAGTATGAGGCACACGTCCAAGGAATCCAACTAGCCTTAGACTTTGGGGCTCGCAGAGTTCGGGCAGAGAGCGACTCCCAATTGGTAGTCAATCAACTAGACGACACCTATGCTGTAAAAGAAGAGCGTTTGAAGCTATACCACTCCTTAATCGAAGGGCTAGAAGAGAAGATGGACGAGTGGGACCTCCACCACGTTCCCCGAGAATCAAATGCCCGGGCAGATGCCTTGGAAGGTCTAGCCACCACCAGCTCCTCCCAGAACACCCCACCAGTCCCGGAGGTCTGGTTGTTAGCACCATCTGTCACCACACAAAATATCGTTGCTCCTATCGGTTATGACGAGGACGATTGGAGGATCCCTCTCATCCAGCATTTGACCGGAGGATCTTCCCTCAGCGACAGAAACGAAGCAACCAAGATGGAAAGAATGGCCGCTCGATTCACTTTGATCAACAACAAGCTATACTGGCGATCATTTCGGGGACCCCTCCTCCAATGTATCGCTTCACCCGAGATCGAGGGAGTACTAATGGAGATACACGAAGGTGACTGCGGAAATCATGTCGGGGCTCGATCGTTGTCCCATAAAGTAATCACAGCCGGATTTTACTGGCCTACTCTGAAAAAAGATGTGGCTGATCACGTCAAAAGATGCGACAGTTGCAAATGCTTCGAAGCGTCAACTCATAGAAGCGCAGAACCACTCCATTCGTCGATCACCCCGTGGCCGTTCATGGTGTGGGGAATGGACCTAGTAGGGCCCCTTCCTAAAGGGACCGGGCAGAAAGACCATATCTGTATGGTAACAGACTACTTCACCAAGTGGGTAGAGGGCGAAGCCCTAGGAAAAATCCGGGACCTAGAAGTAATCAAGTTTTTGTGGAAACACGTTCTATGCCGCTTTGGGATCCCAAAGGAAATACGCACTAACGATGGGCGACAGTTCGTCAGTGAAAGGATGCAGACCTTCTGCAATACATATGGAATAAAATTGATAATCTCTACACCCCGGTATCCTGAAGCAAACATCCTGGCAGAGTCCAAAAATAAAACGATGATCGCAACTTTGAAGAAAAAATTAAACCCGCACGGTTCCGGATGGGTAGAAGAGCTCCCTGCAGTTCTCTGGTCCTATCGAACCACTCAGAGAACCGCTACTGGAGCTACGCCTTTCTCATTAACATATGGAGTCGAGGCTGTGGCCCCTATCAAAATCATTGCTCACAGTCCAAGAGTGGAATTCGCAAGCGAGTCAGAAAACCCAGACTTACTTCGAACTAATCTTGAACTCATAGACGAAGTAAGAAATGACGCGGCAATCAAGGCCTCACAACGACGACTCTAGATTGAGAGATTCTACAACAAGAAGCTGAAACTCAAAAGCTTTCAAGAAAGGGACCTAGTCCTGAGAAGAGTATTCCAAAATACAAAGGAGTTCGGAGCAGGAAAACTAGCACCCAACTGGGAAACCTGAGCGTACTTGTCGGCCAGATCCTTACGCTTCTTACGCTCGGTCTCGAGCTCCCTCCTTGAATGGCCGATTCCCTCACTTGCCAAGTCGAGTGATTTAATCAGCCTCTCGGTGTAAATGGCAAACTCCCGAGTAGTTTGCAAAAATGAAGATTAGTAAATGAGGCAAAAACCGAAGCGTAGAGTTAGAAAATTACAGATTGGATTTTCTCCTCCATCAAGAAGGAGTCACGAGCGTAAGCGCTATCGAAGTCATCTGCCTTGATGTCGCCATCCAAAATCTTCTTAACATGGATGGCGTAAGCAGATGAGGAGGAGGAGATGTCGGCCGTCGGGTCCGTTCCTGCCAGAACCACGTCAAGGCCCCTCTGCTGATCAGACGAGGCCAAGCGGGCCCTATAGTTGTCACCCTCCTCGGGGGTTTTCCTTTTCCGATGATCGCTATGCCTCGGTGGCAGGGAGCTACGGGTCGGTGGAACTAGGGGCGTTGGAGGCCGACCCGAGGGGTTAACATCCATAGGCCTGCCAGTCGGCCCCGAGCTACCAGTGTTGATCCTACGAGGAGTAGAGGAGGCATTGGGAGCATCGGAAGTTGGCCTCTTCGTCAATGGCTGCTCCTCCATCGGCGTCGAAGAGCTCGTCTCTCTCGCGCGCTTCTTTGCATGCATTGCCGCAAGCAAATCGATCGGACTCAACCCAACCATATCTGCAGGAAGTAGCTCTTTCTTCCGTTCCTTGTCCGTCCAGTATTCGGTGCTGACACTCCTCTTACCTCTGACCGAGGTGAAATCATGGTTCTTCCGAGAATACGCGATACCTATGCGATTGTTTTCCTCGGTAGTGAGGACCGTTTGCTTGTACCCTGCGAAACAAACCAAAAAATGAGGTTAGTAACCGACGAATGACGAACCCCAAGCGCTACACACAGGAAAATATGCCGCACTCATATGTACACATATCCTCGGTCAAAAACTCTGGGTCGGTATGACTCATCTCGGCCCAAACCCATAGGTTCTTCCATCGAGGATTATTTTGTGCACATTTCGTGATCATCGGCTTGGAAAGAGAGTTCCTCTTCGACAAAATGTAATACCCCGCCTCGTACTTAGCGAGGCGGTACAAATAATGCCACTCCCTAAGGGTCGGGTAGCCAAGCCCCGCGTTGAAAAATACTAGGAGCATTCCCAGCATGTGGCACCAACTAATCGGGGCAAGTTGGAAAGGCGCCAACCCATACGACAGTAGCACGGCCCTGAGAAAGGTGTGCGGTGGAAAAGCAATGCCGTACTTCACCACGGGCAGAAAGAACACCACCTCATCCATCCGAGGAGGACTGCAGCATCGCTCATTAAGGGTGGGGAGTGTGTACTTCATCTTGTGGCACGCCACCCCTGCCGAGTACTTCTTTACGGCATCCTCGGTGGGGAGGGATACACCCTGTCATACCGGATCCTCGGGATTGACCTGATCCTTTTTTTACAAAAGACACATCCCGCACCATCGGCACATAGGAGTCTTGGCTATCGCTGTTCTCCTCAGAGTCATGCCCAGACTCATCTTGCTCGAACATCTCCTCCGGATCGAGGTCCATGAAAGGTGGCTCGCATTCGACCCGCTCCCCCTCGGAGCCCGAGGAAACAATTTCGTGCTCGGTGAATTCTTAACGCTAGCCTCGGTCGAACCCGAGGAGGACGAAGGCTCCATAATTATCTCGACTGAGATCATTTTCACCTAATGACTGGAAATACACCAAGAACACAAAAAGAAAACAAAGATTGGAAAAGAAAATAGAGGCCCCCGAAAAATAAAAGAAAATATGCACATAACCAAGAAAGCGGGAAAAGACCTCAAGATTGAAACAGACCAAAATCTGCACAAACGAAACGACGACACGTGAAAAACCTACAACGAACTCACCATGCAGACCACTATCCCAAGGACAAAATTACCATACATGAAAATCACAAATTTGGCATAAGACCCAATGAAAGTTATCTCGAGAATCGCCTTCAACAAATCCTACGAACCTAACCTGGCCAACGGTATAATCCACTAACCAATTCACGAAGGAGAAGACGGAATCAACCACGAATCAAAGTCAAAATCAAAATCATCAATGCAGAATCGAAATCAATGTCAAGAACAAAATCAATGCCGGAATCAGAATTGACACTAGAAATTTGCATACAAGTAAGGCACGTAACCAGCAGCCGAAAGCAAAACGATCAAATACAGCAAATAACACGTACACGCACACACTACGGTCAAACAAAGACAGAACTAAGCCCAAATGCGAGTTAACAAGAATCAACAATGTATTTTAACGCAACCCCTCACACGCACTCTGATGCCGTAAAGAAATCAAAGAAGCGAGAATTGGAAGATAAACCTACCACTGTTTGAAGCAGAGCAAGGTATGAAGCCTGCAGAACTCTCGGAGTGCACGCGGGAACAGTAAAGCTCGCTGTAATAGTGTTCCCCAGAATAGCAACAATTGGAGAGATCAGAACGAGAGAGCAATCGTGATTGTGGGAAGTGCCGATTCAAATGGAATAGTCCCTCCCTTTTAAAGAGAGAAACCGTTCAGATTCAGCAAATCACCCCCGAAGTTGGCCTTATTTACGGCCATGCCATCACCTGGGCGGCAAAATTAAAACCGCCTAGGAACATACTGTAAGGTTTGAGTCTACGATGGACAACACGAGTTGCCTTTAATGAATTTCTTGCCAAGGATCGTTCTTAGGATACCAGGAACAAATTTCAATTAAATAAACCATGCGATCCTATGCATGCACCTAAAAAATTAATTGCAAAGGATGGATTTAGAAAATACCTGATTTCATCGTTTGATCTACAGATCTAGATCGGAGCCAATAACGATGAAATAAGCTTTAGATTTGAGATAGAACGTCAGCGATGGACAGTTGTTCCTACAGATCTGATCTTCTGATCTGTTCCCTTGCTCCTTGGAAATCTGGTGAGGATTATCTACCAAGTTGGATCCGAGATCTGGAGAAATCGATCAGTTTCTCCCTCTGGATAGCCGCCGCCGTCTCTCTCTATTTTCGTTATATACTGAATGACCTCACTTGATCTGATAGAGAGAAGGCCTATATATAGTGTTAGGGTTTTGAGAAACCCTAACCCTAATGGGCTGTGAGCAGTTCATGGGCCAGACCAGGGACCAGATGCAAATAATAAAGTGGGCCCTCTTTATTAATTAATCCTTCCTTGTTCAACCCAGAACATAATTTATTAATAAAACATTGTTTTAACCTTCACCACGGTAACAATGCTGACTCGCCCCTTTATTACCACGTTATTAGGAACGGGTTGCACCAAACTAACATGATCCACATATTTAAGGCTTTAGACATTCATTAATTAATTTGGTTTATGACAATCAGCCATAATTAATTAATCTCTTATTTCCTGAGTAATACCACTCACTCTTTTTCACTTATACCTTAATTAAATAATTCAACCTGCAGGGTTTAGCATAATGAACCTTGTGAGCTCCTCAGGGAATGTCACCATCCTGAAACGGATATGCTTACCTAAACGTCCAGACTAAGCAGGCCACACACAAATTTCCAACACCCAAAATACAAGTATTAGAGTACATGTAAGACTCGCCACTCTAGTAAATCATAGTGTGGTCAATCTATGTGTGCCCCTTATCCTTCAGTTAGGTTTAAGATCATAGGAAGTCTGTTAGGGATCTGGCTCATTCATATGTCAATGAGAATGGCACATCCCACTATTGATCCCATCAATACATAACTATGTACCGACACATCAAGTAGCTAGGATAAGCCCACTTATGAACCGATGTGCCGCAGCTTAGACCGACAGCCTATCCAGGGACTGTCTCAGTTGTGATACTGTTTATATCTCGCTAGGTCAAACGACTCATATGATCCTCTGTGATCTCCTACACACCATATGGTCATCCCTATAGGCGAGATAATATGATATTATGGTTCGTTGTATGTTTGTTTTATCAGACAGCGAGCATTGTTGTGGCAACACATATATGAAGACCAGTGTACAAAACACTTAATCATATATGCTTTCAGTATATAATCCCAACACATACTTCGCCACCGAAGGCAATAAGGGCTCACTACCGATGCCTTTTACCCCTTGAGATCGACCCATTTTGCTAGGTCCAATGCCATAACCCCCACCTTGTGGGAAGAACTCTGGTGCGATCACACCGTCAACGAGATGTGGGGCTTCCCCTGAAAACCCACGGGTATCTCACGATCCACTGGAACTCTTTCCACCTACGCTCCCCGGAGCCTAAACAGAGTGCACGCATGAGAGCCTCACTCCATGCAAGAGAACATTCCCCGAAATGATTCTAATCTGCGTGAATTCTGGGCCCATGCATCGGCCCTCGGGGCGGCATCTGATGTCCCCGACACTACCATATGCTTGCATTCCCAAGGAATCTTCGTATCGGCCCGGAGTAGTATGCCGACTACTCCCTATCCGAGTTGTTCTCTTCGGAGGCATCTCCTGGGCCCGAGGATAGTCTCTTGGACGTCTCGATACTCTGCACTTTGTAATATATCCCGACTTGAAGTTTTGATTCTAACACCTATCCCGCATAGGCCCTAAAATCAAAAGGGGCTATTGTAGGGGCCAGGCCCACGAGGCCCAAGCCCGGTAAGCATATCGACCCAAATGATGACTCGGCCCAAGCAGCCAACCCACAAGGAGCGTCAAAAGAGCGGAAATTGCCTAAGTCAAGAGGTCAGCACCAAGGCGCTCCCTTCCTCGGTATCGAGTAACGAAAGGGGTTGATGTCGAGGCATCTTAAAGAAAATAACCCTAATAGCCTGGCGGCGCACGACCGTTGTACCCCCAACCGACTCCGAGGTATCCCAGAACTGCCCCGAAAATCGCGGCGAACCGTTGGCAGTCGATATCTAGGGTTAGTCCACACGCCCCCACCTCTACCCTGTCTATAAATAGGGGTGGGGAGCTCATTTTTTTGTATCGATTTTTCTCTAAATAAGAACTACATTGTAACGCTGCCGTTTTGGCTACAGAATATATACTTCACTCGCGCTTTTCGTTTTGTTTTAACACCTAAATATTGTTTTCTTCGCGACTTGTTTCTGTTTATTTTTGTTGTTTCTTGTTATCGTTTAAAATGTTCCAAAAGCTCCTTTTTCCCGAAATTCGAACCTCAACAAATATGATATTTCTATAGGATAATATTTAAATCAAATCTCATAGAATTTGTGTTTGATGTACTTCTTTTTTTTTATTAAATATATATATAGTTTGACGTATTATATATAAAATAATTTATATTATAGTATGTGGAATATTAATGAATAAAATTAAATATAGCTAAAAAGAATCGTTAAAAATGCTAAGATACATAACTTTGTTAATTTTATCTTAATATATCATTAAATAAGACATCATATATAAATTTTGTGCATAATGTGTGGGTAAATCATCGCATTACATCAACTTTACTTTATTTTTACTTTTGTTTTACTTGATATATTTTTATGTTATAGCATAGACATATATTTCAATAAACAATATTTCAATACTTTCTCAATCTCTTTTTTCTGATACAAAAGATTTCTTCCAGTTGCTTAGTAAAAATCTCACATAAAATAATAATTTTTTTAGATATTCTACTGTTCCTAAAAGATGAATAGAATGATAACAATAATAATAAGGAAAAGAGATTTGATTGAGCACGAAATCAGGAAACTGCCATGAATACAAAATCTACTAAAAAATATTTTTTTTCTTCCTAAAACACCCTTAAAATAAATTAAATAAAAAAAATTGACTGTCACGTGTCATTAATTAAGTCATTAGATCAATAAAATGGATGCCTAGATTATTGGTCATAGTTCATTCAGGCTATTTGGTTCGGAAATGAACGCAACTCTCTTTATCTCTCTCTCTCTCTCTATAAATATATATATATATATATAGGAGGGATCATGTAAAAAAAAATCCCC
>JAPKLW010000598.1:9386-68814 GCA_026898455.1 Plectranthus barbatus
ATTTTCTTGAAGTTTTAGGTTGTAGCGCATCTATACAAAATTCAACATCTATGTCATCGTTTCATAAATTTAATAATATAGTTTTGTTTCAAATATTCAATACTAATTTTCTTGATGACTCTCGCTGATTGTCACCGTTATTTTAGCTTACTTAATACTTACATTTTGCCTCATGCGGCATCTTGTAAAATTCATCAATTTGGATCAACCATAATTTATTTGATTGAAGTTTTCTCATCGAGCTACACTATACTTCTCAAGTCCTATCCCTTTCACCAAAGCTTCGACATTTTATCTTGCTCATAAACATTAAAATCTCAAATAATTATAAAATAAAATTAATAATAACATGGATAAATAACACGTTCTTAAATTATAATCTTTAAGTCTCAGAATTAATTTTTCAAATCAAGATTTGAATCTTTGTTTAATGGTGTTTTGCTTCTTTTATTTATTTATTTCTTAATTTTTATCATTAGGATTATTTTAAAATAATTCCCTCGTTGTCTCTTCAGCATTGCATCAAACTATAGAGCTTGCCAATTTATGTAGTATTTAAGTTGTCCAATTAAATTTTATCGATCTCTAAAGCTTGGCATTTGATTTAAATATTTTTCTGCTTAAGTTGTCCGACAAATTTTTAGTAAGGGCTAAAATAACGGGTTGGTTCATTTGTTGTTTTTCCCAACCAAATCTATGTATGATCATTGCGTTGTAACCTAGTATATAGATCTATACTACATGAGTCATTCACGCAAAAATATTCAGACTGATAAAAAATTGGGGTAAGAAGGATATACCTTCTCTAATTCATTTTTTGACGGGTTCTGAAGCTCGGGCTTGGGATGCTGCGATTGCGATTGATTCTTCCTGCAAGATCCCTAATTTGTCCAGAGACTCATATGAGGCGCTTGGACATTTTTAGCTTATGTAGATTTTCACATTACGACACTCTTATCTCAAGGGCATTTGATTCGAGTGTTTCCTCAAACTAAGTTAGTCCTTGTACTAAAAAATACAGTTTCATAATAGTGTCATGGTTAGAAAATGAAAGGTCACGAAGAACAGGGTGCCACGTGAAGTTGAAATAATGGGTTTTATACCTTGCTGTCAGCAACTTCGAGTCTCATTTGCTCCTAGCTGTAACATTTAAACCGAGTGCTTTTTGAAGCTAAAAGTTTTGTGAAGAAGTCAAAGTGAGAAAGTAAACGGTCTTAGGAAGGCAACAAATATGACTTTCTAGGTGTTGTTCGAACTGAACAACTCCTAGCTCCAACGTCCAAATCGATGGGTTCTTGACCCTAATATGTTATTCTTTCTTCAATCTAAAAGTTTGGTGCAGAATACCAAGTGAGAAAGTGAACATTATTTTGGGCGCTAGAATGCAACAAAGAAGGGTAATATGAAAGAAAGTTTAATTTCTTAATTCCAAATTTACATGATTTCATTTAGCAACTTCAGACATTGATATCTCCTAGCACTGCTATCCGAATGGAGTGATTCTTAATTTCACGCTACTTTAATAAGTACTAGTCTTTCATGTTGGACTTGTGATGAAAGGATGGATGGTTTGAGAGGTAATTAAGTGTGAGGAAGATGGTGTTGAGTGTAGTTGATGGAGTTTTTGCGTCGGCTTCTCACCTCTATTTTCTTGCACTTCGAGTCTCTCTTCTGTCAAATCTTAGAGCTCTCTCTCTCTCTCTCATATGTTACGTAAAGTATGGAATGAAGAGGAAATAAATATGGATTGCAAAGAAACAAGTATGATATTGGCTACATCACGTTGGAAATGAGGCATGACCTCTTATACCAAAAGCATGGCTAAATCTGATTTCTTGCTTAGAGTTGGAAGTCATGTAAAAAAAAATCCCCCTATAAGAAAAAAGAATGAATCGTGTCCATCAGATCTAAAAAATCAATGGTTGATATTGAATCAAGCAACAACTAAAGCACAATCAAGCAACAACCTGAATATAATCAAACAATGTCGTAAATGCAATCAAACATCTTTCTCACTCTCTCACATTAAGAGTTTTCTCACTGGATCCGCTCCCCACATCATTAATTAGCATGAGTTTTTTAGATTTAATTTGATTTTAGTTTAATTTGATATCTAAATATTTTATTTAGATAAGTTAGATTTTCCTTAGATATTCTATTTAAATGTTTAATTCAATTCGACATTCACAACCAACTCCATCAAATTAAATTATCCCTCTGCACTCATCATTTGAAATATTTGTTACGTGAATTTTATAAATCTTAAAATCTTGCTCAACGTTTATTTATACGACAAGTACATGCAACCCCCAGCCAATTGGTTAGCGCTTTTGAGTTTCTCAGCCCTTCTTGTACTCGATCTTATATGTATATCTAGATGAGCAGGTTGAGTAAATGGTTAATTTTTAGTCCCGGATCAGAGTGTTTTTATATGCAGTGGAAGTATTAATAATTTCTTGCACTTATCTTGGTAAGGTCTCGACTTAACAAGCGTTTATCAAATGTGTTTTAGCTCCAATATTCGTAAAGTTAATTGCAGATTATACTACAACACTAGGTGTGTTGAGTTTTAAGTATTCACACACATAAAATAACGAAATAAAGTAGTAAAGGTGGTTCGAACAAATATTCTACGTCCACTCTTCAGTCCTCTGACTGAAAATTCACAAATCAATTGAATACAAGGTCAGACCTGATCTCTAATGTTGAGCAGCTCCTCCGTCTGGTCAGTGCGCACCTTCAAGCACCTCGATCTTCAATCTTCACCTCGTCGCTCCGTAGAGTGAGGACAAACCTCCCTTCTCCTTGGACGTCGACTGTTGGGAATTTTATAGTTCTTCCCAGAACCTATCCTTGTGTTGGCGATGTTCGTAATAATCACGCTTGCACGACAAGATGACTGCTAGATTCTTTCTAATAATAGAAGGAATCCCAATATTAACCTTAGAAGTTATACTTCAGAGGTCTCGAGCTTCAAGTATGATAGCTTGTGAAAAAGCTTCAATCACGTACTACTCAAAGGGATTGCTCGCCAATCTCTGTTCTTCTTTTTCTGCAGCGCACAGAGACTCTTCAAGTCTCCTTCGTCTCTAATTGGCGTGCTCCTATTTGTAGCCGACTTTGTCAGAATGGATATTTTAGTTCGAACTTGAAACCTCCGTTATGTCTGTTGATTGTTCTATTCTCTGATTCGCCAGGTTTCCTTGTGATTCGGATCCTTCTGATTTGCGACTTGTCTTTTCTTTGATTGCTGTTGAGCGTTTGTTGGCGGTTGACATACAACTGACATCTCAGCAGGCTCGCTAAGATCTCGCAACATGCTGCCGTTACTTCTTCAACATTCTCTTCCTTTACTAGCTTCTTTAGCAATCTTCAGCAATCGTCAAGTCTGCTGATTCCTTCAGCATTCTTGATTCTTCTTTTCTAGTTTTATTATAACTTGAGTATATATGACCTATACATGACTTTTACATTTTGACTCGATACTAAGTTGCTAGAAACTAGATCGGCTGAGCTTTGATGCACCAAAACATAATAAACATACATTGACAACCAAGGGTAACTAATATTTCTAACAATATTCCTAACAATTTTGGTGCGATCAAAGCTTCAACCCTGAGCTTTAATACTAATTGATCATGGGAAAGCTGATAACTGAGATTACAAGATTTTCCTATCACATCTATTCTCAGCATCTCAACTCCCTTAGACTCAGTATGATTCCTAAATGTTCCCCCTCAAAATATCAAGGGTATTGCTCGATTATATATTTTTGCTTCAAGTAAATGGCTTCCAAATCAGTTACCAGATGGGCACGTAGCACATTCACACACACATATCAATCAATCACACATGAACATATCACACACATCATCAATCCACGCAGTTTGCTGATTACATTGAGTGTGTAAGTTCAGCGTTGGACAATAAGATGTTGTCTTCAATCTGAGTTAGTTTCCATTAAAAATATCATGCCATGAAGTATGAGAAACACATACCCAAATCAAAAACATTTTGTTTTTCGGCTAGAAGACTCATAAGGTTTAGAGAGATTACTTTTTGGTCGTCGAGGAGTCTGAATCATCAGCATTTCTGGCACCTGAAGAACCGGCAATGGTCTTCTTCACATTCTTGAGAGTCTCGAGAGTTACCTTCATGCAGTTGTCTAGACAACCTCTCTCTCTTTTCTTCTGATTTTCTCCTTCTCTTCAATCCTTCTTCGTTCTTCTCTCTCTTCTTCTTCTTGTTGCCTTCTCAGGCTTTTTCCTATTTTCTTCATGCTACGAGGTGCCGGATCCTGTCTTTTTGTTCTTTTAGTCTCTCTGCCTCCTCTGCTAACCTTTTCTCTTCCCCCTCTTTGATCGCAACAAAAAGGCCTGTTGAGAAGGTCTCAAACTTGTCTTGCAGAGTATTGTGTAGTTCTTCCTTTGCCTCGATCACCTGATTGTTGACTACTGTTTGCACAATCGACACAATGTGCTCTCCAATGCTCCGTCCTACCATCATATGTATGAATTGCTGGAGGTCCCTCTGATAAGTGCTAGAGCTCAGGGGCTAAATTGTCATGACTTGGGGTTCCTCCGACAGCAAAATCAGATTCTGGGCAGTAGGCATGGTGGCAATGGTGGCCAGTGCTTGAGACGAAGTGGATGGTAGACCAACATTGACTGCTGTGGTAGGTTCAGTCTCCCTAACTCTTTCTTCTTCAACAGTGATTGGAGAAAGAGGCCTTACGCTATCCATCCTGAATGACTTGTTTGCCAGTTGAGCAAGGATGCGCTCTTTGAACTCCAACATCTTTCTCTGATCCTCTTCTCTCTTTCGTGCGGCTTCTTCTTCTACTAACTTGGTTTTCAACTGAGCGGTTGCGGCCATCTGTCTTCTTGTGGCTGGGGATTTGAAGTGTTGAGTGAATGGTGGAGAATCTTCAGTAGCGTACTCGGATGGTGGCAATGAACGATCTCCTGTGAGCGCTCTGTGTGCCTTAATTTTCTGCAGTCTGGCTGCAACCTGCTTCTCCGTGTACTGTCTCTTGGATGTCTGATCCATCCAGTTGTCTGCCCATTCCTCTCCACTTCGCCAGTATTTGAGAACCATCCTGGCCATCATAATCGCGTGGTCTTCGTAGTGTAGTTCGTAAGTGGCATAGTCGAAAAACCTCCACCGCTGGAACTCTATTCTCATCCATTCAAGATCAGAAGACTCTCTTAGTAATTCTGCAGGATATGTGTTCTCAACCACGACAGCAACTTGAGCTTCAATAAATACACATATATCTTTTGCCCATGAGATGAGATCATCATTCTTCTCATATTTCATGGTGATAGAAGGACACCACTTAACAATCCTTTTTGCTTTGAATTTCTGTCAGGTAGTCCTTCTATGGGCACTCTCAATGTTTTACCTCGAAACATGAATTCACCATCTGCAAGCAGCACACTCTCTTTGGCAGTCCCAGTATTTCCTGCATTCGCTTCATCATCAGAACTAGGGATGTTACTGAACGATATACCTGACACTTCGGGAGAGGTAGGAATTGGAATCCATCTATGCTAAAGTGAATCAATTGTGCTTTCAAGCACGGAGGTAGTATCTGCTTCAGAATTCCATCCTCGGACGATAGATGGATCCATTTCCAACGCGCGTAGATACTGCTCATTTCATGCTCGCACGCTTGCAGTGAGATTTGCTTGCAATCTTGCTCGGGCTTCAGCATCCAAGGAGGTAGTAGCTTTTTCTTCCATTGGTGTCTCTTCAACAATGCTCTCATTGGTTTCCATCTTCTCTGTTGTAGTGATGGCTTGCCGAGCACTTGTATTTCTACCTCGGGGTTCGTTGTACCCTCAAATTATGTCATCACAAGGTCAGCATTCTCCTCATCTGCTGCCTTATCTTCCTTTTCGACAATCAAAATTTGGTTTCCTTCCTTCACCAAATCATATTCTGCCAAAATCGTAACAACCTGGTTTTCTCCTTGCGCAGCCAGTTGTTCCTCCTCATTTCCTTTTTCAACTACAGAACTGCTTCCTCCTTGCGCAACAGTTTGTGACAAAACTCTGCGTCTTCCTCAATTCCTTAAGTGCCTCTCTTCTCTGCTATTTTTCAAATTCTGCATCGAACATGGCATCTGGATTCACAATCTTTGCTTCAATATTTCTCACCTTGCTTTTTCTTTTTGCGGTCTATGCCTTCTCGACGTCCCTTTTGGTGGCACCAACTTGAATCTTGGCATTGCGCTCGGCATAGCTAGCCATGACTTGCTCGTACTGAGCATCCCTTTGCTCAAGAGTCATCTGCAGCTTGGCTTTATCAAAAGCCTTCTATTCGAGTGCCCTTTTCAGCGCTTTCTCCTGTCACTTCTTCTTTCGCGACTCATCCTCATCATAGAATTCAAGTCGTCATTTTATATCTTTGGAGACTGGAGCAATTGGCTCTGCCTCATTCTCCTTGACGACATTGGGAGCTGGTAGAGATGTGTCTACCACTAGCATTGTGACCTTTACGGTTGTTCCTTGAAAGTGATCATGCTTTCCCTTCTTCTTGACTTGCTCCTCATCATCTGCTGGTTTGGTCCTTTTCAACTGAGAGCTTCTCTGCGTGCGCTTGTTCTTTGAAATAGTTGGCATAGGGGGTTGACCGGATTCCAGCTGAGTGATGTCGACTAAGCTTTCATATTCTTTAAATAGGGCATCCTGTTCTGCTTTCCTTCTCTCCTCCTCTGCAGTGAGTGGAACACTAGTTGGCAGGATAGCATGTCCTTGGTGGGGTCCTCTTCGTCAGAAACTGGTTCTTCAGAATTGACGTTGTTCTTTCCCTTTGGAATCAGTGATTCCTTGTATTTCTTCGGCGGTTGCTATTTCTTGGTTGGCGGTATGTAGTTGGAATGCAATACATCTTCACCACGACAACGCTTACCCTCTGGTATGATTCCTTCAATAAAACGACTGATCTTGAGCCCAAATCCCACATCCTGGGTGAACATATGATATATCTAGATGTTCTTGTTCTTGTATACATGCGCTAGCCACTTGGTGTAGATGAACTGTGCCCAATTCCCTCGAACTTGATCTTAAATCGCCATCATAATAGAAAACTTCTTCGCACTTAGTTCTCAAAGTGAACTAACCTCGCCTACGAGCATCCTTATCACAATCTGTGTTAGGCTCTTCATTGGTTCTTCAAGTGATCTTAGGGGTGCGGCCACCTTCCATGGGTCTTTGAATGTGTTAGTTTTCCACCTAAGCCATCACTTTTTCATCTCGGCTTCGTCATTAACCTTGTAGTTGGCTACGTGATCACTGTAAAATCAAAATATTAATTATAGCAACAGTGGCAAATAAAATTTATAAAGAACCATAAGGTTATCGAATCCAAGGGAATTGTATAACGAAATTATCCTATGTACTAATTATGATCCTAAAATTCATTGTTTGAGTAAACAGAATATTAGGGTTTTGGTTTTTATGAAAATAAAGAAAACAGAACTGAAATTTAAAGAGGTTTTGAAATCAAATTTAAAGGAACACAGATTCTAGGGCGAACAATTCATCAGAATACGTGCAAATCAATTAACTCGCATTGGTGGGAAATCATAAAAATACTATAATTCTTGGTTGACAATTATAGCCTAGGTTACTATTATGTGAATGTGAGGCCTCCATAACACTGTAATAATCAACCTTTTATACTTCCACAGATTAATCCCTACAATTATTATCTTCCCTTATGACAAATATTTTAATTTTATTCAAATTCCTTTTTCTATTATCTATTTTCACTTTTCAGTCCTTTAATCAATAACTGTAAACCTAGACTTAATGCTATCTTTCGATCTGATTAATTCTAGATCCTAACAATTCAAACAGGAATTCAAAACCAAGCAGTTTGAGTTTATTAATTAAACATGCATTTAAGATCAATCATTCACTGCCCTAGAACCCGCTAGGATTTCTAGCCACTCATCGCAGATAGAAATCTAAAAGAAAACATATTAAATTGCATAAAAGTAAAGAACTTACAAGAAAATAAAAGGGTTTCGTGTTTCCCAACTCTCAAAACTCTAAAAACTCAATTGCAGAATGAAAATATGATGATGGATGCTAAGATAATGAAAAGGTATGAAAAATATGAAAGGGTTGCTGAAAAAGTCAAATTTAGTAGGATATTTATAGAGGTGGATGTGTATCCTATCAAATCTAGGGCTGAATATATGATATAATTTGAGTTTAATCAAATTTTTGCGCCAGCAGATTCACATTGATCGACGTGGCTTCCACGTCGATCGACATGAAACGTCCACGTCGATCGATGAGGATTCCACGTCGATCGATGTGGTCCTGTCTCGCCCTTCTGCGCGGTCTCACAGTTTCAGCCATAACTTCCACCCCCAAACTCCGATTAACCCGATTCCAGTTGCGTTGGAAAGATAACTCGTAGATCTATCCATTGACATGCGCCAATAGCCCGAAATCCTCGTGTGGAAGAACTCTACACTGCTACTCTTGCACATTACTGCTTTCAGAACGGTTTTCCAGTGAATTTGGCCTATATCCTGTAGAAACACACCAAAGCACGCATAATACCACCCAATATAGACTCAATAAAATTACATAAAATAGTAGAAAATAATATAGATAAGTGAGTAAAATAATGAGCTTATCATACCCCCCAAAATTGAACGTTTGATTGTCCTCAATCAATAGGCAAGAAAGAAATCGAAAGATCATGCGATTAAAGTGCAATGCCTCGCAAGATTCATCACAGTCAAGGGTCAAAAATCCACTACACACAAGTAATTTGAAAGAGAAAGAAAATCAATGAATTGTGGAAGAACTCACAGGAAGTGTATCGCTCAACTCTCAAGTGTTTAAGGTATAGATGAAAGCACTCAACGACATGTATGAAGAAATTTCTACCATAGACTTGCAAATTTTCTTATATCTCCACTGCTAGAATGTGCACACAAGTCTAGAATAAAAAAGGGCTTTCAATAGGTAGTAATGTAGGCTTTTTCTGATAAGGTAGGGAAATATGGTCAAGTGACTAAAATCCATCAAGTGGCCAACTCAATAAACTACAACCACTCTCAATCATCATCCACCTCATCTCCTCATATACATCAACAAACTCTTCAAATATTTTTTTCTAGCTCATTTGAATCTCTTATGCTCTTTTGATAATTTTGTATTTTTTTTCAGAGAGCTTATGATAATTCTAAATATTTATTGAGCTTCTCTAACATACATCTTTCACCAACCACTAATTTATCATATCTTATCTCCAATTCACCAATCTACCCCATACATACCACAACTCAAGACATGAGCGAAACCAGCACTATTCTTAAGCTCATAGACAAGGAAAAAATTATGAAGGCTCAAAGTGGCTAACTAGGGAAAATTTTATTGTGAAGGGACAGTGTTTAGGATATTGGGTTAACAAAGATGGCCTAATATCATCTCCTAAACTTATGCACACTGTGCAGTCTCAACACAGAAAATAGACAAGTTCTAGAGAAATCAAAACATACATGTGAATCACACATGAAACGAAATAAGGCTTAAAATCTCACACAAGGGTTTAAAATCTTCCACAGTCAATTTAAAATCAGCTCAATCAGCATGCAAGTATAAGTGTCAAATCAATCCTATCATGCGGTATTCTACATTCATAGGCATCTAACCACAATCACAATCAATTCAAACTCAACCCTCTATCAATTCTAATCTCACAATCTCATTCGGGTTATATCAAAACTCAAAATATTCCTCCACAAAATAGCATAAAAAGAAAAAATTAAAGACGGAAAGCAGAGTAAATACAAGATAGAACGTTCCATCTCTTGTCCACATCCCCCAAACTTATTTCCAACTTGAAGAGTGGAATAAGTTTGAAAATCAGACAAAAGAGGGAACGGTACCTGGTAGTTGATCTCAGACATCAACTTTTATCCACCAGAGTCTTCAAACATCGCGCGACGTGGAATAATTGTTGCTGGCACTTCGTGTCGATCGACGCAGGATGGCATCAATTGATGTGAAGCCTTTTTGTCGATCCTCGCTGTGGATCGAAGTGTATCCCGTCGGTCGCCTCCACAGCGTCGATCGACGCAAGGCTGCGTCGATCGATACCGAGCTGTACTCTATTGTTTTTTTCATTTTTTTTATAAACTGCAAAATAACTATTAGCTGAAATAATAGAAATTCAAAATAAAAACAAAAATTGAAAAGGGAAACATGTAAAAGGTTGGGTTACCTCCCAACAAGTGCTTGATTTAACGTCGCAGCTCAACGATACCTCAAATCACCGCGAGGAAGGTCGGGTCCATACTTGCCGACCTTTGGCATCCACCATGTAAACCTTCCGGTCTTTGACAACGGTGGTGAGCGCAGAAAAAGGTGGCGTAGTTTACACTTTCACCCCTCCGTTTCCTTGCTCCCACTCAATGGCTACTGCTTCCCCCTTCTCAGATTCATCTCCTTCTTCAGTAGTGGAAATCCGATTGCACTCTGCCCATTTCTTGCTCTTGCCGATCACAAAGGTGATCTTCTTGTCATTTGCTCGGAGTGTGATCTCGCCGCCTCGATAGTCAATGAGAGCGGCGCTGGTATCAAGAAACTCATGCCCCTAGATCATAGGCATGTTCTCGTCTTCCTTCATCTCATGCACCACAAAGTCTGCAGAGAAAATGAGATGGCCCACGCGAATGAGCACATTCTCTAGTATACCTTTTGGGCGGGACACAGATTGGTCCGCCATCTGCAGGGTGATCATCGTGGGCCTCATCTCTCTGATGTTGAGACGTTTGTAGATGGAGTACAACATCAGGTTGATACTGGCCCCAGTATCACAAAGTACTTTCTTAAAAGTGCGTCCCTCAATCTCAATCGGAATAGAGAAGCATCCTAGATCGCTTCTCTTATGGGCACTTGCTTTTGCAGTAGCAGACTGCACTACTCGTGGATCTTCACCGTCTCGTTCTCCACAAATTGTTTCTTCCCACTCATCAATTTTCGGAGGTACTTCATGTACCCCAGAATCTCCTTCAAAGCTTTGATCAGCGGGATGTTGATGCTGACCTTCCTCAGATTCTCCACAAATCTGGAGAACTTGGAAACCTCCTTCTGTTTCGCGAACCGCTGAGGAAATGACCTAGGAGAGATTTGATCTTCAGACTGCCTCAGCTTTTCGCCCAGAATGGACTTCTGCGTCGATCGACGTGGTTTTGTGTGTGCGTCGATCAATGCGGGGTGCTTCGATCGACGTGGCTCCATCGGTCGACATCTTCTTCTTCGAGCTCTCCTCTTCCTTGCTTGACGAACCATCTTCGGCGTCGATCGACGCAGGATGTGCGTCGATCGATGTAGATCCATCTCCTATGCAATTTTGCTACTTTTTGTCTCTAAAATCATTCACAACCATCTCGGGACTCTTGTAGCTCGTCCCAGACCTCAGAGTAATTGCATTTACTGACTTTTCCTTTGCCGGATTCACCTCTGTTGTACTTGGAAACTTTCCCGGCTTATGCTGATTGCTAAGAGTAGTGGCGATTTGACTCAGTTGGGTGTCCAACATCTAAAGATGTTTCGTCATCAGCTGCATATGGTTGACCATCCCCTTCACCTCGGTTTCTACTTTCCCAAACCAATTATCATAACTCTTGATGAATTTCTCGAGCGTCTCCTCCAGCACATACTTCTTCCTTTCCACGATCTCTCCTCCAGTACCTACATCAAAACTAGAGGGAGAGTGTTCTGCTGTAGAGGGGTTAGAATATGAAAAACCAGGGTGAGTTCTCCCATGGTTGTAATGATACCCCTGATTGCCTCTTCGGTAGTTATTCTGATAACCACTTCCAATATAGTTTACTTCTGCTCCAGCAGCTCCAGATGAACTGCTCGCCCCTCGATTGATGTAGTCAGCCTCCACGGGTACTATGGCCATGCTTGGCTCTGCTGCAGCAGTAGTTGTGGCTTTCGCTGCTTCCAATTTTGCAATGTCTTCCCGGAGCTTTTTCACCTCAACAACCATGTTAAATTCTGGCTTTGTCTTAATTGCTTTGACTGGTAGCTACCTCTCGGTCGGCCACTGATGGCTATTCAGAGCCATATCTGCGAGGAGTCTCATTCCCTCGACTCCACTCTTCTTCATTAGGATTCCCCTAGCAGATGCATCAACCAACTCCTTCATGTGTGGAGTCAGCCCTTAGTAGAAATGACAGACCTGCATCTCTAAATCAATCCCATGCCCAAGACAGAGCCGCAGGAGTTCCTTGTGCCTCTTCCAGGCCTCATGTAGTGATTCATCATACATCTGTTTAAAATGAGTGATAACAACTTTTCTCTTCAGCAGTAGGCTCGACGGGAAGTAGTTGGTGAGGAATTCTGATCGAAGTTCCTCCCATGTCCCTATCAAACTCTTATCCAATCCAGCAAACCAAGACCGCGCCTCGTCTTTGAGTGAGAACGAGAACAGTCTCATTCTGATTACATCCTGGGTTACTCCATTCTGCTTCACAGTGTCACACACCTCAATGAACTGGTTGAGGTGGACATATGGATCTTCTACAGCTCTCCCCGCAAACTGAATTTGCTGCACCATCTGAATAAGGCCTGTGCGCAGCTCAAAGTTGTTGGCATCGATGCTAACTCTGAAACCGGCCTCCGCTTGCTGTGGAAGAAATCGATCCAAGATAGACCTTTGCGAAACCACAATCTGCCTGTTGTTCAACTCTGTCAGTCTTGCAGCTTGTTCTGCCTGACTAGCTTGGGCTTCTTGTAGTTGTGCTCTCAACTGTTGTACTTCATTCACAAATTGCCTCTGCTCCTCGGGAGTCATAATTTGCAGAGGTGCTTCAGGATTTTCTTCCATCTCTTGTTGTTTGTCTTTTCCTTTCCTTTTGTTTTTCCTGCAGGTTGCTTCGATTTCAGGGACAAAATCCTCGAGTGTCTTTCCTTGAGATCTAGTGTTCATGCACCACCTGAAATGAAAACAGGTAGATATCAGTTCGGCGTCGATCGACGTGGGTTGTGCGTCAATCGACGCAGTAGAATTTCGACGTCGATCGACGCATGTATGCATTAGTCGACACCAAGAACAAAAACTCTCGCACGCACACGTACAGAAAAATAAAACTCAATCCAACAAATTCTAGAACGAACTAGTAACAAGATAAAATCTAACAACTCCCCGGCAACGGCGCCAATTTGATCACTGTAAAATCTACAGATTAATTATATCAACAGTGGCAAATAAAATTTATAAAGAACCCTAAGGTTATCGAATCCAGGGGAATTGTATAACGAAATTATCCTATGTACTAATTATGATCCTAAAATTCATTGTTTGATTAAACAAAAAATCAGGGTTGTGGTTTTTATGAAAATAAAGAAAACAGAACTGAAATTTAAAGAGGTTTTGAAATCAAATTTAAAGGAACACAGATTCTAGGGCGAACAATCAATCAGAATACATGCAAATCAATTAACTCGCATTGGTGGGAAATCATAAAAATACTATAACTTCTTGGTTGACAATTATAGCCTAGGTTACTATTATGTGAATGTCAGGCCTCCATAACACAGTAATAATCAACCTTTTATACTTCCACAGATTAATCCCTACAATTATTATCTTCCCTTAAGACAAATATTTTAATTTTATTCAAATTCCTTTTCCTGTTATCAATTTTCACTTTTCAGTCCTTCAATCAATAACTGTAAACCTAGACTTAATGCTATCTTTCGATCTGATTAATTCTAGATCCTAACAATTCAAAAAGGAATTCAAAATCAAGCAGTTTGAGTTAATTAATTAAACATGCATTCAAGATCAATCATTCATTGCCCTAGAACCCGCTAGGGTTTCTAGCCACTCATCGCAGATAGAAATCCAAAAGAAAACATATTAAATTGCATAAAAGTAAAGAACTTACAAGAAAATAAAAGGGTTTCGTGTTTCCCAACTCTCAAAACTCTAAAAACTCAATTGCAGAATGAAAATATGATGATGGATGCTAAGATAATGAAAAGGTATGAAAAATATGAAAGGGTTGCTGAAAAAGTCGAATTTAGTAGGATATTTATAGAGGTGGATGCGTATCCTATCAAATCTAGGGCTGAAGATATGATATAATTCGAGTTTAATCAAATTTTTGCGCAAGCAGATTTGCGTCAATTCACGTGGCTTCCACGTCGATCGACGTGAAACGTCCACGTCGATCGATGTGGATTCCATGTCAATCGATTTTGTCCTGTCTCGCCCCTTCTGCGTGGTCTCACGGTTTCGGCCATAACTTCCTCCCCCAAACTCCGATTAACCCGATTTCAGTTGCATTGGAAATATAACTCGTAGTTCTATCCATTGACATGCGCCAATAGCCCGAATTCCTCATGTGGAAGAACTCTTCACTGCTACTCTTGAACATCGCTGCTTTCGGAACAGTTTTCCAGTGAAATTGGCCTGTAACCTGTAGAAACACACCAAAGCACGCATAATACCACCCAATATAGACTCATACATAATATATATATATATATATATAAACTCAATAAAACTATATAAATAGTAGAAAATAATATAGATGAATCAGTAAAATAGTGAGCTTATCACTATGTCCTCTCCGTCTGCTCGCAGTCCGTACTTTTGTGCTAGTACATCTGGGCTCACAACAATCTTCGTGCCCAAAACACTTGTAGTGTAAAATTTCAGTCTTATCAATCACTGCGCGAGCGAAGAATTCTGCAAATATGTGCGGTCGGACTTTTAGAGGTTCTGCAGAAATATATTTCAAAAGATTTTCGCGGTCGATTTTGATGGGTTTTCTATACTGAAAGCATTTATTATAATGAGTATACAATAATTTATTTCTCCTATCTGTTAACAATCGTACATGTATGAACAATGGTATCCTCTTGTCTCACCAATAGGGACGATCATACGGCGTGTTGTACATCGCAGAAGACAGTATGATCACTTTACCTAGTGAGACATAAACCTGATCATAGCCGAGACAGCGTATGAGGATACGTCTGTCCGGATGGCTGCGGCATTGTCGGAATAAGTAGTCTGTCTTGGCTACTTGACATGCTGGTACGCAGAGGTGGCGTATTGATGGACCGCAGTGAGATGTATTCGTCTGTCTGACATCAGCAAATACAAGATCTCGTTATATTGATTGAGTCCAAACCCTAACAAAGGTTCAGGGGTTTGCACGGGTTGACTGTTGCTTTGACTTGCCTTGGTGGAGAGCCTAAGTAACGTTCTCGTATATCCGCATCTTGGGTAACAACAGTTCGTGTAGTACCGCCTGAGACTAGGTTTAGGTAACCATATCCGAGTAATAGGATGGGGACATTCCCTGAGGAGCTCAATAACATTCATCGTGCCAAAGTCCTGCAGGCTGATTAATTTCAGGCACGAGTGATAAGGTTTGAGTGGTACTACTCAAGAATTATAAGATATTAATTAATTGTATTTAGAGCTTGTCAAAGGCTCCGATTAATTAATGGATGTCCGGTAACCTTAAATATGAGGATTCTCAATTAATGCAGCCCGTTCTCATAACGTGGTAATAAATGGGTAGGTCAGTATTAATTCTGTGGTGAAAAAAGAATTAATATTAATTAATTAATTGTGTCCTGGGTTGTGGACATGAGAATTAATTAATTTATTGGCCCACTTTATTATTTGCATTAGGTCCCAGGTCTGGCCCAATAAGTGTGCTGAATTGAGCCCAGGAGCCCACTAGGGTTTTACAACCCTAGGTCTATAAATAGACCTCTCACTCTCTGAAACCCTAGCCACTTCATAACACAATTTGAAAAACCCTAGATCTAGAGAGTGAGAGAGGGGGTGCCAATTCATGGAGGAGGGAGGAGAACTTTCGAATTCTGGTCCTGCTCAAGCCACAGATCTACGGAGTCCTCACCAGTAGTAGATCTGATCAGCACCAGGACATAGATCTGAAGATCTAATCTGGAGAACAACAGATCTCTTTTTCCCTTTCTTTATGTTCGTTTTTCTCTAGAAATTAGTATTCTAATTTCTATTTCCGCAGAGAAATCGAATTGCGTGGTTGAATTAAAGTTTGGAATTCAAACGCAAAAGATCGGTACAGAGACGACGGAATTACGGTAATCTCTCAATCCACAAATTTGCATTAAATTCATAGGAGCATGTTAGGTTTTTGTGAATTTGAATTATGTGCAATATCCATAAATCGATCCGGTTCAAATTGGTTTTTGGTGATTCGGTTCACGGTGAAAACCCTACAATTGGTATCAGAGCCAGGTTTCTGATTTATGGCTCTTTTGTTCATAATCAAATTTAATATGCATGTATGAATTTATTATTTTGTGGATTTGGTTTTTGTTCCTTGTGGCAACCCGTGTAATTCAGCCCGCGGTGGTTTATCCGTGTAGGGCTGGATTAATTTTTTAAAATCATGAGAAAATCCGTGATTAGTATAGATTTGAAAGATTGTAATAGAATAGTTTTCTGTAAATTTTTCAAATTTTATAATTGGACGGGTCGAGGACGAAGAACGAAGACCAAGCTGACGCAGGGCCGGCGGAGCACGATGGCGGGCGACGACGGCGCGACACGGCAGGGCACGCGCGGCGCGCGCGAGCAGCAGCAAGGGCGTGCGCGACCTGCGCGCGCGAGGCTGGGTCGGAGCGCGCGGCAGCCCTGGGTCCGGCGGCGGCAGGCGGCGGTCGGTCGGCGGCGGCTGTGGCTGTCGTCGGCTGCTGTCCCGTCGTGGTGGCTCGTGTTTTGGTGGTTTGTGAAATCCTGTGTAAACCCTAGGGTTTGCATTAGGGTTAGGGTGAATCATCAAATCACAAAGGCCTAAATCCCAAAAGATTTGGTGAATCAGATTTGGAGGCCCTTGAAGATTTGGATTTATCCAAAATTAGATTCAAATTCAAATTGTAATATAGAATTTATTTTTCTATTTTGGGGCCACGATGAATTTTTGTTTGCTTTAATTGTCCTCGTATGATATGTGATTTATTTATATGCGCAATTAAGCATGTGTAGATAATAGGAAAATCATGATTTATCGCTTTTATTATTTACAGCTTTCCAAGCATGCTTATGTGATTAATTTCTTGTTGGATTATATTTTGGGAATTTTTGGACTTGTATTATTACATGCAAAAATTTGGAAAATATAATGACAAAGAAATTATGTGTGCGCATAAAGAAACCTTTTTTAAAGAAAAATACTAAGCATATTTTTTTAATTAAAAATCAATAGACCTCCACAAAGCGGTCCTAGGCTGTAAGTGTATCTCTCGTTCTAGTAAACGTCTACGAGTGTAGCTTGCTGGTTCCTAGAGGTACATGGGTACGGTTGTTGGGATTTCTAGACAAACAATTTAAATTATGTGAATAGTGGGAGGGCTTTGCATAAACGTCTATGAGTGTAGCTTGCGTAGATCTCTTTCACAAGTATTCTAGGATTGATTTAAATTATAGATAACAAAAGCTTTAAGGGCTGTGCGGTATGGTTACGTGCCATGCTAAACTGTCTCTTTTGGCCAGAGTTAAATTTGTGGTTAATTGCTTAGAAGCATCTTAGAATATAATGCAAGAATTGCATCCCTGTTCTTGAGAGATGGCTTGGTCTAAGGTTTTCACTAATTATTAATTTCTCAAAAGCATCCTGACATAGTAGTGAAATTAAATGGATTGGGGCTTAAAACCCGCAGTTCTGGTTGAGGGTGACATCGTAAACGTCTACGAGTGTAGCTTGCGGTGAGAACTCTTGGGCAATTAGTGGAAAACATTTGTATTTGATTTATTAAAAGGTTTTCAATGCATTTGTTTTCGAAGTTCTACATGTATGTTCTTATTTAAGATTCTTTATTGTTTCAGATATGTCTATGTCTAATGTCATCAATATTCTCGCACAAAACACTCTAACTGGTCCAAACTTCCTGGAATGGAAGCGCAATCTCGAGTACCTCCTGATTGCAGAAGAACATATGTTCATTCTGCAAGTTCTTCGTCCCGAAGTGCCAACTGCTGAATCCAGTCAAATGGATATAGACTTTTATAACAAGTGGGAGAAATCGAACAATGTAGTCAAATGCTATATGATGACCACTATGTCGAAAGTCTTGCAGCAGCAGCATCAGCACCATAGGGACACCTATGACATCATGATGAGTCTGGAGGCGACCTATGGGGAAACTGATAGAGCCGTCAGGTTCAATCTCATGAGAGAAATCGTGAGTTAGAAAATGACTGATGGCACCTCAGTGAGAGAGCACGTAGTTACCATGACTCACCTCATGGATGAGCTAACTGTGCATGGTGGAGATATCGACGCTGAGACTAAGGTCGATATCATACTGAATTCTCTACCCAAGTCCTTTGAGAGTTTTAGGTTGTATGTTGTCATGAACAAGAAAGAGTATACTCTTAACGAGTTACTCAATGACTTGATGGCAGCGGAATCAGTCATGAACCCTTAGAAGGTTGCCTTGGCCACTTCTGGTAATCTCTCTGTTGTACCAAAAATTATGAAGCGGAAGAAAGGGATTAAGAAATGGGCCAAGAAGACACATGTGAAGGATGGTGGGGCTGGGAAAAAGCCTAAGGTGGCGACTGACAGGGACAGGTGCTTCAGGTGTGGTAAGAAAGGACACTGGAGGAAAGATTGTCAAGCCAACAAAGCTAGACTAGGTAAACCATTTTGCATGTATAAGTGTAAGCATGATTAGAGTCCGTTGTTGCTCTTCTAGAGCTGTAAACACTGACTTGTTGATCATGTTGTTGTACGTTGCAGGGGACCGTGCCGACAAGGCTGGTGAGTGATGGCAAGAAGATACCAAACTGGATGAAGGCAACGTTTTATGACGGAGCTTCATGGAGTTTTCTTTTCCTTATGTTTTGATGAATTAAAGTACATTTGAGAATTTATTTGTGGGACGTGGTTTATCGGCAGGACAAATTTCATCAACTTTTATGGATATTTATTATTTATGATTTTATCATTGGTAATAACAATGTTATCCATTATAGTATGTTGATTTACAATCTCTATGTTGCTTTGATCAAATATGTCCTTCAAATATTGTATGTAATTCATCCGTAATTGATAATCCTAGAAAGAGAAAACTTACTTCTTCTGATGAGGATCTTACATATCTCTGGCACTTGAGATTAGGTCACATCAGCTTGAAGCGGATTCAAAGACTTGCAGATGACGGTACATTGGACCTAGTCCGGGCTGTACCTTATCAAGTCTGCGAATCCTGCATCGAGGGCAAGATGTCAACTAGGCTTTTCAAGGCTAGTCAGTCTCGAGCAGAGGAAGTGTTGGAATTGATCCATTCTGACTTATGTGGACCAATGTCCACGCAGGCTCGTGGAGGGTACGAGTACTTCGTCACTTTCATTGACGATTACTCAAGGTACGGATACGTTTACCTGCTTCACTACAAGTCTGAATGCTTTGAGAAATTCAAAGAGTTCAAGGCTGAAGTAGAAAAGAAGGTCGGGAAAACTATCAAGTCGTTGCGATCTGACCGCGGTGGCAAATACCTCGATAACGAGTTCCTGCAATATTTGTCAGAAAATGGGATTACATCCCAGTGGACTGCACCGGGTACTCCCCAGCTAAATGGTGTAGCTGAAAGAAGAAATAGGACTCTTCTAGAGATGGTAAGATCAATGATGAGTTATGCAAACTTACCAATTTCGTTTTGGGGCTACGCATTGGAAGCAGCAGCTTACGTGCTTAATGTGGTGCCTTCTAAATCAGTTCCTAAGATGCCTTCTGAGCTCTTCCTTGGTCGCAAACCTAGTTTGTGCAAGTTTAGAGTATGAGGCAGTCCGGCACACGTACTGTCAAAGGAACCTGATAAGTTAGAAAGCAGGTCAAAAGTAACGCCATTCATAGGGTATCCCAAGCGAACGAAAGGTGGTTACTTTTACTGTCCTGTGAGTCAAAGAGTCGTTGTTAGCACCAACGCTAGATTCTTGGAGGACGAGTATGTGAGTAATCACAAGTCAAGGAGTGATATCGTTCTTCAAGAAATTGAGAACGAGAATGCAATTCCAAGGGAAGGGGAACGTGTAGATGTGGGTGCACCTGTGAGAGGTACAGCACCACAGACACGTTCTTCAGTGCAAGGTGCAGGACCACAAGTCACTGCACCTACTACTGAGACGACAAAGATGCCTCGTCGTAGTGGGAGAGTTATTTTCCAGCTGGAAAGGTACATGTTCGTGGGTGAGTCTTCGGACTTGAGCCCAGAACACGGACATGAGGACTCTGGCCCACTGACTTACGAAGAGGCAGTGCAGGACAAAGGGTTATAGTCAGAAAGAGGGCATTGACTATGACGAAACCTTTTCACCCGTAGCCATGCTCAAATCCATCCGGACACTCCTTGCCATAGTTGCGCATATGGACCTCGAGATCTGGCAGATGGATGTCAAAACTGCTTTTCTAAACGGTTACCTTGAAGAAGGCAGAGACATCTATATGCAGCAACCTGAGGGTTACATAAGCAAGGGCGAAGAACATCTTATCTGGAAGCTTAGGAAGTCCTTGTATGGACTTAAGCAAGCTTCAAGGTCGTGGAACTTACGTTTCAACGATGTGATTAAATCCTATGGATTTGCACAGTTGGAAAATGAAAGTTGTGTTTACCGACTTTGTGTCAGTGGGAGCGTGGTCTTCCTTGCACTTTATGTTGATGACATACTCCTATTTGGAAACAACGAGGGAGTGATGTCGGAAATCAAGGCTTGGTTATCCGAACAGTTCCAAATGAAGGATCTAGGAGAAGCTGGCTACATTCTTGGGATTAAGGTCCTACAAGATCGTAAGAGAAGAATGTTGAGCTTATCCCAGACATCCTATGTGGATACTGTGATAGCCCGGTTCAGCATGCAACTCGCCAAGAAAGGTTTGCTACCTTTCAGACACGGCATTCATCTTTCTAGTGGGCAGTGTCATCAGACACAGCGGGAGAAAGAGGAGATGAGTCTTGTACCATACGCTTCGGCGGTGGGTAGTCTCATGTATGCGATGCTGTGTACCAGGCCAGATATCTGTTATGCCGTTGGCATGGTAGCAAGATATCAGTCTAACCCTGGACAGGCGCACTAGACTGTTGTAAAGCATATCCTCAAGTATTTGAAAAGAAATAGGAATTTCTGCCTAATTTATCAAAGTGAGGATTTGTGCTCTCTGGGTTATACAGACTCGGATATCCAAGGGGACCAGGATGAGAAGAAATCGACCTCAGGATATGTGTTTACCCTGGGAGGTGGAGCTGTATCTTGGAGGAGCTCAAAGCAGAAATGCATTGCTGACTCCACCATGGAGGCGAAATATGTCGCCGCCTCTGACGCCTCGAAAGAGGGGGTATGGCTCCGAAACTACCTTTTAGAGTTTGGCGTGATCCCGAGTTTGCCGAGGAGTATCACAATTTATTATGATAACTCTGGTGCAGTGGCAAACTCAAAGGAACCGCGGTCTCACAGGGCAAGCAAACACATAGAGAGAAAGTACCATATCATACGAGAAATCGTATCGAGGGGCGATGTGCTGATTAAGAAGATTAACACTGCAGACAATCTTGCTGATCCATTTACAAAGAGCTTGCCGCAGAAAGTTTACGAAAGACATATTCGTGAGCTGGGTCTGAGGTGGATGCCGACCACTGATAGTGGTTAAAGAGACAGCAGACTAGATAGACGGACTGTATACTCTGTAATAGCTTAGTTATGCTTTGAGTATAAGTGGGAGATTGATGGGTTTTTTATACTGAAAGCATTTATTATAATGAGTATACAACGGTTTATTTCTCCTATCTGTTAACAATCTTACATGTATGAACAATGGTATCCTCTTGTCTCACCGATAGGTACGATCATACGGCGTGTTGTAGATCGCAGAAGACAGTATGATCACTTGACCTAGTGAGACATAAACCTGATCACAGCCGAGACAGCGTATGAGCATACGTCTGTCCGGATGGCTGCGGCATTGTCGGAATAAGTAGTCTATCTTGGCTACTTGACATGCTGGTACGCAGAGGTGGCGTATTGATGGACCGCAGTGAGATGTATTCGTCTGTCTGACATCAGCAAATACAAGATCTCGTTATATTGATTGAGTCCAAACCCTAACGAAGGTTCAGGAGTTTGCACGGGTTGACTGTTGCTTTGACTTGCCATGGTGGAGAGCCTAAGTAACGTGCTCGTATATCTGCATCTTGGGTAACAACAGTTCGTGTAGTAACGCCTGAGACTAGGTTTAGGTAACCATATCCGAGTAATAGGATGGGGACATTCCCTGAGGAGCTTAATAACATTCATCGTGCCAAAGTCCTGCAGGCTGATTAATTTCAGGCACGAGTGATAAGGTTTGAGTGGTACTACTCAGGAATTATAAGATATTAATTAATTGTAGTTAGATCTTGTCAGAGGTTCCGATTAATTAATGGATGTCCGGTAACCTTAAATATGGGGATTCTCAATTAATGCAGCCCGTTCTCATAACGTGGTAATAATGGGTTAGGTCAGTATTAATTCTGTGGTGAAAAAGAATTAATATTAATTAATTAATTGTATCCTGGGTTGTGGACATGGGAATTAATTAATTTATAGGCCCACTTTATTATTTGCATTAGGTCCCAGGTCTGGCCCAATAAGTGTGCTGAATTGAGCCCAGGAGCCCACTAGGGTTTTACAACCCTAGGTCTATAAATAGACCTCTCACTCTCTGAAACCCTAGCCACTTCATAACACAATTTGAAAAATCCTAGATCTTGAGAGTGAGAGAGAGGGCGCCAATTCATAGAGGAGGGAGGAGAATTTTCGAATTCTGGTCCTGCTCAAGCCACAGATCTACGGAGTCCTCACCAGTAGTAGATCTGATCAGCACCGGGACACAGATTTGAAGATCTAATCTGGAGAACAACAAATCTCTTCTTCCCTTTCTTTATTTTTGTTTTTCTCTAGAAATTAGTATTCTAATTTCTGTTTTCGCAGAGAAATCGAATTGCGTGGTTGAATTGAAGTTTGGAATTCAAACGCAAAAGATCGGTACAGAGACGACGGAATTATGGTAATCTCTCAATCCACAAATTTGCATTAAATTCATAGGAGCATGCTAGGTTTTTTGTGAATTTGAATTATGTGCAATATCCATAAATCGATCCGGTTCAAATTGGTTTTTGGTGATTCGATTCACGGTAAAAACCCTACAGATTTTGCCTATGAGATTTTCGCAGTAGTGTTTCCTGAACAATGGTTCATAGAGTATCTTGTCTTTCTTCATTTGAGCAGCCCTCTTCTGTTCGTAAGTGAGTTCACCAGGCGCCTTATAATGGCAACTAGACGATAGTCGGAGAGTGACTCTTCAATGCCCTCTTTCTTGAAGATTCCTGTGAACGTTGGTTGGAATTGTTTAGGTTCTCCGGGTATTGTAGGTCTTCCAGATGATTCTGCGGGGGGACTAGCACGGTTGGAGGATTCCGCCATTGATGTTTCTTCTAAAAACTTACAAAAAATTGTAGACTAGAAGAAATTTCAAAATAAGAAGTATTGGGAGTACTAGGGTTTAGAATTTCCAAACCAAACTTCCTTTATACGATCCCTTGTAACCGACTTCTCTGTGAGCGGTTAGTTTTCTTCTTCTAATCTGGAAAAATCAACGATTGGACAGTTGGTGACGATTCGCCTTACGTCCCATGATGCTGGAAACTTGTGCGTGGCTGACGTGTCCTTTGGATATTCGTCGCCGCCCTAAGCTAGAGTTGCCTTTTCAATTAATGTGGGCTCTGCTTCTTCTCTGTCATTTAGATAATCCCGCATTTCAAGAGATTTAAAATGATTGTCTCTCCTTTGTTTGCTGGTCAACATGCAGAATTGCATTTGCTGAGAGTAGGACATCCAGCAATATAAAAGGCCTATGCGGAGAGCCTTGACTCCACATTCGATTATCAGATATACCCCTTAATTGCTGAATACTTTAGATCACATAGTTTGCTGAGAGCTTGAACTCAGCATTCGATTCTTTGATTTGTTGTGATCTTAGCATTCCTTGAACCTTCTTTGTTTATTTGCTGAGAGCTTGGACTCAGCATTCTTTGAAGGTCTTTTTATTCCATAGACAATGAGCATCTGCTGAGAGATTGGATTCAACAGTTAGTAAGAGTATGCTAAGATAATTTGCTTAGATATCTACAGATATCTGCTGGGAGCTTGGACTCAGCAGCCTTCAGGGTTCTACCGAGAGCTTGGACTCAATAGATGGAAGAGACTCTTAATAAAGTTTTGATCTTTGATGGAACAAAGAGTCTTTTTTACTGAGAGCTTGGACTCAGTAAATTTCCTTCCGGTTTTTTGTTTGCTATCGCCAAATATAGCAATCTATATCAAATTGATGAGAGCTTGGACTCAGCACTCACCGAATATCTGCTGAAAGCTTGGGTTCAACAGTACTTCTAGACTCTTTTGATTCCTTGAATCTTTTAAGTTCAAGAGTCTATACTGAGAGCTCAGACTCAGTAATCGTCTGGAGTTTGCTGAAAGCTTGGACTCAGCATTCATCAGAGAATGGCTTGTTTGAAAAAAATTCTTCATATCAACCATCAACCACTCTGCTTCCGACTTAATGTCGGGAAGATCTTTAATAAATTTTTATTTTCTGATTTTCCTTTATTTTTTTTATTCTTTAACCAGGAAAATCATAAGAACTGTAGATAGGATTCTAAGTACACGAGGAGTGTAATGATCTAGCATTTTGATTTAGGCAGTTATATTGTTTGAGACAACAGAGTATTGCCATCAAAACGAGCATTTTATTGATATTATTGATTTACAAGAGTTACACTTCGCAAAGTATAAAACTACAAGTTTACAATGATCAATTTGTCTTCAGACTGCTCCAAATAGCGCCTTTGCTAGATCTGCTCCTTCTTGGTCTTTTCCCGAGCTCATTAATGCAAGTCACCCCACTTGTGCAGCAACGTCTTTACTAAGGCTATGAGATGTCAGTTTTTCACGCAATCTTTTAGCTCTCGAGCTATGTACGTAGACATCTCTACAGCTGCAGCCTTCTCCTTTTGTAGACTTTCCAGGAATTTGAGAAGTCCGTGCCTAGCAGATCTCACCATCTGCTCAGATTGGTGCCTTAGTCTGCAGCTTTACCCTATCAGCGTCTAGTGTCATACGAATGCACCCATTTTTAGGTATCATTCGTATCACCGACATTGATATGTGCGTAAAGTGACCAATATTTTGATTTTTGTGCATGCATGTTTGCATTTATTTTACTCCCATATCATATGTTTTTTTGTTGTTTTCGTTGTGTTTTCGTATTTTATGTGATTTGGAGTGTGTAGGATAAGTTTGGAGCATAATTGTTGGTCCGGATTTATCAGAGTCGTCGTGTTCAAATAGAATCACGAAATGTAGCGGAATAAGTAAACGTCACTTGCACTTACGTTATTAAAGATTGTTTAAGCTCAAGGTATGATTAGAGTTTCTTCACAGGTATACACTAGCAGTATGATTGCTAGGTTTCAAATCCAACTTAAGACAGTAAGTAATAAAACAGTAAAAAACACAATATTTATAGTGGTTCGACCCAAACAGATCTACGTCCACTCCTTAGCCGAAACGCTAAGAATTCCACTAAGAAAGTATATGAAATACAAAGAATCGCCGAGCACTTACGGTAGGCGGTGAACTTTCGAACCGGCCACAGCAAAGCTATCCTGCGTCATTTCGTTCTTCTCAGACCACAACTACGGCCAAGTCAAGGGCTGAACCTTCGTGAAACTTGTCCTATGCTATTGGGAAGCTTTTATAGTTTGCTTTTGAACTTGTTTGGTTTGCGGCTAATGCCTGTCAGAGTCAATCCCTTTCAGAGTTGACTGTTGGATGCTTCCTAGGATGGAAGGTATCCCAATGATTGAAGATTCTCAACCGAAGTCAAGGAATCTCTAAAAGGCAGTGTTAGATATTCAATGGAGGACACTCTTGGTTGTTGAGAGCTTTGAATACTCTTTATCTCGTGCTCTCAACTTACTACTTTTCACTTGTTCGCTTTGTCAAAGGAATCTCTCACTTAGGATGTTTGCGAATGTCGGTAGTGATAGAAGCAGTAGTCGTCTCTCACTTTTGGACTTGTCTTTTATACTTGGAGATTCAAACTTTGAATCTCCATACCCGTTAGACACAATGGTTCCTTCGTCCAAGAGTGGTTTGACTTTTCCAGTCGCTTTCGGCGTCGTACAGTACTTTCCGAACTACTTCAGGAAAGCTTTGTCCTTTGTGTGTACTTATGTCAGAACGGGAGTATAGCATTCGTTGATAGCCATTTCGCCTTGCTAAGCAACCTCAGAACCATCTGCTAGGCCTTTTGATTGCTAAGCATTTTCTAGCAATCTGCTTTTGCTAGTATCGGACTGCTGACGCCTCAGCAAAGTTTAGCACTTGATTCCTTTGATTTCTGTTTGCTATCTCTTTTAGCAATCTTCTATATGCTAGCAAATGTTGACTCCTTCAGCATTTTGCTACAACTTGACGAATAGCAAATGCTCGTTCTTTAAGCATTCTGCTAATCTTCTTCCAACTGCTGAGTAGATACCTTCTAGCAGTCTCTTCTTTTAGCATATGATTGCTAATGCCTTAGCAATCATTCTCTTTAGCACTTGATTGCTAGCGGCTATCCTAGTCTGCTATTATCTCTAGCAGCCATCCTCGTAGCACACAATTGCTGATGCTTTAGCAATCTTCCTCATCTGCTAGAAATGATTCTAGCATTCTAATCTATTACAACTAGATACTTAAATTATACAGGACATTTACAAGAGTTGCTAGACTATACTAGAATTCAGCAATTGATCGACCAATCTAATAAGGTTTGATCCAACAAAACCTTTTACAATATGATCCTAAGGGAGATTTGGAAATAATTTCCCAACAATAATTCATCATTTTGGGTAGAGATTTGGTGGAAAATTGACCGGTCCAAGCTACAAAGGGTGTGAAGATTGACCGGGATGAGCAGAGGAGGAGCAAGAAGGATTTCAGAGACAAATCTCGGCCGATCCTGCAGAGATCGACCGATCTGGGCATTTTAGAGACAAATCTCGGCCGATCCAGTAGAGCTCGACCGATCTGGTAGTTCAGAGGCAAATCTCGGCCGATCCTGCAGAGCTCGACCGATCTGTTCTGTTCAGAGGGAAATCTCGGTTGATCCAGATCCAGACCGGGCGATCCGATACGTGTTGTTCGACGGTTTTTCAGTCTCAAGCTATCCCGGGCGATCCTTCTTTAGCTCGGTCGATCCTGAGGTTTGGAAACTGAGTATAGAAGGTGGAAAAATGAAATTTAAAAGGGGAGATTCAGATTTTAGGATAGAATTGAGTGGTTACTTTCAAGGATTACACTTCCCACTCTTCCACAACCTCAACCAAGGTGGATTTCAAGCCAAATCAACTCGATTGTAAGATCAATGAAGGCTAAGGAGGAGATCAAGGCTTAAATCACCCAATTGGGGAAATCCTCTACCTTGTTTTACTCTTGTAATGGATTTGTTTGCATTTTGTATTCAATTGAACCTTATCAAATGTATGTGTAGCTAAACCATTGAGGATATTGGTAGATTGAAGCTTTGAAATGTTTAATTGAGCTTGAATTGTATTTTTACTTCCATTCCTATGATTGCACTCACTTGAGCTTTTTCCTAAATCACATAATGTAGGCAGTAACCAACTATGTGTGTTTTAGATACCGAAATTGCAGCCATTACGCGGATCTAGGTGTTGTGAGAAGTGTAGATGCATATAGGTTTTGATCCAATCCATGTGCGGAGATTGCCTATAGGTCGATAACTTACGGTCTACTTGGAGTGAAATTAGATGCTATTACGTAACTATTTGTGTGTTTAATTTCATCTGCTCTTATCTCACCGGTACTAAGGGAGATAGGAAGCTTTGGGGTAGGTTGATCATCTTTGAATGGATTAAATATTTGTTTACATCATTCAAATCAATTTCATGTTTTCAAGGTGGATATCTTACCAATGTCCTTGTTTTGTCATTGCTGAATTTTATCCCTTGTGTTTGAGAATTTTAATTGCTAAAGAGTGTGGAAGTATATTGATGAATGTTAAGAGATTGCATGTTTAGTTAAAGATTTCTTAGTTATATTGTTGGAGTTATTCATATCTAGTATAGATCACAACTCAACGACTAGTCATTCTTAGATATGAAACAATACATGATTACCTCGTATTCTAGCGGGCGAATCGGGAAGAACCTGGATTGATATTTTGTTACTTGCTTGCACTTGAGTTTAGTTGACATAGGTTGATTGAATTTTGTGTGCATCAAGTTTTTGGCGCCTTTGCCGGGGTTCTTCATTTAGTAGGTTGCTAGATATTTGATAAAGTGTATTGTTCGTAGTCTAAGTGTTTGATTAATTGTTTCTTTGAAATTTTTTTGTTGTTGATTGGAGTCTTTGGATTCTGTAGGTGTTGCATGTTAACAAGATCCAAAGCTCGGTTGCTTAAGGAGCAAAAATTCCGACAAAGGTTAGAAGGAGTTGAGATTGAGTTTGGAATGGAGAACCGGAATGAAGATATGGGGAGGATAGACGAGCTTGAGAGGCAATTAGAAGTGATAAGAGCATTGATTAATGAACAGAATAAACCGAGAAGGCCACTTAAAAATCTCTTTCGGCCTCAAGGAGAGCAAGCCACCTGATGTTTCCGATTAGGAGTGAATGCAACTCAATTCGAGATTAAACCTCAACTTGTCCAAATGATTCAAAACAACCAGTTTGGTGGCCATGCGACCGAGGATCCGAATGCTCATATTTCTAGGTTCCTTGAGATAACAGACATGATCAAGATTAACCAAGTGCCTCAAGATCACATTCGCTTGGGATTATTTTCATTCTCTTTGAGAGATGGTGCGAGGCATTGGTTCGAGGGCCTTGACAAGTCCAATATTGCATCATGGGAAGAACTTCGGGAGAAGTTTTTGTTCAAGTTCTTTCCTCCCAGCCTAACTTTGAAAAGAAGAGCTGACATTACATCCTTTGGACAGCAGTATGATGAACCACTATATGAGGTATGTGATCGCTTTAGAGATCTTCTCCGAAGATGCCCGAGGCACGGGTTGTCTCGAAGCCAGCAGATTTGCCAATTCTATGGAGGTCTCAATTACGAGACTAAGGTTATGATGGATGCATCATCAGGAGGAGTGTTCCTTGACCTTGAAGAAGATGAAGCATGGAGGAAGATTGAGAGGATCGCTAATAATAGTTGTCAATGGCCTCGGGAGAAAATGGAACTTAAGGCGGTGAAAATGGTAAGAGAAAAGGGTGAGATCGAAGAATTAAGAGCTCAAATGGCAGCAATGCAAGAGAAGATGGAAAGGTTAACTTGGAATAATGAGAGGAAGATGGTTGAGTATGGAGAAGAAGTGTACATTACGAGTTTTGATTGGGAAAATCAACAAAGGAGAGTTTATAAGCCAAATAGATGAGAATTTCTATATGAGTCGCGGCAAGGGGTGCCCTCAATTACAAAATCTATATGGGATAAACCACATAATCCTTGTTTGGAGGAAGTAGAAAGGAAAGAGGACATTGAACGGAAATGTGAAAAGTATGAAGGAATGTTGGAAGAGATTAAGTCTCAAATCTCCACTATTGCACAACAATTAAGTAGGAAGGAGGAAAGATGTACTTCGGAAGGTGCATGTGGAGCGAATACAACTCGGATTGAATATTCTTACGAAGGGCCGGAGAAAGATTCTCAAGAAGGGGAGAAAGAGAAAGTAGTAGAGGGAACTAAAAATAAGGTGACGTTTAAGGAGGAAAAAGAGTTTGTGTCAAGTGACGAAAAAGCTAAGGAAGTTGTAGAAGAAAGATTTCGGAGACTAAGACTCTACCTCCTATGCCATACCCTCAACGGTTAGAGAAAAGTAGGAAGAACAAGAAGTTTGCTCGATATCTTGAGCATATGAGTAAGATCCAAATTAACCTTCCATTATTGGAGGTTCTTTAAGAGATGCCGGGGTACATGAAAATGTTGAAGGAAATGTTTACTCAAAAGAGTAAATACAACATTGGAGAATATGAAACAGTGAACTTGTTTGAAGAGTGTAGCGTCGTGATCCAACAAAAGATGCCTTTTAAGAGACAAGATCCGGGGAGTTTCACAATATCTTGTATTATCGGTGGATTTGAGATGACACGAGCTTTGTGTGATTCGGGAGCTAGTATTAATTTGATGTCGTTGTCCCTATTTAGGAAGTTGGAGATCGGGGAGATCAAGCCAACTACTATGACACTCCAAATGGCGGATTGGTCTTTGTCGTACCCCAAAGGAATTGTGGAAGATGTCTTAGTTAAGGTGCGCGATTTTATTTTTCCGGCGGACTTCGTAGTGCTTGATATGGAGGATGATGGAGATGTTCCTTTAATCTTGGGAAGACCATTTTTGTCTACCGGAGGGGCATTATTTGACATGAAGAATGGTGAGTTAACCTTCCAATTCGATGGTCGAAAGATTACTTTCTCATTTCCAGAAGCCATGAAAAGGAGCATGGGGGATGAGAATGAGGAGAGTTGTAACATGGTGAAAGTTTGGAGGAGGTCTTACAACATTCTTATTCTTTGGAGAATGTACAAGGAAATGATGAAGAAACACGGGAGGAACTTATGGAGTGTGTTAGAGCTTTAGATAATTTCCCTATTGAGTCCACAAATAGGGAAGTTAATTTCTTGGAATTAAGAACTAAAGAGGAGGATTATGAAACAAAGCAAAAGAAAGCAAAGATGAAGAATGAGGCACCGGAGGTTGAGTTGAAGAAATTACCGGATCATCTCAAATATGCGTTTTTGGGGGAAAATGAGACTTTTCTGGTAATTATTTCTACCGGGCTTACGGAAAGCGAAGTGGAGAAGTTGGTTCGTGTTTTCAGAATGTATAGGTCGGCAATTGGATGACAAATTTCTGATATTAAAGGAATAAGTTCGGCTATTTGCATGCATAAGATTCTTCTAGAGGAGAATTGCAAGCCAAAAAGACAACCTCTATGATGATTGAATCCTATGATGCAGGAGGTTGTGAAGAAGAAGGTATTAAAGTTGTTGGATAATAACATCATCTATGCACCGAGCGATAGTGAGTGGGGTAGTCCTACGCATATGGGGAAAAAAAAAAGGGTGGTGAATGAGAATAGTGAGGAAATGATGGAGGGGCCGACTAAAGGGTGGCGGTTTTGTATTGACTATCGAGCTTTAAATTTATCCACTAGGAAAGATCATTTTCTTTTACCATTTATTGACCAAATGCTTGATCGTCTTGCAGGGCACTTGCATTATTGTTTTTTGGATGGTTACTCGGGATACAACCAAATCATGGTGGCACCAGAAGATCAACACAAAACTGCATTTACATGTCCTTATGGGATTTTTGCATACCGAAGGATGTCGTTCGGGTTGTGCAATGCACCGACAACTTTTCAAAGATGCATGATGACAACATTTCAAGGCCTAATTAAGGAGATCATGGAGGTATTTATGGATGGCTTTTCAGTTTTTGGAATTTCTTTTGATGTATGCTTAAAAAATTTAGAAGTTGTCCTTACTCTATGTGAAGAAACTAATCTTGTGCTTAATTGGGAAAAATGCCATTTCATGGTGTGTGAAGGCGTTGTGTTAGGGCATAAGATTTCTAGTAAAGGATTAAAAGTGGATAAGGCCAAGATAGGTGCTATAGAACAATTGCCTATACCTCGGTCGGTGAAAGGTGTTAGAAGTTTTCTTGGACATGCCAAGTTTTATAGAAGGTTTATCCAAAATTTCTCAAAGATTACCAAGCCTCTATATTTTTTACTTGAAAAGGACACTCCATTTGTATTTGAAGAATCTTTCGTGTATGCTTTTGAGGCTTTGAAGAGTGCTCTCATTTATGCTCCCATACTTATTACACCAAATTGGGATGATGAATTTGTGTTGATGTGTGATGCCAGTGACGTGGGTAGCATTGGGGCAAGTCCGTGAGAAAGTGTTTAGAGTGATCGCCTATGCTAGCAAAACTTTAAACCCAGCCCAATGCAATTATACCGTGGCCGAGAAAGAGTTTTTGGCTGTAGTTTATGGTCATGACTAGTTTCGTGCTTACCTTGTAGGAGCTAGGTCCATTGTGTATACGAACCATGCGGCGATTCGGTATTTGTTCAAGAAACCCGATGCAAAACTTAGGCTTATTCGGTGGATTTTGTTATTGCGGGAGTTTGACATGGAGATTAGAGATTGGAAGGGTTGTGAAAATGTTATAGCTGATCATTAATCTAGGCAAGAAGAGCCGGTTGTAGGTGATGAAAGTGAGAGATGTATTAATGAGCAATTTTCGGATGAGCATCTTATGTTTATCGCTCACAATATTCCTTAGTTTGCTGATTATTCTAATTTTTTTGTAGCCAGAGTATTGCCTCCTGATTTAAAACCCCATCAAAGGAAGAAATTCCTTAAGGAGGTAAGGTTTTATTATTGGGAGGAGCCATAGTTGTTTCATCGTTGTGCAGATGGAATCATCCGGAGGTGTGTTCATCAAGGGGAATGGCAAAGGATAATTAAGGAATGTCATGCATCAGTAAGTGGGGGACATTTTGTCGCCAACCGTACGACATTGAAGGTACTTTCTTGTAGATTTTATTGGCCTTCTACTTATCGAGATTGCATGAATTTTGTAAAAGCATGTGATAGGTGTCAAAAGACGGGGTCTATAACTCGTAGAGATGAGATGCCATCTGAAATGTTCATTGTGGTAGATCTATTCGATGTGTGGGGCATTGATTTTATGGGACCTTTTCCCTCATCTTTTGGGTATAATTATATCTTACTTGTCGTTGACTATGTGTCCCGTTGGGTGGAAGCTTGTCCTACCGTTACTAATGATGCTAAAGTTGTTTTGAAGTTTTTGCAAGGTATTGTGACAAGGTTCGGGACCCCTTGGGCCTTGGTAAGTGATGGGGGGAGCCATTTTTGTTACAAGATGTTGGAAAAATAGTTAGCCCGATATGGAGTAAAGCATCGAATTACAACCGCTTACCATCCTGATACGATCCTCGCCAGAAAGGTTAGATCGCAGCCCAGGAACTCGAACGACAGGAAACAAACTCGATGCGGAAGCAAAAACTGAACACTGACGATGGAAGATCTAACACCTTTGGATACGAAAACCCTCAAGTACCGTAGTCCAGAATAAATTCTCCTACGACCCAAGAAGCAAATTGACCCAACAACGAAGGATATAAGTGAAGACAACACCAATGGATATGACTGTCCAATTGATTAGTCGAAATTGAAAACCCTATGGAATAGGAGGAATTCAAAAATTGAGCTTTCAGAATAAAGGAGAAAATCTCACAAATTTTATTAAACTGAAAACTGAACCAAAATTGTTCCACACAAGGCCTATATATAGGCAACTCAAACCCTAAACTAATAAGGAAACTAATTTAAATAATTAAAAGGTATTAAATTCGAAATTTAACTTAAATAAGGCCTAAACATGTTGGCCCAAAATAACTAAATAAATTAAACTAAGCCCAATCATTACACATAATTAAATTAATAACTTTTGGGCCTTCGTTTAATTCTTCCAACAGCAACGATTCTTTGGCAACATTGGCAGCCCAAATATCTTTAATCAATAAGCTCAATCCAGCCCTCAAAGTCCTTGCTCGAGATCTAGTCATCGGCCCACTCGGAATGTAGACTGGATCAACTCTCACAGCTGCTACTTGGGCTCCATCATTCCCCTCCTCTTCAAGAGGATTTGTCCTCAAATCCAAGCTATCACCTACATCAAAAGGACTTAAATCAGCAACATTGAATGTAGCACTAACATCATACTCACCGGGTAAGTCCAACTTGTATGCATTATCATTCACTTTCTCCACCACTTGGAAGGGACCATCTCCTCGAGGTAACAACTTCGATCTCCGTTGCAAAGGAAACCTCTCCTTTCTCATATGCAGCCAAACCCAATCTCCAGGCTCAAACAACAACTTCTTGCGCCCTTTATTCGCCTCCTTGACATACTGCTCAGTACGGCGCTCAATGTTCTGCCTAGCCTTCTCATGAATCTGCTTCACAAAATCAGCTCGTTTCTGCCCATCAAGGTTAGTAAACTCTTGCACAAGTAAAGGAGATAAATCTAAAGGAGTTAAAGGATTAAACCCATACAAAACCTCAAAAGGAGAAAACTGAGTAGCAGAATGAACTGAACGATTATAAGCAAACTCAACATGAGGCAAACATTCTTCCCAATTCTTAATATTCTTCACAGTTTTGGCTTTGAAATCCCTAAAGAAGAGATGTGAAGAAATTGAATATACTCTTCCGCGTGCACAAATTTGTACAAAGCAAAAGAGCTACCCAATTCATGTGACTGAGGATTATCCATGTTCAGACCCACCTGACAAGCTTATATCTCTCCAATGCGAAAACTGTCATGGCATGATGGAATGGACCTTCTATCTCCTTTCGGTTCTAATATCAAAAAACCCATCGTCAAAGGTGAACTGAGAATTAAGAGAATCTTCTTAGATATAAACTCTGTGAAGATTATGATTCTTCCTCTCAATTCGGAGACTTCCAAGTCACGTTGCTCCAACCCATTCTGAAGGTATTTTGGCAAAATGTTACAGGAAGACATTTCTGGTTTTCTCGAGAAACATGGTTCAATCGAAGGGAATGAAAGGCATAAGATGGTTTTAGGATTCAGAGGTTTTGGATATGAATTCCTAAGCAAACTAACCTCCCCTTTAAATAGATGTGCCCGCCCTAGAGATTTGTTCAACCAATCACCTCTTATGCCTTGGGAACCGACGATTTCGGAATGACTTTCCACGTGGCCATTCGAGACATTATTTTTGTAGGGTTTTCCCGTGAACCGAATCACCAAAACAAAACTGAACCGGATCGATTTATGGATATTGTGCATAATTAAAATCATAATAAAACCTAGCGTGCTCCTATGAATTTAATAACCAGAATTGTGCATTGAGGAATTTACCGTAATTCCGTCGAGTCTGAACCGATCTTTTACGTTTGAATTTCCAACTTGAATTCAACCACGCAATCCGATTTTATCTGCGGAATAAGAAATTAGATCTCTAATTTCTTAGAATAAAATTGAAAACAAAGAAATCAAGAGAAAAAGAATTTGTTCTCCAGATTAGATCTTCAGATCTGTATCCCGGTGCTGATCAGATCTACTACTAGTGAGGCCTCCGTAGATCTGTGGCTTGAGCAGGACCAAAATCGAAATTCTCCTCCTTCTCCTCTTGGGATCGGCGCCTCCTCTCTCTGCCCTAGGGTTTTGACTGATTTGAATAATCACAAAGGTTGCTAGGATTTCCAGAGAGAGTGGTCTATTTATAGACCCAGGGTTTTATCCCTAATGGGTTACTGGGCTCAATTCAGCACACTTATTTGGGCCAAACCTGGGACCTAATGCAAATAATAAAGTGGGCCTATAAATTAATTAATTCCCATGTCCACAACCCAGGACACAATTAATTAATTAATATTAATTCTTTTTCACCACAGAATTAATACTAACCTACCCCTTTATTATCACGTTATGAGAACGGGTTGCATTAATTGAGAATCCCTATATTAAAGGTTACCGGACATCCATTAATTAATCGGAGCCTCTGACAAGCTCTAACTACAATTAATTAATATATTATAATTCCTGAGTAGTACCATTCAAACCTTATCACTCATGCCTGAAATTAATCAGCCTGCAGGACTTTGGCACGATGAATGTTATTGAGCTCCTCAGGGAATTTCCCAATCCTATTACTCGGATATGGTTACCTAAACCCAGTCTCAGGCGGTACTACACGAACTGCTGTTACCCAAGATGCGGATATACGAGCACGTTACTTAGGCTCTCCACCATGGCAAGTCAAAGCAACAGTCAACCCGTGCAAACCCCTGAACCTTTGTTAGGGTTTGGACTCAATCAATATAACGAGATCTTATATTCGTTGATGTCAGACAAACGAATATATCTCACTGCGGTCCATCAATACGCCACCTCTGCGTACCAGCATGTCAAGTAACCAAGACAGACTACTTATTCCGACAATGCCACAGCCATCCGGACAGGCGTATCCTCATACGTTGTCTCGGCTGTGATCAGGTTTATGTCTCACTAGGTCAAGTGATCATACTGTCTTCTGCGATCTACAACACGCCGTATGATCGTCCCTATCGGTGAGACAAGAGGATACCATTGTTCATATATGTAAGATTGTTAACAGATAGGAGAAATAAATCGTTGTATACTCATTATAATAAATGCTTTCAGTATACAAAACCTATCAATCTCCCACTTATACTCAAAGCATAACTAAGCTATTACAGAGTATACAGTCCGTCTATCTAGTCTGCTGTCTCTTTAACCACTATCAGTGGTCGGCATCCACCTCAGACCCAGCTCAAGAATATGTCTTTCGTAAACTTTCTGCGGCAAGCTCTTTGTAAATGGATCAGCAAGATTGTCAGCAGTGTCAATCTTCTTAATCAGCACATCGCCCCTTGATACGATTTCTCGTATGATATGGTACTTTCTCTCTATGTGTTTGCTTGCTCTTTGAGACCGCGGTTCCTTTGAGTTTGCCACTGCACCAGAGTTATCATAATAAATTGTGATGCTCCTCGGCAAACTCGGGATCACGCCCTTGATTTCCGACATCACTTCCTCATTGTTTCCAAATAGGAGTATGTCATCAACGTAAAGTGCAAGGAAGACCACGCTCCCACTGACACAAAGTCGGTAAACACAACTTTCGTTTTCCAACTGTGCAAATCCATAGGATTTAATCACATCATTAAAACGTAAGTTCCACGACCTTGAAGCTTGTTTAAGTCCATACAAGGACTTCCTAAGCTTCCAGATAAGATGTTCTTCGCCCTTGCTTATGTAACCCTCGGGTTGCTGCATATAGATGTCCCTACCTTCTTCAAGGTAACCGTTTAGAAAAGTAGTTTTGACATCCATCTGCCAGATCTCGAGGTCCATATGCGCAGCTATGGCAAGGAGTATCCGGATGGATTTGAGCATGGCTACGGGTGAAAAGGTTTCGTCATAGTCAATGCCCTCTTTCTGACAATAACCCTTTACCACCAGCTTGGCTTTAAAAGACGTGATTTTTCCATCCGCCCCTTTCTTTCTCTTGTATACCCATTTGCACCCTATGGCCCTAAAGCCATCCGGCAAATCAGTTTTCTGGTATACATCCAAAGCAGTTATGGATTCTATTTCAGAATCCATGGCGACACGCCATTTGGCAACATCCTTGTCCTACACCGCCTCTTCGTAAGTCAGTAGGTCAGAGTCCTCATGTCCGTCTTCTGGGCTCAAGTCCGAAGACTCACCCATGAACATGTACCTTTCCGGCTGGAAAATAACTCTCCCACTACGATGAGGCATCGGTGCCGTGTCAGTAGTAGGTGCAAGAACTTGTGGTCCTGCACCTTGCACTGAAGAACGTTTCTGTGGTGCTGTACCTCTCACAGGTGCACCCATATCTACACGTTCCCCTTCTCTTGGAATTGCATTCTCGTTCTTAATTTCTTGAAGAACAATATCACTCCTTGACCTGTGATTACTCGCATACTCGTCCTCCAAGAATCTAGCGTTGGTGCTAACAACGACTCTTTGACTCTCAGGACAGTAAAAGTAACCACCTTTTGTTTGTCTGGGATACCCTACGAACAACATTACTTTTGACCTGTTTTCTAACTTATCAGGTTCCTTCGACAGTACGTGTGCCGGACAGCCCCATACTCTAAACTTGCACAAACTAGGTTTGCGACCAAGGAAGAGCTCATAAGGTGTCTTAGGAACTGATTTAGAAGGCACCACATTAAGCACGTAAGCTGCTGTTTCCAATGCGTAGCCTCAAAACGAAATTGGTAAGTTTGCATAACTCATCATTTATCTTACCATCTCTAGAAGAGTCCTATTTCTTCTTTCAGCTACACCGTTTTGCTGGGAAGTACCCGGTGCAGTCCACTGGGATGTAATCCCATTTTCTGACAAATACTGCAGGAAATCGTTACCGAGGTATTCGCCACTGTGGTCAGATCGCAGGGACTTGATAGTTTTCCCGACCTTCTTTTCTACTTCAGCCTTGAACTCTTTGAATTTCTCAAAGCATTCAGACTTGTAGCGAAGCAGGTAAATGTATCCGTACCTTGAGTAGTCGTCAATGAAAGTGACGAAGTACTCGTACCCTCCACGAGCCTGCGTGGACATCGGTCCACATAAGTCAGAATGGATCAATTCTAACACTTCCTCTGCTCTAGACTGACTAGCCTTGAAAGGCCTAGTTGACATCTTGCCCTCGATGCAGGATTCGCTGACTTGATAAGGTACAGCCCGGACTAGGTCCAATGTACCGTCATTTTCAAGTCTTTGAATCCGCTTCAAGTTGATGTGACTCAGTCTCAAGTGCCAGAGATATGTAAGATCCTCATCAAAAGAAGTAAGTTTTCTCTTTCTCGGATTATCAATTACGGATGAATTACATGCAATACTTGCGGAAGACTTATGATTACAATTAACAACATAGAGAGAATTATTCAGCATTCCACGACAGATAACACCGTTATTACCAATGATAGAAACACCACTATCAAAAATAACTGAATATCCATCAACATAAAGTTTGGAAACTGAAATAAGGTTTCGCCGAAAATTCGGCACGTACAAAACATCTCTCAAAGTTAAAACAGAATCATCAAAGTACAAGGTGAAATCTCCAATGACAGTTGCACTCACTTATGCTGCATTCCCCATCGAGATGGTAACCACATCATTCTTCAGCACCCTCCTCGGTGTGAACCCCTGCAAAATGTAACAAACATGATCAGTAGCTCCAGTATCCACTACCCACGAATGAGTAGAAACCGATGCTAAACATGTTTCCGTTACAAATGCAAATAACGTACCTTGTCCCTTGGCATTCGGACAATTCACCTTTTCGCATCCAGCACACTCGTTCTTCTTTGGAGTGACCTTGACTCTCTTCCCCTTCCTAGACTTGCTATCACTGCCTGTTTTCCTGAACTTGCTCTCAGCACCATCGTCTCCAACCTTAGAGGTTGTCAAACCAGTACTAGAACCAGACAGAACAGGTTTCCGTGCTTGCATGGTGGATTGCTCTACAACAAGGTCCTCAAGTAGCTCATGCAGAGCATACTCTCCTTTTGCAGCAGCAACCACCTTAAAGTCATAATAGGATTCCGGAAGAGAATTTAGGATAATATCAATCTCGCCTTGTGCACTGATATTACCACCCCGCACAGTAAACTGTCTTTTGAGGTCAATCATAGACATCATGTGCGTAGTCACTGAACTATCCTCAACCATCTTCTTGCACACAAGATTGTCCACGAGCTTACAGTTAATGGTTCGCTCCATTTTGCCAAAACCTGTCGAGAGTTCCTTCCAAAGCTCTCCAGCCCTTTCGAGGTGTTCATATGTATGCCTTAATTCTCTAGACAGGGAACCCGTGATGAGCTAGAAGGCAAACTCATCAGCATCCTCCCATCTTTCATAGAATTCAAGCTCAAGCGCGCACACTCCTCTTTGAGAGCGCAACAGTGGATCCATGTAAAGAACATGTGCTTGATTTTTCAAATAAAGGATGTGTTTTATGCAGAAACTCCATTCATGGAAGTTTGGACCAGTTAGAGGATTGAGAGCAAGTATATGATCGACAGTAGACATAGACATATCTGAAACAATAAAGAATCTTAACTAAGAACATACGTGTAGAACTTCGAAAACAAATGCATTGAAAACCTTTTAATAAATCAAATACAAATGTTTTCCACTAATTGCCCAAGAGTTCCCACCGCAAGCTACACTCGTAGACGTTTACGATGTCACCCTCAACCAGAACTGCGGGTTTTAAGCCCCAATCCATTTAATTTCACTACCATGTCAGGATGCTTTTGACACTAGAAATTAATAATTAGTGACAACCTTAGACCAAGTCATCTCTCAAGAACAAGGATGCAATTCTTGCATTATATTCTAAGATGCTTCTAAGCAATTAACCACAAATTTAACTCTGGCCAAAAGAGACAGTTTAGCATGGCACGTAACCATACCGCACAACCCTTAAAGCTTTTGTTATCTATAATTTAAATCAATCCTAGAATACTTGTGAAAGAGATCTACGCAAGCTACACTCGTAGACGTTTACGCAAAGCCCTCCCACTATTCACATGATTTTAATTGTTTGTCTAGAAATCCCAACATCCGTACCCATGCACCTCTAGGAACTAGCATACTACACTCGTAGACGTTTACTAGAACGAGAGATACACTTACAGCCTAGGACCACCCTGTGCCGATGGGCGCGCGCAGGCCGCGCGCCGTGGCTGCTGCCCGCGCGCGCCATGCGCGCGCTGCACGCCCTGGCCGCGCGCCTGCCGATCCGCATGCCGTCCTCCGCCGTCGTCCTCGTCGGGCCTCCGTCGGCTCCGTCTTCGTTCTTCGTCCTCGACCCGTCCAATTACAGATTTTGAAAAATAAAAAATACAGAATCTATTCTATTACAATTTTTCAAAATCTACACTAATCACGGATTTTCTCGTGATTTTACAAAATTAATTCAGCCCTACACGGATAAACCACCGCAGGCTGAATTACACGGGTTGCCACGAGGAACAAAAACCAACATCCACAAAATAATAAATTCATAAATGCATATCGAATTTAAATATGAACAATAGAGCCATAAATCAGAAACCTGGCTCTAATACCAATTGTAGGGTTTTCCCGTGAACCGAATCACCAAAACCAAACTGAACCGGATCGATTTATAGATATTGTGTATAATTAAAATCATAATAAAACCTAGCATGCTCCTATGTATTTAATAACCAGAATTGTGGATTGAGGAATTTACCGTAATTCCGTCGAGTCTGAACCGATCTTTTGCGTTTGAATTTCCATCTTGAATTCAACCACGCAATCCGATTTTATCTGCGGAATAAGAAATTAGATCTCTAATTTCATAGAATAAAATCGAAAACAAAGAAATCAAGAGAAAAAGAATATGTTCTCCAGATTAGATCTTCAGATCTGTATCCCGGTGCTGATCAGATCTACTACTGGTGAGGACTCCGTAGATCTGTGGCTTGAGCAGGACCAGAATCGAAATTCTCCTCCTTCTCCTCTTGGGATCGGAGCCTCCTCTCTCTCTGCCCTAGGGTTTTGACTGATTTGAATAATCACAAAGGTTGCTAGGGTTTCCAGAGAGAGTGGTCTATTTATAGACCCAGGGTTTTATCCCTAATGGGCTACTGGGCTCAATTCAGCACAATTATTTGGGCCAGACCTGGGACCTAATGCAAATAATAAAGTGGGCCTATAAATTAATTAATTCCCATGTCCACAACCCAGGACACAATTAATTAATTAATATTAATTCTTTTTCACCACAGAATTAATACTAACCTACCCCTTTATTACCACGTTATGAGAACGGGCTGCATTAATTGAGAATCCCCATATTTAAGGTTACCGGACATCCATTAATTAATCGGAGCCTCTGACAAGCTCTAACTACAATTAATTTATATCTTATAATTCCTGAGTAGTACCACTCAAACCTTATCACTCATGCCTGAAATTAATCAGCCTGCAGGACTTTGGCACGATGAATGTTATTGAGCTCCTCAGGGAATGTCCCCATCCTAATACTCAGATATGGTTACCTAAACCCAGTCTCAGGCGGTACTACACCAACTGCTGTTACCCAAGATGCGGATATACAAGCACGTTACTTAGGCTCTCCACCATGGCAAGTCAAAGCAACAGTCAATCCGTGCAAACCCCTGAACCTTCGTTAGGGTTTAGACTCAATCAATATAACGAGATCTTATATTTGCTTTTGTCAGACAGACGAATATATCTCACCGCGGTCCATCAATACGCCACCTCTGCGTACCAGCATGTCAAGTAACCAAGATAGACTACTTATTCCGACAATGTCGCAGCCATCCGGACAAACGTATCCTCATACGCTGTCTCGGCTGTGATCAGGTTTATGTCTCACTAGGTTAAGTGATCATACTATCTTTTGCGATCTACAACACGCCGTATGATCGTCCCTATCGGTGAGATAAGAGGATACCATTGTTCATACATGTAAGATTGTTAACAGATAGGAGAAATAAATCGTTGTATACTCATTAGAATAAATGCTTTCAGTATACAAAACCCATCAATTTTCATAACTGAATTGTCTCGAGCCTTGAATGAAATCTTCAGTAATGACGGCGAATTTCAATCATCACTTTGTCATTGACGATGATCTTGCATGATACGTCGGTTGAGTATCCCGATATTTATTCTCTTATTTGATCAATTTCCCAAATTTTATTTGGCAGTTATTGATTCAGCAGTCGTCGTCATATGCTGAGAGATAGGACTCAACATTCTTCTTATTAAGTCTGCTGGAACCAATATTCTTCAATATCTGACCGTCAAGATTGCTGAGAGTTGGGACTCAGCAATCATGATTATATTTCCAGTATTTCTTTGAAGAGCGTGAGCTTGGACACATTCTTATTCCACATCATCTTCAAGAAATCCATATAATTTCGGAATTCCAATAAATCCAAGAACTCTAGATGACTTTAGGGAGTTCAATAACTTCAAGAAATCCAAGAACATAATGAGAGCTGGGATTTATTCTTCTGTAACCTCATCTAACTCTAATAGGCCGAGCTTTAGACAAAGCTCCTTGAATCTGTTTTTAGCCAGAGGTTTAGTGAAGATGTCTACTAGTTGATCTTCTATCCTGATATAATCCACGAAGATATCCTTTTTCTCAACATGGTCTTTGATGAAGTGATGTCTGATATCAATGTGCTTTGTCCTAGAGTGGTGTACTGGGTTCTTTGTGATGCACATTGCACTGTTGTTATCGTAGTAAATTGGAATGCAACCGATGTTGACTTCACAGTCTTGAAGTGGTTGTTTGATCCACAACACCTGTGTACAACAACTTGTAGCAGCCACATATTCAGCTTCTGTAGTGGATGTTGCCACAGAGTGTTGCTTTTTGCTGAACCAACTTATCAGCTTATGACTAAGGAATTGACCTGTCCCACTCGTACTTTTTCAATCAATTTGACATTCTCCATAGTCCGAATCTGAATATCCAAAGAGTGTGAGATCGTCTGCTCTGGGATACCAAATTCCTAAGGATTCCGTTCCTTTCAGATATTTGACAATCCTTCGTGCATATTCCATGTGCGATTTCTTTTGATTTTCTTGATATCTAGCACATACTCCTACAACATATGAAATGTCTGGCCTGCTGGCCGTTAGATGTAATAGAGATCCAATAATACCTTTGTATGCTGTGGGGTCCACGGATTCGCCTTCTTCGTCCATTGATATTTGACATGTTGTGCTCATGGGAATTCGCAGTGTCTTCATCTTTTCTCGGCAAAATTTGCTGATGAGATCCTTGGTATACTTCTTTTGGTGAATGAAGATCCCATCGCTGGATTCCTGACCTTCCAGACCTAGGAAATATTACATCTTTCCCATCATACTCATCTGAAAGTTAGTCTGCATAAGTTGAGCAAACTTTTCACAAAGAGTTAGATTTCTTGATCCAAATATGATGTCATCCACATAGATTTGGACGAGCAATATATCTTCAGCATCCTTGATCAAGAAGAGTGTCCTGTCAATCTTTCCTTTTCTGAATCCATTTTTCAGCAGAAATTGTGATAGCATCTCGTACCAAACTCTTGGGGCTTGCTTCAGGCCATAGAGAGCTTTCCTCAATCTGTACACCTTGTTTCCGTATTCAAATCCTGGAGGTTGCTCCATGTAGACTTCCTCCTTTAATTCACCATTCAGGAATGCACTCTTGACGCACATGCTAGGAATAACCTGATTGCTTCCAACCGAGCTACTGGAGCAAATGTTTCATCGAAGTCTATTCCTTTGCACTGCGCATATCCTTTGGCAACGAGTCTTGCTTTGTTGCAGACGACGAGTCCATTTTTGTCGCGTTTGTTCTTGAACACCCATTTGGTTCCTATCACTGACTGATGTGTCGGTCGATTGATGAGTTCCCATACATGATTCCGAGTGAATTCTGACAGTTCATCCTGCATGGCGTTGATCCAATCAGCTGATTTGAGTGCGTTAGCTACTTTGGTAGGCTCTTCTTGAGATATAAAGCAGGCTAACATGGCGCTTTGTCTGGTTCGGATTGGATCTGCAAGATCTCCTAGTATTGGTTCAGTAGGATGATCTCTGAGTAGCCACTTTGGTCTTTGTAGTTCCTCGACTGGAATGACTTGACTGCTAGACATTCCAATATGACTTTTGGAAATAGGAACATCAACAAGCTGTAGATTGTTCAAGCTGTCTGCTACGCTTGTTGGGTTGACTTCTTCTGATGGATTATCTTTTGGTGTATCGTCTGCTGAATTAGATATTGTTGATGTAGTACTCCTGTCTTCAACATTGTTGTCTTCATTTATTCTCTCGCCAATTTGGGGATTCTCAGCAACATCTTCTTTTTGCTGATTGACTTCTCCTTCTTGATTTCCCCCTTGAGATAAGAGTTCCTTGAGAGAATTTAGGGTGGCTTCAGCATTACTAGTTGCATCACCGGCCATCTTAACTGTTCGTTGATTAGTCAAGATCTCCAATGGGGATGATGATTCATTCATTAACCTAGTCGGATCGATCGGTTCAGCTTAAGAAGTATTCGAGCCTGAAAGTCCATTGACATTATTAGTTTCATGAATCACATCTTTCTGACTTCTCATGGTCCTGCGCTCTAAAGTAGCTTCACAAAAAAATAACATTGCATGTTATTTCCACAAGCTTGATTGTCTTGTTAAGTACTCTATATCCCTTGTGAGATGGATGTCCATATCCGAGGAACACTCATTCGTCAGCTTTAAGAGAGAAAGTACTTAACTTTGACTTCCCATTATTATGGATATAACATGGTGAACCGAAAGCACGAAGATGAGCTAAGGAAGGCTTACGACCATGATATATTTCATAGGGGGTTTTCTTGAAGCGAAGATTCAATCCACTTCGATTCTGAGTGTATCAAGCGTTAATTACGGCTTCTCCCTAATATCTCTGACCTAGATCTGTATCGGCAAGCATTGTTTGCATGACCTCCTTAAGAGTCTCGTTCCTCCTTTCTGTCAGACCGTTCTGTTGAGGTGTTCTTTCAGTGGACCTTTCATGTCCTATCCCAGCGTCGGTGCAGAAATCCATTAATGCTCCGTTATAGAATTCTGTATCTTATCCTTTTCACCATTAGTGCTCCGGTAGGATTGTCTTTACTTCGTCCTTGCTCTTGAGTAGTCTCACCCATGTATACCTGGAATAATCATCAACATCAACTAAACTATAGTGTTTATTACCTACAGTGGGTGGAGTTACAGGGCCTAATAAATCCATGTGCAATAGCTCAAGGATTCTGTTTGATGTGGCCTTTCCGAGTTGGATCTGAAGGATGCCTTAGCTTGTTTTCCTTGTTGACAGGCTCTGCATATTCCTTCCTTTTTGAAGGTCTCTTTGGGTAGTCATGTAACAATGTTATTTTTGGCAATATAATTGATAATTTTAAAATTTAGATGTGTTAGCCTTTTGTTCAATAGCCAGTTTGTCTCTTCTTTTCTGAATGTTATAAAACATGAAGCTTGCTGACCACTTTCCCAATCAACAACATAGAGTCCTCCTTTCCTGATTCTTCTAAGCTTTACTTCTCCAGTGGTCCTATCCGCAATCTCACAACCTATATCAAAGAAAGAAACAATATATTCATTTTCACTTAGTTGGCTGATGCTCAGTAGATTGTGCTTGAGACTATCGACAAGAGCCACGTTTATTATTTGAATTCCATTCTGCTCAATGCTCCCTCTTCCGATTACTCTAGCTTTTGAATTGTCACCAAACGAGACTGAAGGTCCTCTGATCTTCTGAAGTTCTGTGAAGATCTCTTCATCTCCTGTCACGTAATCTGAGCATCCACTGTCTAGGATCCATTCTTTTAATTCTCTTAGGGTTCTTCTTCCTAGACCCTGTTCCTGTAAAACAAAGAAGTTATATTTCTGGTATGCGATTAATTACGGGTCCTGCAGGATTAGTTCTCAGGATCATTCCTTTGGGAATCTAGACCTTCGTGATTTTGATATTTCTTTTGTCATCACGTTTTACTACCCTTCCTTGGAGTAGTCATTGAATCAGCATAGGAATGTGTAGTGATGTGCCAAGCCTTCACAGTCTTCTGAAAGTATGGTGTTTTAGACTCTGGACTCAAGTAAGAGTTCATTTTACTTGGTGTGTATGCTGGCTTCCTTGCAATCTCAGCAGATTGCTTAGCCTTGCTAGGATTTGTATGAACCTTCCTAGCAGATGGAATAGTCTGTTGGGTTGCATACCTTGACTTTGCTGGCCTTTTCACAGCAGACAAGTAATTTAGTCTTTGTTCAGCAGTCAGCTGAGGGACGTTATTTTGCCAACATCTGTTGGGACAAAAACAATTTTCTTTGATTTTCTTTAGACACTTAGAATCTCATCTAAATCTCTCGTGCTTTTGAAAATTTACACTGACAAGCATTTTGCACGGATTTTTTGCTTTTCAGAACTTCATTCTCCTATTTTAAAACGTTAAATTTTTCATTCAAGGAGGAGAATTATGTTCTTAATTTTAAAAGTTCCTTGTTTGCTGACCTAGATTTTTCAATCTCACTGGTCAAAGTAGAAAGTTGAGTTTTCAGAGAGGAATTTTCTTTTACTAAAATATCCTTTAATGCATGAACATTAGAAAATTCTTTTAGCAGAAATTCTGCAGTTATTTCATCTGATTCTGTGTAATATGAATCAACAATATCATGCATGTTTTATGAAGTAGAGGCAGCAGACATAATAGAATTTGTTACCTGGTTTCCTGTGATAGCTAGAGTTAATTCTCCTATATGCTCTTCATTGCCATCATCATCTTCATTGATATTGGCCATGAACACCATGAGAACATCCTCTTCATTTTCTGATGAGTAGCCTTCATCGTCATGATCCAGGATGTCTGGTAGTTCTGTCCGTGTCAGCAGAGCTTTAGTGTAGCTTTTGTTGCTCGCCTTTCGAACAACTTCCTTAATCGTTCCCTTTCCTCTAGATCTATTCGAGGACACTCAAATCTCAAATGATCTAGGGAGTTGCATTCGTAGCATGTTCTTGGTGTCTTTTTGGCATTCGGCTGTCTGCTCGTTGGCCTTGCTGGAATTCTTCCTTCTTTCCTTTGGCTTTCAGCAAGAGCTTTTGTAATCTCTTCATCTGCTCTTCCATCTCGCTAACTGAGCATTCTGCTTCTTTGGCTTGAGATTAATGGTGGATGGTATCTCCTTTGTTAGACTGGATTGAGCTGGTCGATCAGAGTGGAATGGCTTCTTGGTTTTCCACTTCAGTCCGTCTCTCTTCACGAAGAATGTTGCATCCTCGATGGGTTCTTCAATGGTTATTGCAGCACGAACAACTTCATTTTTGTTTATCTGCATGATGTCCCATTCATTGCTGACAGATCTTTCTCCTTTAAGCTGGTCACTTTGACGAACCAGTCCTTTTTTGGTAGTCTTGAGAGAATCTTAGAGTTTATGTCGGGAAGCTCGTATGTCCTTCCTAGCTTCTTTAACTCAGCTACAATGGTGTTGAATCTGGCCTCCATGTCCTTGACGGTTTCACTTGGAATCAATAGAAAAGATTCATACATGTCTACCTATTGTTGTAGCTTGTTTCTCTTCATTTGATCCATCTTGGTCCTTATAGTGCCGAGAATGTCCCACATTTCTTTGGCATTCTTGTATTCCAAGGCTTCTACCATTAGGGTTGGTGACAAGGAATTTAAGATTAAATCCATGGCTACATAGTCCAGTTGGCCACGAACTCGATCTTCTGGAGTCCATTCTTCATACGGCTTGTCCACTATTACGTCTGGTCCTGCTACATCTTCGCCAATCCTGGACTTCACCTTTTGGATTTTTATTGGTCCATTTTTTATCACTTGCTTCATCTCGGGATGGATATTCATCAAAGTGATCAAAGACCTCTTTTTCCAGGTGGAGTAGCTATCAGGAGTAAACTTTCCAAACTTCGCGTTGTTCGCCATTACTTTTAACCTGAGCTAAACACAACAACACACTGATATGCAAGGAAAATATGGATCTGGTCCTAAGCAACTTAGAAGCAACTAGTCTGTAAAGACCAACCGCTCTGATACCATTTGTTGGTCCCGGATTAGAGTGTTTTTATATGTAGCGGAAGAATTAATAATTTCTTGCACTTATCTTTCTAAGGTCTCGACTTAGAAAGTGTTTATCAAATGTGTTTTAGCTCCAATATTCGTTAAGTTAATTGCAGATTATACTACAAAACTTGGTGTGTTGAGTTTTAAGTATTCGCACACACAAAATAACGAAATAAAGCAGTAAAGGACACAAGGATTTATAGTGGTTCGAACAAATGTTCTATGTCCACTCTTATCCCTTTGTGAAAAAGCTCCAATCACGTACTGGCTCAGATGAGTTCGTGTAATGTAAAGAATATTTGGATCTTCTCTTGTTTTCTCTTTGAATAGAATTTTGCGAACCTTTGAATAATTTTTGGATGACACCTATTTATAGGTGAAGGTTCAAACGGCTGTTTGAATCTTATTTGTTAGACTCAAAGGGATTGCTCGTCAATCTCTGTTCTTCTTTTTCTGCAGTGCACAGAGACTCTTCAAGTCTCCTTCGTCTCTGATTGGCGTAGCTCCTATTTGTAGCCGTCTTTGTCAGAACGAATCTTTTAGTTCAAACTTGAAACCTCTGTTGTGTCTGTTGATTGTTCTATTCTCTGATTTGCCAGGTTTCCGTGTGATTCGGATCCTTCTAATTTGCGACCTGTCTTTTCTTTGATTGTTGTTGAGCATTTGCTGGCGGTTGACATACAACTGACATCTCAGCAAGCTCGCTAAGATCTTGCAACATGCTGGCGTTACTTCTTCAGCATTCTCTTAGGTGCGTTCAACATTCCTCCGAGTTTGCTAGCCTTTACTAGCTTCTTTAGCAATCTTCATCAATCATCAAGTTTGATGATTCCTTCAGCATTCTTGATTCTTCTTTTCTAGTTCCATTACAACTCAAGTATATATGACCTATACAAAACTTTTACATTTTGACTCGATACCAAATTTCTAGAAATTAGATCGGCTTGAGCTTTGATGCACCAAAACATAATAAACATATATTGTCAACCAAGGGATACTAATATTTCTAACAATATTCCTAACATTAATGCTTGATATGCCACACACAAAATCTAACATGTGACGATAATCCTATTAATTATCAGCTTCTTCTTTATTATTTATCATCCTATTTTATTGATAATCACGATTGAGTTTTGTATCCAATTATCTAAATTCTTGCCAAGTTCCTTATGAAGTTTCTAGATGCGATACTTTTAAATTAACAAAATATTAGAGTTGCATTTTCCGCCAAGTAAAATATTGGATTGAATATTGAAATTGTTTTAAAAACAACACAACTTGTTGGAAGATTTTTTTTTGCTTGTTATCATTCTTTATGTAAAATAAAATTTATCTCAACTCTATTACCATTTAACGATACAATACGAGATAATTGGGAATTTATAATTCCCACCTTAGAGTGCAATAATTAACGCTTTGCCTACGACTAATTGTTCGTGGGTTTGAGTATAGGAAGGTATACCTCCCCACTTAAATTCTATACCTCCTATCTCATAAAAGAAAAATGATGGTAATTTATATACTTAAACTTTTCCTTTCTCAAGTTTACGTAATCGAAAACCTCTCTATTGCACTATAATTCTAAAAGTATCACAATCATCGCATATTGTTACACATTTTTTTATACCTAGATTATAATTAGAAGATTGTGGTGAGAGTATTTTTTTGGTTACATTTTCCACATTTTACAAAATACATATAATTCAGGAAATAATATAACTTGGGTCTTCCATTCTTGCAGCCCCTTATCTAAAACTCTAAGATCCACATTTATACAAGCAATTCAAACACTAAATCTGTAGCGAGTAGCTTGATCAAGACTAAATTTGTAGTCCACAAGCTCATGCATGTAGTGTGATTAATCTCAAGTAGAATAAGTAAAGAGCATAGTAAGAATAAATAAAAACTCAAGCATAACATATTGATTGAAGAACCATTATATAAAATTGTATTTTATCTTCTACGATTTCTCAAATCATTTGCGACAAAAATTTGTATGAGATAGTATTTTTTTTGTAAGACGGCGAGACATATATAAAATATACTCCCTTCGTCCCGCGCTATTAGTCTCATTTGCGGTTTTCATCCGTCTCGTGCTATTAGTCTCATTTCCTTTTTTAGTAATAATTTAGGATTAAATAAACATATTAATTTAAATGTTAAAAGCCTAAATTACGAGATTAACCCCCAAACCCTAAAACTAAAGACCACACTACCCCCGCCGCTCCCTCATTTCATTCACCCACATTATCTGTTGAACCCTAATTTCTCTCTCTCTCGTCACCGCCGCACCCTCATTTCTCTTGTTATCTCAGTCACCGCCGCACCCTCATTTCTCCGTTCTTCTTCTCCGATCTGTCGTCCCTCTTACTATCTTCTCTGTGCCGCCAGCCCGCGATGATGAACCCTAATACTTCATCATCGTCTCCGTCACCATATTCCTGCGATGACGAGTCTTGGCTGTTGCCCAGTCCAGTGATGTTGCCCCCGCCACCAGTCGCCCGTGCAGGTGACGAACTCTCCACCGACGACTCCTTAAGTCCTTGCTCCCTACTCTCATTTTCTGATTTTTCGCATCCATCACTTGTTGCTGCCGGAGGCTCCGAGGCGTGGATGTCGGACAACATCGTCTCTGAGTCATGTGACGAGAGGATTGTTGCCGCCGGAGGCTTGGAGGCGTGGATGGCCGAAAGCACTGCCCCTGACTCCTTTGATGAAACCATCGTCCCTGATTCCTTTGATGAAAGCATCGTCCCTGACTCATTTGATGAAAGCAGTAAAGGGCGTATATTTCTGAGCGGGCGGTATAGTTCTGGGAGGGTTTGGCTGGCAATTGAGGAGCACAACCTTCGATTCCCAGAGGAATCAAAGATGGAGACGGTTCGGATGTTTTGGGACATTCAATTTCCAAATAACCGGTGTGTTCTGATCCCTAATATTGTTTTTAGCTCTCTCAATTGTCTGTTGGTTTGGTTTATGATGTCTGTTGGTTTGGTTTATGATGTCTGGTTGTTTGATGGTATGAATTACTCCGTCCCTCCCTTAACATTAGTCCCATTTGATGGTATGAGTTCTGTTGGTTTGATGCTCTGTTGCTGTTGGTTTGATGTTATGCTTTTTGTTGCTGTTGGTTTGATGTTATGCTCTGTTGCTGTTGGTTTGATACTATGCCCTGTTGCTGTTGGTTTGATGTTATGCTTTCTGTTGTGGGATTATGGTGCTATTGATCTGAAATGATTTAAAAAAAACACACACTTTATAAATGATGAACATATTCGTGATGCATTTCTGTAAAATGTGTTTTACCAGTTTTGAAGTGGTTTCATTCAAGTGTTTGGTTCTTGTTTCAGATTTGCAAGCAATAGTTAAATGTTTTACATTCATTACAAAATCCATTTTTTTGGTTTACAGTCATGCAATACAAAAGTCACATGTTGTTTTAGTATAGGGCCTATGTTTTACAAAAATCACATTCTTTAAAAAATAAAAATTTCCTTCATCACATGCATATCTTTCCTACCTGTGCTTTCTTTGTCTGCCCCTAAATCAGAAATCAGCCATAAATCAGAAATCAGCCCCTTGTATCATAATCCCTAAATCAGAAATCAGCCCCTCTATTCCCTTTGTATGCCCTTCTTGTATCAACAAATGAATGCTTTCTTTAACCAAGTCTAGGGGTATTTCTAAATTGGTGGGCAAATCATTATTCAATAATAATGCATTCTTCTTCATATGTGGGATCTTGTAGTGGTTGCATCCCTTCACCTTCATTATCTCCTGTAAACAACACTGTAATGATAAGAAAACCTTGTTTAATGTCTTAGCTTCAAGACTGTTGAAGCTAGTTAAGACTCCATTAACTAAATCACTAGCATCCTTGCATGCATGTTGTTGATGCAAGCTTTGAATAGCTCTGAAAAAACCCAAATCATTAACATTGCAATCTGGACTGTTTGCTGGCTGTTGCACTAAAGATATTTTAGAGCCATCCGCATTTGCAACTGTTTGAAAGTCTTAGTCTGTATTGTTGATATGTGGTCATGCATTATCTGTTGTATGTAGATGGTCTTACTTAAGCATTCAAACCATTTTTGCTTTAATTGCATTAGTGTGTGCTCTGATCAGATGTGATTTAGCCCATCTATCCACTACAGATTTAGGAACATTAATGTTGTTTGCTAGTGCTCTAATTGTCCCTCTTTGTTGATAATGTAACCCATGGAGAAATGCCCGAAAAACATACATTTAAATAGGAATGTTATGCCAAAAACAGATAAGACACGGGATTTTATTGAAAGAAATTACCGTGTTAATCCAAAACATTTTCTTTTCTTTGCTTACCGACAGTTTTATTCAAAAATATTTCTCAATTTCTTACCGTCACTTGATTCACTAAGACAGGTCTTCAATTTTTACATTGAGACTACAACAAATCGAACTATCCGAGCAAGGCTCATGGATTTTATCAAGGCCACCATGTCTGAGCCAAGCTCCAAGATCCAAAAATATTCATGTCCGAGCTAACTCTAGGACTTAATAGTAATCATGTCTGAGCTAAGCTCCAGGACTTAATAGTAATCATATCCGAGCTAAGCTCCAGGACTCATGTACCGTTCAGAGTAGGGTTACCAACATATACATCAAATCAGTACGTTCACTCTCAATCATTCAACATTCAATCTTCAGAATCCAACACGTTCTTAATCAGAGAAACAGTTAACACGCACCAAAACATTTAGGCATAGACATTCATTTCTAACAAATATTTAATATGCATTTAGAAACAAGAGATCATGGCCCAAAAAGGCATTTTACTTTTACTGAAATAAATCCCCACCTGTGTTATGCTTACTGAAATAAAAATGATCTAGTTATTCGTGCAGTTGAGCTTATCGACCTTATCATTTAATTCCCTGAAAAAGTTTCAACGGCGATAATGGCGGATTCTGGCGTTCAAACTCCGAGTTCTACGCACCAATGTGTTCCCTTCATAAGCTCGTTTCTCTCTCGATACACAACGATACGGTTCATGCCTTAGCTCCATGCACTCCCTGGATGACAAGCTACACAGTGGTGGTGGTGGTAGTTTGGCCGGAGGTGGTCTGTGGTGGCCGGAAAAGGAGGTGGAAGTTGGCAGTGATGGTGGTGTTTCACGGTCATGGTATACGACTTTGGAAAGAAAAAGAAAGAAATAAATGAAGTAAAATTCATTTCCAAAGTTTGATGATTCATTTTCAATCAAACATCACCGCCTCTTCAAGAATACACCGCCCCAAAATCAAATAAGAAATGTCCACCTCCTTTGAGACGTGGCAAGTTTCTTCACCGTGAAGAAAAATTTTCCCTCCACCTCAACTCGTGCATAATTTCCTCCGTTAACTCATCTTCTCAGGTTATAATAAATAAACAATTATACGAAAATATTTTATTTAATGAACCCGTCCCATTCATATAATTTTCCCAATTTTTGGAGATATAACTATCGTCCACTTTCTCAAAATTTAATAATTAATTAAACGTCACTCGGGTCTCAGAAAATTATACCGATCATTTTGTATTCTTCCATATTTTAAATTCAAGCATTCCCTAACTCGGTTTAAGAAATGGACCTCCCGAGTGCAAGTTATGAATTTAAATGCGATATTATTATTCTTGAATAATAGTTAGCTGCACTCATCTTTCCTTTGAAGATTGTGACTACACGGTCACTTAGGTTTCCTCGAAACGAACTCATTGGTATGTTATAAGTGATAATTTGACCCTCATGTCTCAACGAGTGTCTATTCTTGTCTCGAAAGCAAATAATAAATAATTTGCTTAAATAAATATTCCTTTATTTAATTTAATTAAGCATTTAAACATCTTAATTAAATCCGGGATATTACATTCACCCCACCTTGCAAAAATTTCGACCCAAAATTTGCTAAGGTATCCCAATTAACTCGAGGTATTTGTCCCTTGTCTCAACTTGAAGTTTTCTCGTCATTCCTTTCCTATTACTTTATCAAACGAAGTAAACTTATCCCTTACTCTAGCTCCTCCGATACTAGATCCACTTCCAAATCTTTTCTCGTTATTTTAGTCTGAATTCGAGGTGATTACATTTCCTGACAATTCTTGTCTCTTGGATCATACGCATACTTTCTCAATGTGATGCGTGGAACATTACACATGTTTTCCATATGTAACAGTAGTTTTTTTTTAGACACGGTTATAGTTCATCCTTGACTCCTGATCTTATGATGCCTTTAAAGGAGGCCGACAGTCTTGGATTTATACTTCAACTTTTCCTTTCCACAAAACTTTTTTTCTTAAGCTAAGGCCTTTGTTTCTTTACTTACTTCAACACTCAATTGAAAAATCTAGAACAACAGTATTTATTGCCGAAAAGCAACTTAACCATGTACCATCTTGAGTTCAACACTTCCCTTAACATATCTTTATCATCCTAGATACATGTGGCCCCTTTGATTCTATTTCGTATCTGGCTGACGACTTTGATCATCTCACTAATCGCGTCAGGCTCGAGGACTTGTCGTTCTTCCACTTCATCCTAACACAGTGGCGGTCAACACTTCCTTCCACATATTACTTCATATGGAGCCATTCCAATCGTCGCCTGAAAACTATTGTAGTAGGCGTACTCAATCAGCGGCAAAATCGGCTCCCAACTCCCTCCTTGATCTAGGACTATGGTTCGCAACATGTCTTCGAGAGTTTGGATGGTCCTCTTAGATTGACCATCTGTTTGTGGGTGAAACGCCGTACTGAAGTTCAGGCGGTTTCCCAACTCCTGCTGTAGGCTTATCCCAAAATTGAGATGTAGACTTTGCATCTTTGTTAGACGTAATGGTTACCGGCACCCCGTGCAGTCTGACAATCTCCCTGACGTACAGTTGTGCTAACTTGTCTGATCCATAGGTATTTTGTAATGGCACGAAGTGAGAACTTTTCGTTAGACGGTCCATGATATCCCATATTATCGTGTTTCCTTTCTACGACTTTAGCAATCATGTAACAAAATCCATGACAATATGCTCCCATTTTCATTCTGGAATGTCTAACGGCTATAATTTCCCATATGGCCGTTGATGTAAAGCTTTGACGCTGATATGCTAAACACTTTTCCACATACCAGGATACATCTCTCTTCATACTATCCCATCAATACGAGGTCTTTAAATCTTGATACACCTTCGTACTCCCGTGGTGAGCGGTATAAGGTGCGTCATGAGCTTCGCTCATAATCTCATTTCTTAATTCCTCATAGTTTGGCACGAGAATTCTGCCTCTATATATTAACGTGTTATCCGGTGCCTCCTGATAGTCACCCGTCTGCTTTATTAAGATCTTCTGACGTAACCTCTCAAGTTCGACGTCTTTCTTTTGAGCCTCAATGATTCTCTACCTTAGGTCTAGCACAACAGTCAAGGCGGCTACCTCACATCTTTTTCTTACTGAAGGTGATATCATTTCGAGACAAAGTCTTTGGAAGTCCATAATCAACTCATCTTCTTTAGTAAGCAAACATCCTAATTGCGCTTCTCTCTTCCGGCTCAAGGCGTCTGCAACCGAATCAGCTTTACTAGGGTGGTAATTTATCGTCAAATAGTAATCATTGATTAGCTCGAGCCATCTCCTCTGCCTCATATTCAAATTCTTTTGCTCGAATAAATACTTCAAGCTCTTGTGATCCATGAATATGATACATTTCCCTCCATAGTGATGGTGTCTCCAGATCTTCAATGCGTGAACTATGGCTGCTAGCTCCAGATCATGAGTCGGATAATTCACCTTATGTGATCTCAGCTACCTTGATGCATAGCCTATCACTTTTCCATCTCGCATCAATACATAGCCTAATCCATTCTTGGATGCATCTGGCACTGCCAAGACTGACGTTGTCGTCAAGAGTTGCTTCAATTCCTGAAAGCTTTCTTCACACCCTTCTGTCCATTCAAACTTCGTCCATTTCTGAATCAATCGAGTTATAGGCTTTGCAATTTTCGGGAATCTTTTGATGAACCTCCTGTAATATCCAGCTAACCCAAGAAGACTTCTTATCTAGTTTGGTGTGGTAGGTGGCTTCCACTATGTCACCATCTGAATCTTTGCGGGGTCTACCTTGATATCATCCGCTGACCCGATGTGACCTACGAATGTCACTTCCTTTAGCCAAAATTCACACTTACTGAACTTGGCATAAAACTTCTCATTCCAAGAGTTTGTAATACCGTTCTCAATGATGTTCATGATCTCCTTCACTCTTTGAGTAGACGAGTATATTGTCGATAATATCAAGACCAAATTATCGAGATGCGGATGAAATACACTATTCATCAAATCCATAAATACTGTCGGAGCATTTGTGAGTCCAAACGGCAAAATCACAAACTTATAATGACCATACCTTATTCCGAAGGCTGTCTTCGGAATATCTTTCCTTCGCTATATAAAATCATTGCCTTATTTCCTGACAACCGATCTATATTTAGAATTACATCAACCCCGCGCATATCCATAATATTTAGTTCTGCTATCCCAAGCATTTAGGAGCAGAAGACCTAACTCTCCTCGGCTGCTGATTTCCTTTCGACTGATCCTCTCCTTAACGTCGTGATGGAAATTGCCTATATTGCCTGCCTCCCCAGCGGTTCCCGGCATTTCCTCTCCACGGTTGGCGTTCTCCTCTAATCGTCTTCCTCTTCTTCAACCTCGGCCTCTGTCGCAGCCTCGTTCGTTTCCCACAATTTCCCTCCCACGAGCTGTAGAATTTTCTTCTATAGTAATTGCAGTATAAATCTCAGACCGGCCGGAAGTAAGATAGAAAATCTTGAAGTCGAACCTTCAAACATTAGCCTCTTTCTCATCTGTATGTTTCAGTGTTAAACAAGCAGAAACTCTTCACACGTTTAGTTGCTACTGATAAGTTCATTATTTTACTCACTTATCTATATTATTTTCTACTGTTTTATGTGGTTTTATTAATTTTATCCTTATATTTTATGCATGAGTCTATATTTAGGTGGTATTAGGCGTGTTTTGATGTTCGTGCAGGTTTTAGGCCTAAATTCATGAGAAAACCGTTCCGAAAGCAGTGACGTGTAAGAGTAGCAGTGAAGAGTTCTTCCACATGAAGAATTCAGGCTATTGGCGCATGGCATTGGATAGAGCTTCGAGTTAGCTTTCCAACGCAACTCGAATCGGGTCAATCGGAGTTCGGGAGAGGAAGTTATGGCCAAAACCGTGAGACCGCGCAGAAGGGACGCCGGAGAAAAAGTTTCGTCGATCGACGGCCAACTGGGCGTCGATCGACGGGAGTCTGGGCGCGAGAATTTGTTGAAAATCGAGATATTTCATATCTTTAGCCCCAGATTTGATAGGAAATGCCTCCACCTCTATATATATCTCTGTAAATTCGATTTTTAGGTGTACTTCATTCCATATTTCAGATTTTGAGAGATTCCAAGCTTTAGTTGAGTTTTATGTTTGAAGACAAATTTTTGGGGAAAGACATTCAGACCCGAGTTCTTATGCAGGTTTTATTTATCTTTGATGAATTCTATAACTAACTTCCTTCTCAGATTCTAGGGTTTCGAACTATCAATGTATGCATGTTTGATTAATTGAATTATTTTCCCTTTCCCTCGTAGTTTGTGAAATCTGATTTTATTCTTAATCTTGAGTATGCTGGCCACATCTTAGGATTACATAGTTGAGAATTAGAGACGTAACTGTAATAGTTTTCAATGGAAAGAGATTTTCACAATATAATTTGATTTCTTGTCGTAACTGAAGGGAATAAATTATAGGAATAGATCCGTAGAATTCTGGAGTTAATTAATTCATCTTGAGACTGACAGGAGATAGGTAATTAATTAATCTACTTTATGAATTGTCCAACAAAGAAGTTCATAATACTTTTCTGATGTTTCACTATGAAGAGGAATTAAATTAGGAATTAATCAATTCATTCATACATGTCATACTTGATCGGTAGATATCCCTGGAGTCTGTACTTCGCATATATTTTCTCAAAAGCTATTTAATTTTCTTGTTTTAAATTATGTTTTCCAAAATCAATTTGAAATCCAAAACCTTTAATTCTAAAATCCCCCTAGCCAGTATTTCGAGAACTTATGGATTAGTACTTAGGATTTTTTGTTATTTCTTTCCTCGTGGGATCGATAATTTTATTTGCCGCTATATTATTAGCTTTGCTAAGTCGCGGGTTAAAAATATACGCGATCACTACACAACAACTCAAGGTTTCCCGATGTATATTTATCCCTCCTATTACCCATTTCTCAGAAAACATTAGCTTGGTGCGCGTCTCATTATCACAAAATTATCGACCAGTTTAGTCCATTGTTAAACTATATGGTTATCTAATCGATATAACGTAGCATAGTATACTGGCCGTATGAACCATGCTGAATTTTTTTTTTGCAATTTGAACACCTATCTCGCAAGGCTTTACGTCTTGCTTATAAGGTTTAGTATCTCCGTGATACCAGTCCCACAAGCTAATTTTGTAATCAAACTTTAACCATGGGGTTCGCAATTCCAAGTGGACTCAATCCTATCCATCCAAAATCGATGATTTTGTATTGTTACCCAATCAAGGCGTTCTCGACCTCTCCTATTCATAGTCATTAATACTTAGCAGTATCAATATCCTTTCATAGATTGTAAGTTGAAGATAATACTTTACCCTAGTCTAACTTTTCGTAAAATCATCCCTGGCATGTTGAAGTTTTCCTCGAACTGTGCCCATACCTAAAATAACATCTCAGTGCTGCTACGGTTTTCCGTTGCACTGCATTTAGAATTCAGAAGACTATATGCCTAGCACATCCTTTCAATTGAGAGTTCCTCGTTCAACATTTTTACGACTTGTCAGATATTTCACACCTATCGATGCTCGTCTCATCGACTCATAGGTACCTCGAGGCAACGGTATAAATTTATTACTATCCCGAGATATTTCTCAATCTTTCAGGTTCTCCCGAACCAGATGGGACATT
>JAPKLW010000598.1:73814-121960 GCA_026898455.1 Plectranthus barbatus
ACATTCAATCCAAAACTTACTCTCTGTGATTCACCCAGCTCAAAATATTTATAGACTTGTTCATTTCTTACTCAATTCGTAAGGTTGAGTTATGTCAACACATTACAAACTCCATTTCAAATTCTCGCCCACACAGGTACGATGGGACTTACAACACTGAGCTCGATCGTTTACTATACTCAACAAGTAGTGATTCTACTAAGCATACGAAGGACTAACTTAGTTCGCCTAAGCTGGCTCGAACGAAACATGGCTCATCATAACATTTCTAGTACTTCGGACTTGATTCAACACAAAACAATGACATACCCTTAAGCCTTAAGACGCTTAATCAAGGTAACACTAAATCAATATAGCATAACTCAGATACTTCCGATTCAACCTAGACTGTGGGTATCATTTCACTTCACCCATGATAATACTAATCAACATCAAATCAACCAACTCAAAAGTTATCATTAAGTCACCAAGTTAATGTTTTTTCAAAGCCGATAGTTAGTCAGTCATTTCCTGATCCATCATATTTTAACCTCCAAGGTTAACACAATATTTCAACAAATTTGACCAGCTCAACACACAATCTAACACATCTTTTAAGAAATAAAACATATCCATCATTCTGCTTGCACAAATCTTTCAAAAATCATCCATTTGAAATTAAAGTTTTCGCAAGGCCACCCTATTGGTGTAAAAATTATGCAAAACGCATCAAAACCATTAACCTCATCAGTTTAACCACAAGTGGTTGGAGCCCAGCTCCTACCTCACAACACAAATGTGGCTGGAGCCCAGCTCCGAAATCCACGTAATAAATGTGGCTGGAGCCCAGCTCCTATACCCATAAAACAAATGTGGCTGGAGCCTTGCTCCTAAACCTACAAAATAGATGTTTTCAGAGAAACATTTCCAATCAATCTTTGTCCAACACATGAACTATTTTCAGAACATTTCCAATCAACTTTCGTTCAACACATGAACTATTTTCAGAATATTTCTAATCAACTTTCGTTCAACACATGAACTATTTTCAAACATTTCAAATCAACTTTCGTTCAACACATGAACTATTTTCAAACATTTATAGCCACAACCAAAATTGTACTATCTTTTCAAAATTCCTTTCAACATCAACTTTTGAAGTGACCCAGTCACTAAACAACCCTGCAAGCAGGTAAATTTAAAACTTTCAAAATGTACCTCAGGTCGCAGAGGATGGAGTAGAGTGTAAAGCACGAGCAGTCCCTTCAAATCAACTTTCCAAAACAAGAAACATTTCAATTTTTACATTGAGACAACAACAAATCAAACTATCCGAGCAAGGCTCAAGGATTTTATCAAGGCCACCATATCTGAGCAAGCTCCAAGATCCAGATATATTCATTTTGAGCTAAACTCTAGGACTTAATAGTAATCCTGTCCGAGCTAAGCTCCAGGACACATGTACCGTTCAGAGTAGAGTTACCAACATATACATCAAATCAATACGTTCACTCTCAATCATTCAACATTCAATCTTAAGAAACCAGCATGTTCTTAATCAGGGAAACTATTAACACGCACCAAAACATTTAGGCATAGACATTCATTTCTAACAAATATTTAATATGCATTTAGAAACAAGAGCTCATGGCCCAAAAAGGCATTTTACTTTTACTGAAATAAATCCCCACCAGTGTTATGCTTACTGAAATAAAAATAATCTCGTTATTCGTGCAGTTGAGCTGTATTGACCTTATCCTTTAATTCCCAAAAAAAGTTTCAACGCCGATAATGGCAGATTATGGCGTTCAAACTCCGAGTTCTAAGCACCAATGTGTTCCCTTCACAAGCTCATTTCTCTCTCGATACACAACGATACGGTTCATGCCTTAGCTCCGTGCACTCCCTGGATGACAAGCTACAAAGTGGTGGTGGTAGTTAGGCCAGAGGTGGTCTGTGGTGGCCGGAAAAGGAGGTGGAAGGTGGCAGCGATGGTGGTGTTTCACGGCGATGGTGTACGACTTTGGAAAGAAAAAGGAATAAATAAATGAAGTAAAATTCATTTCCAAAGTTTGATGATTCATTTTCAATCAAACACCACCGCCTCTTCAAGAATACACCGCCCCAAAATCAAATAAGAAATGTCCACCTCCTTTGAGATGTGGCAAGTTTCTTCACCGTGAAGAAAAATTTTCCCTCCACCTCAACTCGTGCATAATTTCCTCTGTTAAATCATCCTCTCAGGTTATAATAAATAAACAATTATACGAAAATATTTCATTTAATGAACCCATCACATTCATATAATTTTCCCAATTTTGGAGATATAACTATCGTCCAATATCTCAAAATCCAATAATTAATTAAGCGTCACTCGGGTCTCAAAAAATTATACCACTCATTTCGTATTCTTCCATATTTTAAATCCAAGCATTCCCTAGCTCGGTTTAAGAAATGGACCTCCCGAGTGCAAGTTATGAATTTAAATGTGATATTATTATTCTTGAATAATAATTAGCTGCACTCGTCTTTTCTTTGAAAATTGTGACTACACGGTCACTTAGGTTTCCTCGAAACAAACTCATTGGTATATTATAAGTGATAATTTGACCCTCGTGTCTCAACGAGTGTCTATTCTTGTCTCGAAAGCAAATAATAAATAATTTACTTAAATAAATATTCCTTTATTTAATTTAATTAAGCATTTAAACAGCTTAATTAAATCCGGGATATTACAACCCCCACCTCCTTTTTATATATACAAAGCTTTCTCCACAATCAATCACTTTCTTTCACTCTCGAAACTTTCACCCACCTTATTCCGGCGAGCTCCGCCGAAGTTCCGACGGGGTGATTTCAAGGTAAACATATTCATTTTTAGGATCCTCTCTTTGTTTCCTTTCCACTTCCAACCTTAAATTCTCTATTCTTCATGTTCTAGAAGTGGTAAATCGAGAGATCAAGTGTTGATCAAGTCTACAAGGTCCTATAAACTTCAAGGAGGTATAGATCGAACCACTCTCTAGCTAATTCTTTAGTTTGAGCATGTTTGTAAATTTTTCCCTAGTTGACATATGTTATGATCTAGGCTTGTGTTGAGTTTATAAGTACGTATACATGTTTAGCATGTTATATTTTGAGCAAAGAAACTATATATCGACCTAGGAATCGAGTTGTGGCTATTTTGGAGCATTTTTTGTATATGTGTTCTATTTGGAAATATCGACTTTATATTTTGTTTCCAACATGTTTTGATGTTTAAAATCATTTCTAGACTCATTATACTTGTTAGTAAATCATTTGGTGTTGTTAGAAATTGATTGGACGAGCCCGAATAACCATTGAACCAAAAAACCAAATTTTCTTGCCGAAGGCAACTCGCCTTGATTTCGATCGATGCGAGTGTGCAGCGGTCGACACGGCCATGTCGGTCAACGTGGAAGCATGTCAGTCGACACAGAGCTATCACCCGTTTCTATTTCTGATGACCATCCAAATCGGTCAACATTGATACCATATCGATCGACACAACCTTATTTCGGTTGATATTTTGTACGTCAATCGATTTCCCTTTATTTCAGTTGACGTGAATTAATTCTTGAATAAAATAATTGTATCAGTCGACACAAGTTGCATATCGGTCGACATATGTACGTCAATCGACACTGTTTTATTTTGGTCGATCGACACAGACTTAAGTTTCAAAATTTCAATTTTTCTTTCTTCGATCAATTCGACTTGTTTTTTATATCGGTCGACATCTCTTATATCGATCCAACTAGAGAGCTATTCTTTTCTTTCTCGCTCTCTTTAAAACCTTTTGATTAATACCAACTTTGATTGTTTGATTCGATTATTCATAAATTAATATTCTTTTGAAATAACTTGATGAGTTCTTCTACTCTCAAGCGATGTACGATGATTCGTAATTGATTATGAAATTCTTTCAATCATAATATTTGAAGAAATGTTCCGTCAATTGACGAAGTCGCTTGTTCAATTAAGTTGAACAATGAATTTCATTTGTAAATTAACGCTAGATATTGAATCACGAGCTGTTGACTTAATGTTTGACTTCCTTATTTGTCAAACTCAATTATTGAATCATTCTTTCATATCCTTATCTGATGGCTCAACTTGAGAAATCCATGATTGATTAAAAGTCTAGAATTATTCATTGTGTCCGAATTTAGATAATCTACTATCCCTTGAGGATTTACTCAAATTTCTTATGTCATAGGAAATGGCAAGGAAAGGATCGTGAGCTAGAGAAATCATCCGTGACCACACCAATTCAGGTGAGCTTTCTTTTACCCATATATCGTTGGCCAAATAAAATCAAAATGATGTTTTCTTTTTAAAGTAATCATGCATGAAATGAAATGTTTTGTTTTTATCTGTTTTGTCATTGCTTACTGTTTTATGTTTGTTATTTGTCCTCTTTGTGGGGGAACCCCACATAGAGAAGAAGATCACATATGTGAACATGGATGTTGACTGCACGTTTTGCGAGTCTTTAGCGATCGTGCCCGGATAGTTTGAAAGATACTATGGGATAGTGCACTGTGATGCTATCATGTTAGGGGTCGCGCCCTACATGGACTAGTATCGTGACTGTGGTAGGCAGCCACCTCCTAGTCACATGATTTTGCAGATAGTTTAACTCTGTAAAAGAGCATGCTCATTCATAAAATGTTTTGGTGCCTTGGGAGGATTTTAAAGTTAAAACCCCATGTGCAACATGATGAAAAAGGCATAACAAAATTATATATGTATGTTTTCGGGCATGTGTTCACTAAGTACAATTTGTACTTAGCCCCTTGCATTACTTTTAAAATGCACAGGTTAAAAGAAGATTTCAAGCAGTGTACGAGGTAGTAGAGGAGTGGAGCTGAAGACTCTTCTTTTGTAATAGTTAGATAATGTAGTATGTATCTTGATCTCCACTGCTAAACTCATTGTCTTTTGTTAGACTTTTGGTATCATTAAACTTGTTAAATTCTGACTACTTGTTCACTCAAGAAGCCAAAATCCCTTCTTGAGGAGGAACCTATTATTATCTTTTGATATTCTTGGGATAAGAGTGTTGATTTATATCTTATTTGCTTAATCTTTTTCCTTATTGATTGATATCCCAAATGCATATCTCGTAACCGATGTGCCTGAATTCTTTGATTTATGTCTTGTTAATAAATCGGGGCGTGACAAAGTAGTATTAGAGCCAGGTTTTTCATTCTTTTGCTCTGAACCGAGGACCTCATTTTTTCGAGGCCTCCAATTTATTCATTGAGATGAAAACATCCTTGACCAAATCCTGCTCCTTCACTCGTACTCGGCGCCGTATCAAGAGAAAAGTTTTGCATACATTGTTTCATTGAGTTTAAGGCACAAGCCTTCCTTTTGAAATGATATAGTTTTGATGCATATATTCTTGCGTCCTTTAAAGATCATGAAGATTTTGATGTATGTATTGTTGCATCTCTTTATTCAAATCATGAAAATTTTAATGCATAAATAGTTGCATTCCAATTATCAATATTTTCAATGCATAAATGGTTCCATATTTATGAGAATTTTTCTCATATGCATTATGAGTGCTTTAATTATAAAAGCCTTATTAGAGAACTTAGATGCTTTCAACAACCCTCCACCTAGCCTGCAAGCTCATGATGACGAAGATGGATCTTCCCGAGCTCCGAGAAATAGGTCTCACCAAGAGTCAGAAGAAGAACAGACAGAGGAGGACTCATCTTTTGGGCCCAGTGATGAAGAATTAGATGTTAGCCACTACCCAGCCTACTCCGATGATGGTTCTGATGACTCTCAGAACCCAGACTATGATTGTCAGGTGTCGGCAACTTGGAGAAAGGAGATGAGAGATAGGTTGGGATATCAATACTGGGATCCGGAGGAGGAAGAGTCCGATGAAAAGGTGGAGAATAAGGAAGGTGATGAGGATGAAGAAGTGGAGGAAGAAGAAGATGAAGGCGAGGATGATCAGGCCGTACATGAGCAGAATGTGCTCCCACCAAACGAAGTCGCTCAACCCAATGATGATGGGATAGCCGCAAATTGGTCGCAACCATGGGAGCAAGAGTGGGGAAATGATCCTTGGAACATCGAAGATGAAGACGCCAAAGAGGACCCCGAGGAGAACGTCATCTCCCCGGAGATCATTGACTATTCTGATGTTGGGATATTTGATTCGTCTGATGACGACTATTGATTACCAGTCTTACCTGGTTAGACGCATATATGTATTTCTCTATCAGTTGTACTTTGTAGGATTGTGGTTGTAGGGCACCTTATTGGGCCCATTTCTTATCATTCGGATGTAATTATTGTAATCGTAATTACGATGCCTCCCGCAGGAGAAGAACAAATGTTGTAACCTTGGTAGCCGGGGAAGCTGATTTTCCAATACAGTAACCCTAAATTTTCAAATGAAAGCTACATGGCCACTTTCCAGGCCTTCGAAAGTACTTATGAGCGTTGTGTTTAAGTTTTTGCCTTATTGGATTTTATCCCTAATTATAGTAACAAAGTGGTATCCTTAATATTGGTCGTTAACAAGCATCGAAGGGATTACTGTCCCATTAAATGTGTTAACCCTAAATTGTGGGATAACCTGCCTTATTCATGTATTGTATTATGATTTGTGCAATCCTCAAAAGGATTTTTCCTTATGCATTGTGCGTACCTAAGGTTGTGAATACCCATTTTTAACGATTAATTATTATTGTAGAATGCCGCCTATAGAAGCTCATGTTAGAGGCCGAGGTCGTGGAAGAGGTCATAGAAGAGGTCGAGGAAGAGGCCAACCTCAGTAAAACCCGAATGAATCACACTAAGAACAAGGCAATGGACCTCATCACGAACAAAATTGGGGATTTTACGAGATGCAAGCACCTCCCATCGAACCTAGAAGGATCGAGGAGATTTTTATCCGACAAAATCCACTGCTACTGGATAGAACCAAGGATCAATTGAATGCTGAAACATGGATCAAATCCATGGAAAGAATTTTCCGAATTCTTGATTGCATTGACCGAGAGAAAGTCCAGTGCATTTCTTTCCAGCTAACGAATGAAGTTGGACATTGGTGGGATGCCCATTTGAAGATGCTTACCCCGGAGCAAGAAGATGCCCTAACTTGGGACTATTTCAAGGAGGAATTATATACCAAGTATATTCCTCTGACGTATCGAGTTCAGAAGCAAGCGGAATTCCACTGCTTAGTTCAAGGAGAAATGTATGTGACTGAGTATGAGTGAATGTTCAACAGTATATCGAGGTGTGATCCAGATGCAGTGAACACCGAACATAAGAAGGCATTTCAGTTTATGTCTGGACTGCGAACAGACATTCAAGCCTCTATTGCTTGCCTTACTGGATTGGATTATAAAGACGCACTGCAGTGAGCCTTGAGTATTGAGGCAGCAATGAAAAATGGATTGCGAGCAGCTCTCTTGTCCAACAAACAACAATCATCAGCTGAAACGGGAACTTAGAGGAAGCAAGAAGATGCTCCGCAGGCTTCAACAGCAGGACAGAAAAGAAATTGGCAAGGTAATCAGAATTTCCGAAACAATCAAGCCAGAAATCAAAGGAATTTTCAGAATCAAGAAGTCAACCTCCAAAGCAACTTCGCCTACAAACGCTGCAATGGCTGTGGAAGAGACCATCAAGGAGATGCGCTGCTTATCGTGCAAACTGCTACAGTTGCGGACGATTTAGACATTATTCATTACAATGTCACCAGAGCAACATTCGGCCAGATTTTTGTAACTAGCGCCAAAGCAATCAAGACAACACTCAACTGCGCGCACTGCAAGGCCAGCAGCAGCCACAAAATTTGTTTAACCGCGCTATTCAAGCCAAGCCGATCCAGAAAGTGCCTCAACAACACAACAGCTGCAGCAGCAACAACAACAGCAAGCACGACAAGGAAGAGCCTATGCTCTGTAACAACCAAAAGAGAAGGAAGATCAGGAAAACCTGACAGGTATGGGATTGATCGATCAATCGCCCGTTATTGTGCTTTTCAATACTGGCACTTCGCATTCATTTGTATCTGAAGACTATGTTCAAAATCTAGGGCTTAGTACCGAGAGAACGAAGAACAATTTGTGTATAGTGACTCCGACTAGAGGATCAGCTCTCTCGAACCTTATTTGTCTGACACTAGAAATCTCTTTTGGAGCATGTGTAATAAGAGCCAATGGTTTGAACGTCCTTCAAATGAGAGACGTGGACGTCATACTAGGAATTAATTGGTTAGAAGAGAACCATTCTACCATTCAATGCAAGGACCGGATTGTTTCTTTTGGATAGTCTGGAAGGGAACCTGTATACTTTCACAAAGTCTGAAAACGGACAAGGATTCCCCTAATTTCCACGATGCAAATTTATCATTTGGCCAGCATAAAAGATAGTCGAGCTTTCTTTGTGTACCTGAAAGAGGATGACAAAAAGGACATTACTGTAAGCGACATGGAAGTTGTATAGAAATTCAAAGATGTTTCTCCCGATGAGTTACCTGGATTGCCGCCAGATAGGCCATTGGAGTTTGTTATTGATATTGAACCAGGTGCAGCTCCTATCTCAAAAGCTCCATATAGGATGGCCCTTAAGGAACTACGAGAGTTAAAAGTACAATTGCAAGAGTTATTAGATCTGGGATTCATTTGACCCAGTGTATCGCCTTGGGGAGCACATGTCCTATTTGTGAAGAAGAAAGATGGATCTATGCAAATGTGCATTGATTATTAATAGTTGAACAAACTCACTCTGAAGAATAAGTATTCACTCCCAAGAATCAACGATCTCTTTGATCAGCTAAAGGGGGCAAAAGTCTTTTCGAAGATTAACCTCAGATCTGGATACCATCAACTGAAAATCCGTAAAGAGGATATTCCGAAGACCACTTTTTGAATAAGATATGGCCATTATGAATTTGTAGTAATGCATTTTGGATTGACAAACGCGCCAGCAGTATTCATGGATCTTATGAATCGCGTGTTTCATTTGTATCTTGATAATTTTGTCCTAGTTTTCATAGATGACATTCTTGTCTACTCGAAGAGTGAAGAGGAATATCGAGAGCATTTGAGAATAGTCTTTAGAACCGTACGAAGGGAGAGACTGTATGCTAAATTCAGCAAGTGTGAATTTTGTCTAAAGAAAGTGATGTTCCAAGGACATATTGTATCCGTAGAAGGAATCAAAGTGGACCCAGCCACAAGCCGTGAAGGAGTGGGAAGCCCCTAAAATACCGAATAAAGTTCAGAGTTTTCTTGGACTGGCTGGATATTATCGTAGATTCATCAAAGGATTTTCCAAGATCGCCATACTAATGACGCAACTTTTGAGGAAAAGAATCAAGTATACTTGGACTGAAGAGTGTGAAGTGAGTTTCCAACGCTTAAAGGAACTCTTAACCACTGTCCCAGTTTTGGCAGTACTGGAAGCAGATAAAGACTATTAGATGTATACAGATGCTTGCAAGAATGGTCTAGGTTGTGTTTTGATGTAAGAATTTAAAGTGATCGTGTATGCATCACGCCAATTAAGGACGCATGAATTGAATTATCCAACCCATGACCTGGAATTAGCAGCAATTGTCCATGCGCTAAAGATTTTGAGACATTATCTCTATGGAGCTAGATGTGCAATCTTCATTGACCACAAGAGCCTCAATAACTTCTTTGAGCAAAAAGATCTGAATATGAGGCTCAGAAGGTGGTCGGAATTAGTGAAAGATTATGATTTGATCATTAATTACCATCCTGGTAAAGCTAATTCAGTAGCTGATGCATTGAGCAGAAAAGCTCCAGCCAAAGTTTGTGTTTTAATTACGCAAGGGACGATTTGATCAAGGATATGGAAAAGCTAAATCTTGAAGTGATTTCACCACCTAAAACGGTGAGCATGGGAATAGCAGCCTTATTGACAAGCCCTAATCTAAGAACGAGAATTGCAAAAGCACAAAGAAAAGATGAAGATTTAGAAAAGATACGACTTCAAATTCACGAGAAGAAATTTGCGAACTTTCATGAAGCCTCTGTTAACACCATAATGTACGATGGAAGATTGTGTGTGCCAAAAGATGATGATTTGAAAGAAGAAATCATGAGAGAAACACACGGAACCCCGTACACTGCCCACCCTGGAAGTATAATGATGTATCAAGACTTGAAGTCTAAATTTTGGTGGGAATGCATGAAACGAGACATTTCCATGTCCTTAGAACATTGTTTGACATGTCAAAAAGTAAAAGCATTGCATCAAAGACCATATGGAAAGTTACAGCCACTTGATGTCCCCAAGTGGAAATGGGACGCGATAGCAATGGATTTTGTGACCAGTTTACCCAAGTCCCAAAGAGGGAACATTGCTATTTGGGTAATCGTGGACCGCTTAACCAAGAGCGCACATTTTCTGCCGATTTAGATTACGTATAGATTAGATAAGTTGGCCCAACTTTATGTCAAGGAAATCATTCGATTACATGGAGTGCCAACGACAATCACATTTGAGAGAAATTCGAAGTTCACATCTCGATTTTGGACTAGCTTGTAGAAAGAGCTTGGAACTAAACTGAATTTTAGTACCGCTTTTCACCCTCAAATAGATGGTCAAACAGAAAAAACCATACAAATCTTGGAAGATATGCTCAGAACCGTCGTTCTTGACAGAGGAGTGAAATGTGAGGCAGTTTTGCCATTGATTGAATTTGCATACAATAAAAGTTTCCAAGCCACAATCGAAATGGCCCTGCATGAAGCAATTTTTTCGGGAGGAAGTACAAATCTCTCTTGTAATGGGATGAAGTTGGAGAACGTAAAATTTTAAGACCCGATTCAGTTGTTGAGATGATAGAAATTATTCGACAAATCCGCGCTAGAATCAAAGAAGCTCAGGATCGACAGAAGTCTTACGCCGACAAAAGATGAACTGAATTGACTTTCAAAGACAGAGACAAGGTGTTTTTGAAGATATAGCCGTCTAAGAGAATCATTCGTTTTGGAGCTATAGGCAAACTTAGATTGAGGTACATTGGTCTTTATGAAATTTTGGAAAGGATTGGAGTCGTAGCCTATCGTTTGGCTTTGCCACCCAACTTCGAAAACTTTCATAATGTATTTCACGTGTTGCAACTGTGAAAGTACATTTTCAATTCGAGACACGTTGTTCATCTAGATGAAGTTCAGCTCCAACCATATTTGACTTATGAAGAAGGATAAGAAGCAATCATGAGTTTCAAAACTCAAGAGCTCCGCAATAAGAAGATCATCCTTGTAAAAGTTCAATGGAAGCATCATGGCACTGAAGAAGCAACGTGGGAACATGAGGACAAGATGAAGGAGATATACCCCGAACTCTTTTTGTAACCTGCAAAATTTCGGGATGAAATTTTTTTGTAGTGGGGGAGGATGTAACACCCCTCGTGAATTTTAAATGTAATTATCGAATTTAATTAAAGATTCACGATCGATTTAATTTGGGAAATTTTTATTTTGGCATTATTCATTGGCCACCTTTATTTTGTTGAGGTAAATTAATTATTCATCGATAGATTTAAATTAATTAATGTTGATTAATAAATTACCGACTCAACATTTTTGTATCGAGATATTATCGATCGATAAATTTTATAACCCGAGGAGAATATCACGTTCTCCCATGTAATAACGCGAAGAGATGTGGAGTTGACGTGAGTTGATGTCAAAGTGACCGATGTGACAAGCGAATTACAATTACTTTAACTTTTTGACTTTCGGTAATTCCAAAATTACCTCCACCTCCTTTCTATATATAGAAAGCTTTATCCACAATCTATCACTTACTTTCCTCTCAAAACTTTCACCCACTTTATTCCGGCGAGCTCCGACGAAGTTCCGACGGGGTGATTTCAAGGTAAACATATACATTTTTAGGATCCTCTCTTAGTTTCCTTTCCACTCCCAACCTTAGATTCTCTATTCTTCGTGTTCTAGAAGTGGGAAATCGAGAGATCAAGTGTTGATCAAGTCTACGAGGTCCTATAAACGTCAAGGTATAGATCGAACCCCTCTCTAGCTATTTCTTTAGTTTGAACATGTTTGTAAATTTTTCCCTAGTTGATATATGCTATGATATAGGCTTGTGTTGAGTTTATAAGTATGTATACATGTTTATCATGTTATATTTTGAGCCTAGAAACTATATATCGACCTAGGAATCGAGTTGTGGCTATTTTGGAGCATTTTTGGTATATTTGTTCTATTTGGGAATATTGAGTTTATATTTCATTTCCAACATGTTTCGATGTTTAAAATCATGTCTAAACTCGTTATACTTGTTAGAAAACCTTTTGGTGTTGTTAGAAATTGATTGGATGAGCCCGGATAACTGTTGAGCCAAAAAACCATATTTTTTCTGCCAAAGGCAACTCGCCTCGATTTTGATCGACGCGAGTGTGTGTCGGTCGATGCGGCCATATCAGTCGACATGGAAGTACGTCGGTGGACATAGAGTTGTCATTCGTTTCTCTTTCCGACAACCATCCAAATCGGTCGACATTGATCCCATATTGATCAAAACATTTGGTGTCGATCAACATAACCTTATTTCGGTCGACATTTTGTATGTCGATCAATTCCCCTTTATTTCAGTCAACGCAAATTAATTCTTGAATAAAATAATTGTATCGGTCGACACAAGTTACATATCGATCGACATACGTACGTCGATCGATGTTGTTTCATTTTGGTCAACGTGACCATGTCGATCGACACATTTGGTGACGATTGGCAAAGATGCAAGTTTCAAAATTTCAATTCTTCTTTTTTCGGTCAATTTAACCTATCTTTGATATCGTTCGATATTTGTTATATCGATCCAACTAGAGAGCTATTCTTTTAAGTTTAAAATGCATATTTAAGGAACTAAAATGCATAATATAAAAGATATAATAAAATAGTGTAACAGTAAATTGCACGTAAGATATAAAATGACCTCAATGCATGTAAATGAACAAAAAATGTAGAGATCTTGCTACTTAATGAAGTAAGATGTAGATAAAATGAAGTAAAGTGTATATAACATAAAGTAAGGTACAGATAAGATGAAGGTTACAAAATGACGAAGTTGCTCTTCAATGTACTATAATGATGATAAAATACCGCATTTTCTGTTTGAGCTATTATATAATCTGAACCATAGATATTGTGAAATCAACGAAGAAGATCTATTATCATTTCTCACATTAAGATTTATTCTCACCAGATCAGCCCCTATACATAAATAAATAAATATATATATATATATATATATATATGTGTACATTATTTTTTCATGTGGATAAATCTACATTGATATGATTAGAAATCTCAAATCAAAAGATTTATTGATTTAATTGGAAAAATCTTAATAGAATTCTTAAGTTAAATATTTTGTGTTGTTACAATATACATAATGATAGAATTGTAGTTTACCAGTGTAGGCATCATGTTAGACAAGAATACACCTTGTTTAGTAGTTCTTGAAAATGGTAGTCTGCTTCAGAAGTAGTATAATTTCTCTGTATAAAATCATGCAAACATATACATATGAATTAGCGTAATGAAAAAGTTGGCTCAAAAGATAAATTCAAAAGATAAAGGGTAAAGTAATTTTCAGCCGTATTATTATTAGAGTATCCAGTCTTATACTAAATAGTGGCAGGGTTAATTTAAGATTTTAAATATCTAAATATAAGAAATCTTAAAAGCAAATTATTTATTATCTCATTTCAGTTATACTTTGTATGGAATAGTAACATCTATATTGATCTATGTAGGTTATTTTCAAATATGTTGTTTCATTGAACCTAAATATTAGAATTCTCAATCAATTATATTGAGTTTTCATCGGATAAGTTGTTAAAATAGTATTTTATTAGGATTTTTTTATAAATTTTTCACTAACTTGCTACTTGAATTTTCTGATAATATTCATATAGTTATCTTTTTACTTTACAAAATCAATGTATATAATATTTGACGAGAATAGTTATCGAATATTGTTATTGTTAAGGGTCAAAATAATAAAATCTATAATAGCCCAATTGAGTTCAAGGAAGCCCAAATGCCCAAGAAAGGAGGTGACGAAGAGGTCGAATGACTACGAAGTATAGGTTGGTTGATAAAGATCGAAGGCCCCATTGGAAGGGATGACTACGAAGGAGGCTGGTTCATAAAGATCGTAGGCCCTATCAAGAAGGGAAAGAAAGAAGAAAAGAGACCTACAACATAAATCAGTTCTTGGTCAACCTATGATGACGAAGGAGAGATAAGGACAAATTGAAAGACCACAAAAAGCTGGAAATCTCGCCCAGATTAAGATTTACTTTCAGAAATAATATCTCTATCCAAAATCTAGATTAGATATATGACTTATCCCAAAAGTTTATGCATATCCCTAGTATTTTAGTTCGATAAGATATATGACTTATCCCAAAAATTAAGGCATATCCCTAGTATTTTAGTTCATTTTTATCTAGTTTGATATGGTTCTTGTTTATATTAATAGATCTTATGGGTTTAAAAACAAATCATCTAATTAAATAATAACCATTCGTTCTTTATTGTTTTCACATCACTCTTTAAATCCTTATTCAATACAAAATCACCTACAACAAATTAGTGCCCATCATCGAACTTAAAGGAAAAGATGGAATGAATAGAAAAAAAGTTATCATCACTCAAGTTATCACCCTTAGAAGAATATCACACGAGAAACACAAAATCCTTACGCAATTTTATTTTATTTCCCGCAAACTTATTTTCGTTTGCTTATTTCATAACAGCTGATGACATGATTATGAGAGGTATCGAACCAACAGGCATGAGTAATTATAATTTGGAATATGACTATATGTTTATATAAAGAAAATGCCTATAATTTTTTTTTATTAAACTTTATTGTTGCATATAGTTTTAGGTTGTATTACCTTTGATTATTATTGTACCTATGAGATTGTGGAGATCGTGGAATAATGGACATTCATATTATGTTTTTTTATTTACTTTTGTAAGCCTATATAAAGGCATGTTTTAGTTAAATGAATCTGACCCATAGGAATGATCTGAAGATTCATAATCATTTCCTCCATCTTTTCTTCTCTACAAAGTATTTCTAACATAATGGCATTAGAGCGTGAAAGGAAAAAAAAAAGAAAAAGAAAAAGAAAAATAAAGTAGAGTGAGAGAAAAATAGCCAACTGTGGATGAATGGATCAGTTTCAACTACTGATGCTTACTATGTTGGGATTGTATATTAGAAGTATTTATGATTAAGTGTGTTCTCGTTTGATACACGTGTCTTCATAAATGTGTTACATCAACATGCTCGCTATCTGATATATAAAACATACAATATGAACAATAATATCTTATTATCTCGCCTATAGGGATGATCATATGGTGTGTAGGAGATCACCGAGGATTATATGAACCATTTGACCTAGCAAGATATAAACAATATCACAGTTGAGACAGTTCCTAGATAGGCTATCGATTTAGGCTGCAAAACATCAATTTATAAGTGAACTTATCCTAGCTATTTGATGTGTTGATACATTTTTATGTATTGATGGGATCGACAGTGAGATGCGCCATTCTAATTGACATATGAATGAGTCAAATCTCAACATACTTGTTGTGATCGTAAACCTAATGGAAGGCTAATTAAGGAGCATAAACAAGTTGATTACACTTTGACTTGCTATGGTGGCGAGTCTTTCATGTACTCTTATACCTGCAGCTTCGGTGTGGCGGCTTGTGTGTGGCCTGCTTAGCCTAGACATGTAGGTAATCATATCCATTTTTTAGGATGGGGACATTCCTTGAGGAGCTCACAAGGTTCATTATGTTAAACCCTGTATGTAGAATTAATAATTCAGGCATAAGTGAAAAGGAGTAAGTGGTACTACTCATGAAATAAGAGATTATTTAATTGTGGCTAATTATCATAAGCCAAGTTAATTTGTTTTTGCAGGTGTTTTCGGCAAGAAGAATAGGTGGCCATGCATTTCAGACCCATGATGGTTGTCCTGCTAGAGGCACTGGAGGTCGGCGAGGAACAGCGGTGGCGAGGGAGACAGGCATGGGTAGCGGCGGTGCGTAGATTCCTCTGCACATGCTCATGATTCACACCCTGTACGAGCCTTTTTACTGCTGGCTTCTGGTCGACGGCGACGGCTGCTCCAAGGTCGCGAGCGTGGGATGCTGTGAACGATGGTGGACAGTGGTGGCTACGGGCACGAGTCGTGGGAGCAACAGAACCGTGCGCAGCCGCGCATGAGGTTTGTGAACAATGCAGCACGGCTACGACTGTGGTTTCTTCTTATCTGCAGAACGTCGCTGGTAATGGCGACATTTGCTGTTGTGATCGGCGATGATGATGGTCAGAGATGGCAAGGTTGTGGTCTGCGGTGAAGGGCAACGGTGGGGGCTGGACTTCTGGCAGCGATGGCTAGGGTTGTAAGGGTTGAGGCTAAGGTTTGCTCAAACCTTAGGGTTTGGCTGCCTAGGCAGTAGCTAGGGCCTGATAGACCGGAGGTGGCCCGTTAAGCAAATGTCTACTTCAGTAGCTTGCATTGAGACAATTTTCACTGGCCTCTAAGATTAATCTAAATGAGCGAACGAAGGATGTAAAGGGCATGCGTACGTATGTTAAATCGCCTTTTATCATCTGGAGTTAGGATTGTGGTTAATTTCGCTTAGATGTTGCCTGAGCACAACTCATGCAAGAGATCCCTTCTCAAGATAGGTAAACATGGTCTAAGTTATCTCCAAAATATAATTTATTTTGTTGGCGGATACCTGGCATAGTCTAAAATTAAAGGACCTAGTCTGGTTAAGCATTTGTTGTAAACGTCTACTTCAGTAGCTTTCGATAAATTAGTTTGGGCAATTGGAGGAAACAAATCATACTTTATCTAAAGGTTCTATGCATAATAGATTCATTCGTTCGTTGTATGTGCTTAGTTTAATCCACTTATTTATTTTTCAAATATGTCTATTAGTGCATCACTCATTAATTCAATTGTACACAATTCCTTGACTGGTCCGAATTTTCCTAGATGGAAAAATGACATTATCAAACAGTTGGATTCTTTTGGACATTTGTTTGTTTTGCAAACTCCCTGTCCAAGTCTGCCTACCGATGTATCTTCCAACAAAGAGCGTGCACAGTATCGCATGTCAATGTGGTTGAATGGCATGAAAAGACAATACATCTTAGGTGGTATGCCAGATGCACTGCTTCCCCATAATAGTGATATGCATGTGATATTATGTGACGCCTTGACGTAGAAAATGACGGACTCGATTGACATGCTAGATCTAGTCTTATCAAGTGCATTGTAAAACAAAAAATGGGTCAGGGCTGTTCAGTGCGTGAACATGTGGAATCACTCATTCAGCTCATCGATGAGTACACATTAATGGGTGGTCAAATTAACAAAGATGTCAAAATTGACTTGATACTCAACACGCTACCGAAGTCATTTGATGACTTCAGAATCTCTATCGAGAAAAACAAGAGTGAGTATACTGTTCATAGTCTGCTCAAAGATCTTGTATCAACAGAAGTTTTTTCACTCTTTTCTGTGAGTCGTTCTAATTTGCTTCCGAGTCAGAAGAATGATGTTAAAGAAAAGAGGGATGAAGGAAGCAGTGGGAGCAATCTTGCATTATCAAGTCTTTCTAGATCTCTTGCTAAAAGTTCTTCTAAGTCACGTCATAATGACATGAAACAGAAGAATAGTAAAGGAGAGAGGAACAAAGGAAAGAAAGAAAACAAACCAAAAAAATGTGGCAAGAAGGGTCATTGTAAAGTAAATTGTCCAAGTTTGGTAACTAAGGAACAAGGTACGTCATCTTTTGCATTGATTATTGAAACACATTTAGTATCAGTTTTGTACTCCTTAGTGGGTAGTGGTTACTGAGTTTACTAATCATGTTGCTACTCTTTGTAGGGGATAAGCTTAAGGCTTGAAGATGGCAGGATTAACATCTCAAAGAATGATGCTGGAAGTCTCTACTTCAGTTGATGGAGATTTTACTTTATGTTTATGATAAATAGTGTTTTAGTTGTGAAGAGATGTTTTGTTTTAAAACTTATTTCCATTTTTGTTTCAATGGATTATCAGTTATTTTTTATATAATTATTCTATCATGATAAATAAGTGTTTTCCATTATGATTAAATAGATGTTTCTCTTCAGTACTTGTTTACAGAAACGAACAGTGATCTATGATATAAGTAGTATTAAGTAATTCATGGGATTATGGATTATATCCAGGGTACCCTGAGAATGGTACTTATAAATGATGCTTAGAGGTAAATGATGATAATTAGGCCTTTGAATAAGCAATTAAGTCTCTAGAAGATATTTTGTGTTTGCTCTATGTGAGTCTACTTCTGCAGTTGCCTTGAATAGGCATAGATACTCTAATCACTTAAGATATGAATATGATTATCTAATTCACTACAAGTTTGAGTCTCTTGCTTTAATCAAGAGCGTTTATGACTAAGGTAGAGAACAAGCTAAACAAAGTCATGAAAACATTATGATTCCTTCATAATGATATGTATCTCAAGTGATATGTTTTAAAGTATCTGGCAGAACAAATGATTGTATCCCAGTTGACTACATATATAATCCTTCAAAGGGATGGTGTGGACAAAACGAAAGAGTTAAGATTCTTTAAACTTTATGAGCTATGCCAACTTTGCTATTTTTCATTTTGGGGAAATGCGCTAAAAGCAGTAGGGTATTTGCTTAATCCAGTGTCTTTTAAATAAGTTCAAGATACCCTAGTGCAATCTTGACTTTGTCAAAAGTGATGATGGGTTGTTCTACTTTTGAGCTTATAATAGGAAGTTGATTGGTTAGAAGAAATGTTTGAGATAGTACTGCTTTGTGGGCCATCCCAGGTAAACAAAAAATGTGATTTCTTTAATATCCAAACCACAAGAGTGTTGTTGTATAGGATGAAACCATGAATCCAAATATCAGATTATTCTTGAACGATGTGGAGAAGACAATTCCAATCCATTAAGAAATACCGTGTGTCAGATTGAGCATACCAAGGTCAGTATGGTACTAACTGCACGGTCGCCCGTGCAAGGTGGTAAACCAAAAATTAATGCATCTATAATTGACACCATAAAAGAAGCATCGTTGCAGTAGGAGGTTACCTTAACGAGCTTAACAATACTGGTTCATGGGAAATAGTCTTCATAGGTATTCCCATATAATGATCAACATTGTATTTTCCCCTGAATACACAACGAAGCTATTAAGACAAACAATGCAGTTTAATGACATCAAGTCATGGATTCAGAAATGAATCAGTAACAGTTATGGATGTATATCACGATCAGTGTTACCATGTAGCTTTCCAACTATAGGTAACTGAGTGATATACAAAAAAATAAATGTTCGAATGGTAACCTAGTACACTTCAAAAATCTAGGTTTGTGAGCAAGACATGTTTCATAACAAGACCTTCTCACTGGATGTAACTCAAATCCATTCGAATTCTTAAATCCATAACAACACATATGAACCTTAGTACCTAGAAGATAAAGGTCATTGTTTGTGCTTTCATAAATGGGTACCTTGATAAAAGGTAATGACATCTATATGCAACCACCAGATAATTTATGAGCAGTGAGGTGAGCAGCATCTTGTCCAGAAGCCAAGTAAGTTCAAGTATGAACTTAAGGGAGCTTCAAGGCCATGAAGCAGACATTTCGATGTTACGTATCGAGAACAAGAGTTCCATGTACCAATTATGTGTCAGCGGAAGCGTGGTTTTCCTTGCACATTATTATGTAGATAGTATTTCCCATTCGAAAACGGTGTGGAAATATTGTCAGGCATAAAGAGATGGGTATCCGAACAGTTTTAAAAGTAGAACATATGAGATACTAGAATATCCTTTGGATTAAAGTCTTGTGTTATCACAAGAAATGATATTCAGGTGTCTCAAGTCGCTTAAACTCGTTTCAAGCCAAGAAAGGGTTGCTTCTTTTCTCTGGCAATGAACGAAGTCAGATGTCTATAATGCAATACGCATAGTGAACAACTATCAATTCAATCTTGGATAGGCACGTTGGCTTGAGAATGTGCCTTGATGGTTGAATGGTATTGGATAATCAAGAGGATTATGAAAGAAGGAAATCGACCTCTAACTATGCGTTGGCCTTAGAGGAGGAGTTATAGGAATCTGACACAGAAGTGTGTTGCAAATTCCAGTTTGAAGGTTGAGTGTGTAAAAGCTTCAAATGCTTCGTAAGAAGTAGTATAACTCCGGCGTTGTCCTCTAGAGGTTTGTGTTTTGAGTTTGCCTAATAGAATCACAAGGTATTGTGATCATGCTGGTGCAATAAATGACAAACTTCAGGGAATTCAAGACTCACAAGGTGCTGAAACACATAGAGTATGTAGTACCACATCATACGAGAAATTGTGATAAGAGGCTATTTGTATAGGCTATTTGTATAAAGTAGGAGCGAATGACATGAAAGGTCTAGCAGATTTCTTTACACAGTGTTTACCTCAGAAGACTTATGAGGATCACACTCATAGTCTACATCTGCAGGTAAAATCGATCACAAGATGAGGAACGTGTAAATAAGCTAGGTCTGGTATAGACACACTTTAACACTCTAAAAGAAATGGTATTATGCTTTAAGTATAAGTGGGAGACTGTTGGGATTGTATACTAAGAGCATTTATGATTAAGTGTGTTCGTTTGATACACTAATCTTCATAAATGTGTTACATCAACATGCTCGCTATTCGATATATCAAACATACGATACGAACAATAATATCCTATTATCTCGCCAATAGGGATGATAATATGGTGTGTAGGAGATCACAAAGACAGTTCCTGGATAGGTTGTCGATTTAGGTTGCGACACATCAGTTTATAAGTGAGCTTATCCTAGCTACTTGAATTGTCGGTATATCATGTATTGATGAGATCGACAATGAGATTCGTCATTCTAATTGACATATGAATGAGCTAGATCTCAACATATTTGTTATGATCGTAAAACTAATGGAAGGCTAAGGGGCATGCACAAGTTTATTACACTTTGACGTGATATGGCGGCGAAGTCTTTCATGTACTCTTATACCTGCATCTTGGGTGTGGTGGCTTGTGTGTGGCCTGCTTAGGCTGGACATGTAAGTAATCATATCCGTTTTAGGATGGGGACATTCCCTGAGGAGATCACAAGGTTCATTATGCTAAACCCTGCAAGTAGAATTATTAATTGAGGCATAAGTGAAAAGGAGTGAGTGGTACTACTACACAGGAAATAAGAGATTAGTTAATTGTGACTGATTGTCATAAGCTATATTAATTAATTAATGTTAGAAACCTTAAATATGTGGATCATTTAAGTTTAATGCAACCCGTCCCATATAACGTGGTGAGTCGGAATTGTTTTCCTTGGTGAAAGCAAGTTAATGTTTTATTAATTAATTATGTTCTCAGTCGGACATAGAAGAATTAATTAATAAGGAGGGCCCACTTTATTATATGCATTTGGTCCATGTCTGGCCCACAAACTGCTTGAGCTCATTAGGGTTAGGGTTTGCAAACCCTAACACTATATAAAGCTCTTCTCTCTACAGATTAGATACAAAGTTATACAATACAATATTATACAACAAAATATTTAGTACGATAGTATAGAATAGAGAGAGAAACAACGGATACACCAATCAAGAAAGCTTGATCGACTTTCTTGACGATTTGGTGAAACTCGATAGTGTATCCTCACCAGATCTCCCAGGAGCAAGGCATACAGATAAGAAGATTAGATCTGTTGGAACATGACAGCGTGATTGGATCCCCACACCTTGAATCCATTGCCATCTTCGATCCAAATATAGATATCAGAAATTGGAGTTCATGTATTCCGTAAATCCACCCTCTGCATTTAAATATTAGGAGCATGCATAGGGTTCGTTATTCAATCTGATTTGTTTTTTAAACCCTAAGAACGATCCAAACGGCTGAAATAATAAAAGACAATTCACATTGCCTGTTATAGACTCAGTTCCTACATACTAAGCTCAACTATGACAATTAGAACATTACGATGAAGGGTCTACTGGGTTTTTAAGATATGTGGAATCACAGAGAATGGTTTCCAAGAGGTGGAAGATGGAGTTGATCAAGTACAAAGAAACGTGTTGAAGGAGACAAGAAAGCCCTCTATATCTTGTACCAATCAGTGAATAAAGACATGTTTGAGACCATCACCAATGCTAAGGTATCAAAGGTGGCATGGAACAAGCTTAATCAAGTCTTTAGGGAGCCAATGGTGTGAAAAAGGTACGATTACAAACTTTACGTGGCGATTTGGAATCATTACATATGAAGGAAACAAAAGCGATATTAGAACATCACTCAAAAGTAATGGCCATTGCAATTGAGAAGAAATGGCAAGGATATAAATGATGCTCGCATCATGGAAAAGGTTCTATGAAGTTAAAATAGCATGTTTGAGATCATAGCCACGATAATTGAGGTGACAGAGAATCTTCAGGGGATGAATAGTTGAACAGTTTATAGGCACATTGCAAGCTTGTGAGGAGAAAAACAGAAGAAAGATGTAGAAAACGAAGACCGTTGAACAACTCCTCCATCTCAAACTTAAGAAGGAAAATACTCATAGACGTGGATGAGGCTATGGAGGAAGAGGCAAAGCCAACACTAACGTCTATCAGAACATGTCTAAATTTTTTAGAGGAAGAGAGGTCAATGTCGTGGAAAGCATGGTGGAAGGTTCAAGAGAGATAAGTCATAAATAAAATGTTACAATTGTAACAAATATGAAGATTATGCAAATGAGTGTCATTCAGCATCGACCGATCAGAAGCATCAAGACCGATCAACCATCAGTTCACCCAACACTCATGAGGAGCAGTCTAACTATGTATAGGAGAATGAGACCTAATTCATGATTTTAAAAGGAAAATAAGAGAGTTGAGAAAGCCTAAGGTATCTTTTTAACGGAGCCTCAAACCACATGTGTGGTAATCGTAAGATGTTTATTGAATTGAATGAGATGGTCAAATATAATATTTCCTTTAGAGACAATTCTTTGGTCACCATCAAATGGAGAGGTAAAATTCTCATTCGCTGGAAAAGTGGAGATCATCAGTATATTACAAATGTTTATTACATTCCCAACATAAATAATAACATATTGAGTATAGGACAAATGGTGGAGAAAAATCTTAAAATTCAAATGAAACATAATTGTTTTTGTTCAAAAAGATAATCATGAGAGACTTATTGCTAAAGTCTCCATGACCAAGAACCTCATGTTCTTTTAAACTATTGTAACGATGTTCCAAAGTGCTTGAAGATGTGCTATAAAGATCTATCTTGACTATGACATCTACAGTTTTTGCACCTGAATTTCGGAAGTCTAGAAGGCTTGTCAAAGAAGAATATGTATAAGATTTATCACATATCCACAAGCCAAACCAATTGTACGAAGGGTTCCTACTTGGGAAACACCATTAAAGTAGTTTTCCAAGATAGTCCATGACACGAGCTAAGAAGCCTCTAAAACTCATCCATGCTGATTTATGTGGACCAATCAAATCGGAGTCTCGTGGTAAAAGTACATACTTCATTCTCTCCATTGATTAATTTTTCAGGAAAATGTGGATCTACCTTTTTGAAGGAAAAAAAGAAGTATTTGAGATATTCAAGGGATTTAAAGCACGAGTTGAGAATGAAAGCAACTTAAGACCAAGGTCATGAGAACCGATCGAGGTGCAGAATTCACATCAAATGAGTTCAATCATTTTTGTGATGGAAAAGACAATAGAAGACCTTTAACAATGTCATGGACACCACAAAAAAAATGGCGTGGCAGAGAGGAAAATTGACAATTTTATACATGGCAAGAAGCATGTTAAAGATAAAGAAGATGTTGAGAGAGTTTTGGGTGGAAATAGTAAATTGTGCAGTCTATTTGACAAATTGAGCACCGACAAAAACATGTGTTTGAGAAGACGCCTTAAGAAGCTTGAAGTAGAAGAAACCCAGATTTGGTCACTTGAAGGTGTATGGGAGCATTGCAATATGCTCATGTGTTGAAGAAAAAAGAACCAAGCTAGACGATCGAAGTGAAAAAATCATCTTTATTGGATATAATGCAAGTTAAAAGGTTTATTGCCTCTACAATCATTTGAATGGTAAAATCATTATTAATCATGATATTATTTTTTATGAAGAAGCTTTGTGGGATCGGAATACACTAGAGAAGGAATATACCTTCCTTCCATACTTTGACGACGATGAGAATGAGCCATCTATAGGTGATATAGGTGAAGTTTTACCCATTCTAGCATCACCTCATTCGGGTTGAAGAACGAGATAGGTCCAAGAGGAACTTGAAACCTACAAGTGCTTTATGAGGTAAATGAGAATCAAAATGAAATAATGTCTTTTTGGTGATTGTGAGTCCATTAATTTCGAATAAGCCATATTGCACATAAGAAATGAAAGAATGCAATGATGAAGAAATTCAAGTAATAGAGAAAAATCACACATGGGAATTAATTAAGCTTCCCAAAGGGCATAAACCCATTGGAGTGAAATGGGTATACAAGGCAAAAAGAAAAACCAACGGTGATGTTAAGAGGAACAAGCCAAGACTGGTGGTGAAAAGGTGTAGTCAACGATAAGACATCGACTATGATGAGGTATTTTTCCGGTTGTTCGTCATGAAATTGTTTAATTATAGCTTTGGCAACACAAACTTAATGGAAGATACATCAAATGGATGCTAAGTCGGCATTCTTAGATGGATCTTTTGATGAGGAGGTATGCATGGAGCAACCGTTGGGTTATGAAGTTAAGGGTAAAGAAGACAAAGTATTGCAATTGAAGAAGACTCTTTATGGTTTGAAACAAGCACTAAGAGCCTCGAACTCAAAGATTCACAAGTACTTTATAAGAAAAGAGGTACATGAAGTGTCCATATGAGCATTCCCTCTACATCAAAATATAAAGTGATAGTATACTAATTATTTGTCTATATGTTGATAATTTAGTATTTACCGAAAAAAAATCTTAGTATGTTTGATTAGTTCAAAAGGAAGATGGCAGAAGAGCTTGAAATGATGGATATTGACCTCATAAGTTACTATCTTGGTATCGAGGTTAAGTAAGGAGATGGGATTTGTATATCCTCAGAGGGCCATGCTAAAGAATTTCTAGAAAAAGCTCTATATGATGATGCTAATCCTATTGGAACATCAATTGAATGTGGAGTCAAGATCACCAAGCAAGATGGACAAGAGAAGGTAGATTCTACACTTTTCAAGAATGATAAAGAGAATCATCTTTATTCGGTCGGAATATTTTGTTGATTTATGTAAGAACCAACTACTACCCATTTTAAAATGGCAAAGAGAATCTTTTTCGATATTAAGAGGAAGATTGGGTATGGTCTTTCTTATGCCCCTTCTAGAAATTTTGATATTGTTGGTTATCGTTATAGTGATTGGAGTAGTGAATTGGATGATAAGAAGAGCACAATATGATTTGTGCTCCTTATTCGTAATACGATGTTCACATGGATGTAAAAAAGTAACTTATAGTCACGTTATCAACATGTTTGGCAGAGTATATCGCAGCAACTTCATGTGTTTGCCATGCAATTTGACTAAGAAAAGTGAAGGAGTTAAAACTTCAAATAGAGGCTCTGATGAAAATCTTTGTTAACAATAAGTTAGTCATCGCCTTAGTTGAAAACCCAATGTATCATGAAAGGACCATAAATATTGATGCGCAATTTCACTACATTCGGAAATGTGTGGCAAACAAAGAAGTAGAGCTAAAATATGTCAAGTCACAAGATCAAGCAGCAGACATTTTCACAAAGCCTCTCAAGTTAGAGACTTTCATAAAAATGAGAAGTTTACTTGGAGTAATCAAGTTTAAGGGAATGTTGATAAATAAAATCTCTTTTTATTAAATTTTATCTGTTACATTTAGTTTTAAGTTACATTACTGTTAATTCCTGTTGTAAAATATGAGATTATGAAGTAGTGGACATTAATATTGTCCTTTGATTTACTTGTGTAAGCCTACATAAGGACTTGTACGTTTTAGTTGAATAAAAATCATCACAAAACATTTTATTTAACAAAAACCATGCTCAAGAAGCAAAAAGTTAAAAGCTACAATTGATTGATTAAGGAGGCGTCCAAATTTCGAATGCGATCTCATGGCCAAGGAGTTCGGGCTCGCAGTGGAAGTTGATTCTATATGGCAGAGTAAAGATGTAAATCCGTAGCAACTGCAGCAACAAATTTGAACCAGTAACCCAAGTTGAGCGCTCACAAAGAAGTTATCTTACCTTGAGATTTACTGTTATTATCCCTTCAAATTCGTCGAAGGATTGCCTACCCTGTTTTTGCAGGGGTCTTTATTTTGGAGAGTCTATGTATTGACCCCACATCTAACCAAATGGCTATTTAGAAGAGTAAAGAGAGAGAGAGAGAGAGAGAGAGAGAGAGAAAATGTGAAGTAGCAAGAAGTTGTGTCTTTATTTTATAATATTTAGTATTTCTTATCTCCTCATTTTAAATAGATATGATTTTCAGTATATATGTTTAGTATTTTATTCTGTATATTGTGTATAAAAAAGAGGCAAAGTTGTTATTTTGCCATTTTCTAAGGGGAGTACATTATCTTTTTCATGATCATTTAGGTCAATTACACTTAGGGTGGTAATTTTTAATCCGATCCGATAATCCGACACAAATCCGCACGATAATAATGGATACGGATTGAGGCTTATCGGATATGAATCCTTATCGGATCGACACGATAAGGACACGAAAATTTCAGATCGGATTCGGATTGGATACGGATCGGATACGGATATCCGTTAATAAATTAATAAAAATTATTTATTTTTTAAATATAATAATTAATTAATTGATTTTGATATATTAGTTTAGATTTAGAGTTATTTCAAAAATTCAAATATCTTAGTTCTTCATTGTCCGTGTCCCATTTTTTTAATTCACCACCAAAAAATGTATTTATTTATCTATTCATTATATTTTGTAATATTTATTTTCTTCTAGTATCAAGATTTAATGACTTTCTTTTATTTTTTTTCTCAACTTTAAGTTTTCAATTAAATTGTATCAACCGATAAACTAGCTGGTGAGATCCTAAATTTAAATGTTGATGAAAGTATTGTAGATTCATCGGAATACTTATTCATTGTTTCAACTCTTGCAATTTTAGCAAAATAGATGAAAGATATTTATTACTACCTCCGTCCTGGATCATTAGTCTTGTTTCATTCCGGCACAGATACCAATGCGAGTGAGATAGAGGAAATTAGTATTTTATTAATGAGTGTGTATTAATTTTCCATTTTAGGAAAGCAAGACTAATGTTTGGGACAGACGAAAAAGGAAAACAGGACTAATGTTATGGGACGGAGGGAGTATAATTTATTTTATTTGTTATAAATTTTAAAGTTTTAATTAATATTTCTCTCCGTCAAAATTGTAAGTGTAATATTGACGACTAAGGTGAATGATTGATCAATATTTAGAAATGACCAAGTTTGACCACTAGTATTTGAATTTAAAATTTATTTATTTATCTTGGGATATTTGATTGAGGATTTTAGTTTTAAATGAAGTTGCAGTTTTATGTATTTATCCAACACAAGATTTGAACAATCAAATACAAATACTTTGTATTATCTTATCAAATTTTTATTTGATTATAATTGTGTTTATTGAAATAGATTCTTATTGAATTAATTCAATTTGGATTCTTATCGGATCTTTACCGGATCGGATCCATAACGGATCATTCGGATTGGATACTTATCGGATCCTTAACGGATACGGATCGGATTCGTGCGGATACGGATTTTAGCTTAATGGATCGGATACAGATACGGATACGGATTTGACCTTAACGGATCGGGTCGATAACGGGTTGACACGATAAGGATCCGATCCGCACGAATTGCCACCCCTAATTACACTAGCCCATTTATTTTTTAAATACTTTATTTAAACATAAATGTCCCCATATAACTCTTAATTGAAATAAAATATAGATGTAAAACTATTAATAAGACATATAATCATAAATAAAATTTGATAATTTATAAAGCCAAGAAATATAAGTGCTTGAAATTATTTAAAGAATGTACAGAAAAATCTATTAGATTTTAGAAATTGAGACTTATTGACATTTTTCTCAAATATGTATGTATTTCAATTTTTTGGGCGGAACAATTATTCACTACTTTTTGTCAGCATATAAAAAAATTATATTTTATTATTATAAAATAAAATATTATATAATAGATTCGTGCATCGCCAAGTGAAAATCTAGTTATTCTCATAAATGAAAATATGTAAGGAAGTAAGTAAAACCTTTTCAATGTTTGTAACATTTAATTGTTAGTCATACATTGTACGTGTAATATACTTCTATTAACTTTCTCTTTCTTTCCTGTAAATTCACATATATCATAATGGTTTTTATATTTGAGAAAATTTATTAGTTCTTAAGTGTGATTTTGCCAAACAGAATCAATCTTGTAAATTCACATATATCATAATGGTTTTTATATTATAAATTTCAGGAATATATTAATGATTTTTTAAGAGTATAAAAAGTAGTGTAAAGGAATATACTAAAAATATTCTTTTAAATTTGAATTTAGTGTTTTTGGATAGAAATAAATTCCTGATTGATGTGATATTTACTGCATTTTTTTGTTTGAGTTTGGTATTTTCGGTTGGAAATGACCTTATTGTATTTGTCTGGATATCTTATAATTTAGATATTTACAAGAAACCAATAGACACGATTGTTATATGAACAATAAATGAATAGGCAATCCAATGATTTAAATCTATTTAGTATAATTATTTGTGAAAATTTGAAATATATTAAATATGAATGATTAATAATGATTAATTATGCTAAAACTTATTCGATTATTGTGTTTTTTTACTTAATTGTTAATATGTTATGCTTAAAAGATATTATGCTTAATTATTTTATATATTATGCTTAGAGAAATTATACTCATTTTTCAATAATTGATGCATTTTATCTGAACATCTAATTTGATCAATTTAATGGCTTAACTCTCTGTGTAGAGGCTAATACTAATAGTTAAAAGTAAGTCATCGTTAATAAGAAACTAAACTCTTGTGATGAACTAAATGATCGATAGTGGGATTGTGGTCAAAACCGACAAGAATTAATGGTGAAGCATCTCTCAAAGGAAATGACTGATTAGGTTAATGTTATAAAAAAAAAAAAAAAAAGGTATATATATTACAGTAGATTTATTATTTTGATGCTGTTGAATTAGAATTCACTTGTTATTATCACTCAATCTTACCGAATTGATTGAAAGGACCTCACTATGAATAAATAGTTAAGGTGTGATACTAAGCAGAAGGCCGCGTTGGACTTATGTACCATGCAAGTAAATCTTAATAAACAGAAGCAAGAGGTGAATGAATTAAGAAGATCGAATACCTGGATGTGTAAATGGTGGCAAATTCTGTTGTCGGAAATGTAAAGTGCAGAAGCACTAGTGATGCAGATTGGCAGCTCGTCTTCTACAGCCTGCAACAAGTTGGTGAATTGTGGTTCATCTTCCGTCGCCATGCAAACTTGAATGATCGCTTCTTCTTGATTGACTCGGTTCAAAGAGATCGTGGGGCTTCGATTCATGATGTTGTCGTCTTTTGCTTGTGATCGCACATTCTCCTTACTGCATCTCAATGCTTCTATCTCTTTCTCCAGCTCCGGAATGTACTCGAGGGCTCTGTCAACTATGGCCGGTGCACTCCACTTCTTCTGCAACGTTCATATTAAATTTAGGGTTATTACACAAGAATTTCTTAGTTACAATTAATATGAAATTACAATGGAAAATGTGCAAATATTCTATAAATTACTGTTAATATATTACCAACTACGCTTATTTTTAAATAAATATATATAGTAACAAAATTAGGTTGATTTATTTACTAAGGAAAATTCATCAGTGTTTTGAAAAGCTAGCCATCTACTTAACCAAAAATGTCTTTGTTTTGTTTGAATTTTTGCCTAAACATAAATTTTATCATTAATTTATAGGAATACACATAGTTTGTCAGATAATTGAGAATATTAGTTTCTAATATATTAATTGATTTAATTAAAACTGAATTAGATTGAGATTGTGAAGTGCAAGCTGTGTATAAGTGAAGCAATTTGTTGGGCAACAGTAATTTTGGTTTCATCGTCATCATACTAAAATATAATTGAGACCATATATATTTGAAATACAACATAAATAATTAACTTAATTTCTGTTTTGGTTTGATGAATGAAATGTTACCTTTGATCTTCTTGAATCAGGAAGAAGGGCCCGAAGAGCAAGGTAGGATGCATTTAGTTTCATTCTTCGAATTCTCTCCTTTGCGTTATGGTCCAGCTTCTTCAAATTTAATATACCTGATGATCCCACTTCATCTTCATTATTCATTTTGCTTACTCCCACTCTATAATGTAACGTTGTATGCTTTTGAACCTAGAAGAAAAAATAATGAAAGGTAATTAACATATAAATATTGTCAATCAACGTACTACTGCAACCATCGTACTTGTACTACCCCTTCAGCTTCCGCCAGATCTGGACCGCGAATTTCGCTTTTTATTTTCAAACTTGAAACCCTAGCTACCTCTATATATCTGAATATATACATAAATATATGTATGTATAGATAGATTATAGATATTCCCATCCATCAGACAGGCGAGGCGCTACATGGGTCGATTGACCTAACCAACGTGGCATCATCGACTTTACCATACCCAAACTCTGCGCTTGCAATTTACAAAAAGTCGCTAGCTATGAATCGCATCTCTACAATAAAATCTAATTGCATAACAATATCAAAGAAATTCAAACGAGGAGCTCATAACATAAAAAACATCAAACCAAATATACATAGCTCACCTAAATAAAGGATGAAACGTAGCGCCATAAAATCTTCGATGAAGCAATGGTTAAAATATAAACAACTGTAGATGAGAGCAATCGATCTAAGATTTAAGAAATATTCAGAGTTCCTTTCTGAAAAAATGATTCAAAAAATAAACAAAGTTCGCTTTCATCGGCTCTCGTACCTGTGATTTTCCGAAAAAAATCCCAAACAATATATATTAAAGATAAAAGTCAATTGGTAAGTAGATATATAGTTTATGAAAAAAACTTTAATATATATATTTTGAGGTCGACAAGTCGCCTATGAAAACAATAAAACTGTATCATTTCGTTTATTCATTGTTTATGGGGGTAGAGTTTAGTACAACACATGACAAACGCTAGTACACTACCATATATGTTGAAGTACAAGCCCTTTATTTCCACTTTATCTTCCACATTTTATAAAATTACTTTAGTTTTTGCAAGTATGTTAGGTTAGTTCTACAATTAATAGTTATAATCTAATTTATTCAATTTGGTTATGTAAAAAAATGATCAAATATATTATTTATATTTCCCACAAATTGAAATAAGTTCCTTAAGTTGATAAGTACAAATATACCTCAATATTTTGTATCAAGGATCAAATATTAATGCCCCTATAATTTCGTCACATATTTATTAAAAAATATATATATTTTTTATACAAACTATATAAAGAGTTTGGGGACCAATTACTACAGAAAATGGTGATTAAACAAAAATAATAAACAAGTGGATCGTAGCTGTGATTTAAACGAACAAAGAAACTAGATTATAGGTTATATATATATGTAGACTTATCATCATTCGAAACGAATTGGTTTTTGAGGATTAAAAAAATAGAATAATGAAAACTCTAGAATTCTAGAAAAGAGCATGTGATGTTTGTCTAGAAAAATCTAGATGTTTTAGAGAATAGAAGAAATTGTCAGAAAAATATAGATTAGGTTAATTTATTTTGTATGTGGAAAGATAAATCTATATAACATTAGGTTAGAAAAGAAGATTTAGTGAGGTATTGTGTCACGTCCCGATTTTGAGAGCACAAGAAATCATATAGTGCGTCCGAAATATAACATGTCAGTTTGGAAAAAAGAAATACAAGCATTCATAAAGGCATCAAAAGAATCATCATTCATTCACACAATCATCCAAATATAGGCAAAATGAGTTGAGCGTCTTCCCAAGAAGGGATCGTGGCTTCTCAGGAGTTAAGAGATATTACAATTTATGTGCAATAAATCAAAAGAAACAAGAGTTTGCTAATAGCGGAAGTTATCGGTGAAATACACATATGATGATATGCATTTCATGCTCTAACCATTACGAAAGAGAATCTGGAGTCTGTTTAGCAACTCGCCTCGCCTTTGTCATTCATTAACCCGTACATTTTAGAAATAATGTACAGGACCAAGTACACAAGGTGCCCAATGGACAACATTAAGCATTTAGGCTATGACACGCGTTCGAAAAGTAAAGCGTATTTTTCATTTGAGTGGAGCTTAGAGATCAAAAGAAAACAGTTGATAGTTGATTTTTATCTTATTTTATAAGAAAGCCCATCTTGATTTCGTAAGGTGAATGGAATGAATATTCTTCACGGTAGTAGCGGTAATCCTCGTTGGTCCCTATTGGAGAGTTAAATCTCAGTTAGTATTCGAGTAATAATGATAATAAGTTGAGTCTTAAGAATGATGGTAAGTTATGCCAATAGAGTCTAATTGAGCCTGCGGATTTCCCGAGCTAGAGGGTGAGATATTCTTTCTTTGTAAGTCAAAGAGTTACGAAGGAGATACTGAAAACTAGTTGTAGGAATGAATTGGTTTGGATGGGAGAGGTTTTGATATTTATGAAAAGTCACTCAAGAAATTGGAATTTCTTGCAAGTTCATGGTTATGAATTTGGTTTTGGGAATCTTAACAAAATGAGCTTAAATGATTTAGGAATAATTTAGGTTCAATCATATGTAACGGGTTGTGTTTGAGTTTTAAGTTATCGAGAAAGGATATATGTAGGGGTTATCTAGGTCATTGTTTGAAGTGTTTGGGTGGCTTCTGAATCGGTTGATAGGTGGGATGTCGGCCGACATAGGTTTTGTTGGCGTATTGACAGCTATAGGGGACGTCGGTCAGTATGTCCACATCGACCATCGTGTGCGACATCGATCAATGCAGGGCTCTTTCTCAAGTTCTTCTATGTCACCTTTGTATCGATTCATACACCCTTCTTTATACGATCCTCGCCGGGAAGGTTTAGATCGTAGCCCACAAACTCAACTAAAACAACTCAGATGCGACGCAGAAGCAAACTGATAACTTGATACGATGGGGGAGATCCAACACCTTTGAAGTCGACCCTTAGAGAATCGTAGGCTAGGATGAAACTGAACCCCTGCAACCCAAAAAGCAACTCGCCTCAAAAGTATATGACTCTCCTATATAGGAATCACATCACACAACACGTCATCCTCATATTTCCCTATGCAAAATGACACTTGCTTCACTACTTTGATGACGCCACTATCATTCAACCATTGCAACTTGTATGGTCTAGGGTGTTTCATCACCGGTAACCCTAGTTTCTTCACTATTGACTGACTCGCCACATTGGTGCAACTTCCTCCATCTATAATCGTGCTACAGACCTTATCGTTGATATGACAACGCGCATGGAAAATATCCTCTCTCTGCTCTACATCTCCGGTTGCAGGCTGGGTGTTCAAAGCCCTTGTCATCACAAAATTCACTGTTGTAGGGAATAAATTTATAACTCGAATGTCGAAGCCAAGGGAATGATGTACGAATTATCCGTATGTAATAAAATACAATTTTCAAAGCAATTGTTTGAGCAATTTAGAAATGAAGTTTTGAGGTTTGAAAATAAAGCAAATAAAATAAACAAGGTGTTAAACTAATTAAGGAAAACATAGATCCTAGGGTAGACATCTTATTATGAATTACTTGCAAGAATCAATCAAATTAAAGGTGGAACATTGACAATATGTTATATCTCTTGGGTCAGGCCAATGTAACCTAGATTACTAATTAGTGACTATCTCTTCTCGGTCTCTAGAACACCAATTAATCAATATCATTCATACATCAGATTCAAATTCCTACAATCTAATACTTCTGTGTCGAACAGTACAGATTATATCATGCATTCGTAATCTCACTATCAAATTTCACCTCTCGGTCCTTCATTCAATTAGGTAGACATCTAAATTAATCATCACCTCTCTGTCCTTAAATTAATTCATAAATTTTTAATGCACACATAAAATACACACATGAATCCTAATCATGCATCCAAAATAATATCCACACCCACAAACTATTAGGAATGTAACTAGACATAATTAAATAAAAAAGAAATTCTATTAATAAAATAAAAATTGGAATTCAAAGTGCATATAATAATTACTAAAACTCTAAATTATAATGTATGAAGATAATTTATGAACGAACTAAACTAGAGGGGGTATTTATAGTGTTTGTGTGGGCTTTACATAGGCTGAATTATACAAGGGATAGGATTAAAAATTATGTATATCTTAATCTAGAAGATTTATGTGATAAAAGTCTTCCAAGAATATATCTTGTGAGCCTTATATGGATATATCTCCAAAAAAACCCTCAAAAATCTGCATTAGGCTTCTAGAAACTCTAAAATTTTGTGCGTGTCGGTCGACACGATCCAAGTCTGTCGGCACAATTTACGTCAGTCGACACAGAATGCCTTTCATTGCAATTTTGGCCTTTTATGCACTATTCACTTGTATTCACCTAAAAAAAATAAAAACCAAGCACCACAAGCATAATACAACTCTAAATAGACCCATACAATAAAAAAATGTAAATAAAAAAATATATAATGAAAAACATTAATAAATAAAACTATGAACTCATCACCTATCTTATTATTAAGTCATATGGTGGACTTTAGTATATATTAGGTTTATGATAAACATAACATTTAGCATCCTAAGGTTCAAATCAAAGATTTATACATGATTTCCAACTTAGGGAAATTTTCATCATCTCTTGGTTTTAAAACAAATTAAATCATTGTTGTTCATCCCTTCATATCCATTCTACTTATACTAATTCCCATGCTTGAGGTTTATTTCTCATCTATGTTAAGATTTAACATACATTTCTCTTAGATTGCTAAACATGTCAAGAAAATTCATAACACACGTGTTCTTACTTTAATTTCTAGTTTGACATGCTTTCATGCTTCTCACTATAAGAAAAAAGGCAATAGAAGACGTGGAATCCGCGTTGTCTAACACTGGATTCTGCGTCTTCTATTGATGTGTAGTCTAACAGGATTCGCTAATAAAAGATGCGGCCTTCCGCGTCTTCTATTCGCTAATAGACGACGCGGTCATCCGCGTCTTCTATATGCTTATAGAAGACGCAATATTCCGCGTCTTCTATATGTTTATAGACGACGTGAAATGCCGCGTCTTCTATTGTTTTTTTTTTAAAAAAAAAATAATATCAGCCGGTGAATAAAGATAATTTGAAGAAGATCACACACAACGAAAATTTTTTCCGTCTATAATAGAAGCGAGTATGTATTCAGTACATGTTCTAGTATCAACATAAGTTATACATATTATTGGAGTTGCATTACCATTAATAGGCTTTTCCACAAAAGACTTCCAGAACTTTTCTATTGGGTTTTGTATACAGAAAGCATTTATTACGATGAGTATCCATTCAACAATATATCCTATCTGTTAACAAACTTACATGCGAGTAACAACGGTATCCTCTTATCACACCGATAGGGACGATCATACTGCGTGTTGTAGATCGCTGAAGACAATATGATCACTTGACCTAGTGAGATATAAATATTATCACAGTCGAGACAGCGTACGATGATAAGTCTGTCGGTATAGACTGCAGCATAGTCGGAAAGAAGTAATCTGTCTTGATCACTTGATATGTTGGTACACGCGATGGCGTATTGATTGGACCACAGTGAGATGTATTCTACTGTCTGACATCAGAGAATACAAGATCTCGATCTTGATTGAGTCCAAACCCTAACGAAGGTTCAGGGGCTTGCACGGGTTGACTGCTGCTTTGACTTGCCATGGTGGAGAGCCTGAGTAACGTGCTCGTATACCCGCATATTGGGTAACAGCAGTTCGTGTATTGCAGCCTGAGACTGGAGCTAGGTAACCATATCCGAGTAATAGGATGGGGACATTCCCTGAGGAGCTCAATAACATTCATCGTGCTAAAGTTCTGCAGGCTAATTAAGTTCAAGCACGAGTGATAAAATTTGAGTGATACTGCTCGGGAAAATAAGATAGTAATTAATTATAGATAGAGCTTGTCAGAAGCTCCGATTAATTAATGAATGTCCAGTAACCTTAAATATTGGGAATCTCAAGTAAATGTAGCCCATTCTCATAACATGGTAATAAAGGGATAGGTCAGTATTAATTCTATGGTGAAAAAGAATTAATATTAATTAATTAATTATGTCTTGGGTTGTGGACATGGAAATCATAGGCGGATCTAGAAAATTAAAATTGGGAATACAAATATATAAATAAAATTAAAAAGCATAAACACCTTTTTTATATAAAATTAAATTTACACCCGCACGATACACGAGTTGAATATATATATTTTATTTTACTATATCAACGTCAAAATTATACGTTTTTATATTTTTAGTAATTACTTTTCAATATATTTTTATTTTTATTCATTAATATTATATATTAATATAATATTAATATGTTATGATATAAATTATTTTATATAATATATGTCTGACAATCTTTATAAATTTAAAAATAAAATAAAAATAAGTAGATTAAACACAAAGCCTACAAAAAAAAAATTCACATAATTATTCCATTAAAAATAATACTTGTATTGTTTAACAAGTAATAAATACAATAAATTGGTGAGATATAATATTTTAAACAAAACATAACAAATACAATTTTTTGTACTTATTAGTGTTTATTGTATATGTATAATATAATAGAAGAAACAATATATAAAATAAATATTAAAAATGAAATTGAGATTTTTGGAAGGAAAAGCGACAAGATTAATGTAATTATATGGAATGCTTTGTTTTGATATATTAATGGATTTGTAAAATATATTTATAAGATAAAAAAGATTTGGAATACATTAAGTGAAGATATATATAAATATTGTAGAAATATCTAAAAATAATAATAAAGATACAAATATATTTTTAAAAAATAAAAAAATTTGGGGGTACAAGTGTACCCCATCCTTACACGGAATTAATTAATTTATAGGCCCACTTTATTATTTGCATTATCAAATATTATTATTTTATGATGTTTAAGAATTTTGATTTTACAATAATTTTGGTTGTAATCACCATTCAATTGTGTATGTTATTATATAAATTTAGTTATAGCCTGATTATCGAAATTGTATAAATTATTAAATTATAAATTATTGAGAAAAATAAATATTTTGCTGATAAATAAGGGAGATAGTTGTTTATTATTATAGAATATATAAATTGAAAATAAGATTGTCGATCTTTGTAGGACAAAATAGATTAGTATGATTAGTATTGTTGAGGTTCGATTTCACGAGAAAATAAGGCCCTTAGAACTTCATGAATACACCACAGATAATAACAGAAAATTGAAAACAACCAACAAGAATTGAATGCAGAAATTAAATATAAGCGAATAAAGTAAAGTTGATATAACCGCTTCCGATAACGAATGAATTCTACAGAGAATTTGGCAGAGTTTTTGCTATGTTTTGCTATGGGAAAATCGATACAAAAAATGAGTCCTCTCCCTCTATTTATAGACAAGATTGGGGTAGATAGACAATAATTAACCCTAGCTGTCGAGCAGTAACGGTTCGCCGCAAATATCGGGTCGTTCGCGGGTTTTTCGGAGATAGTTGGAGCCTTCAACGATCAGGCGCCGTCAGTGAGCTAGGGTTTATCTCCCCTGGACTCCTCGATATCGATCTTTAAGACTCCTCGATGGCGAGGCTCTCTACTGATCGCTAGCGAAGCCTAGACTTGGGCAGATTCTCAGTGTCTTGATGACGTTAGTGGGCCAGCTTTACGAGTTGGACCTGTTTGCGCGGGCCGATTTGTCGATTGGGCATGGGCTCGTGGGCCTGGCCCCAACAATAGCCCCTTTTGGTTGCAGGGTCTGCGCGGGGCAGGCCATGGAATCAAAACTATGAGTTGAGATTCGATACAGAGTGCGTAAAAATCGAGGTGTCCAAGAGACTATCCTCGGGCCCGAGAGATACTTCCTGAGAGAGTAGCTCTGCTGGGGAGTAGCCGGGATACTACTCTGGGTCGATACGTAGGTTCCTGGGGAGCGCAAGCGTATGACCGTGCAGGGAATACCGGGGTATTGCCCTGTGGGCTAAGGCGTGAGTCCGGGGGTCACGCGGGTTAGAACTATTCCGGGGAATGCTCTCTTGCGCGGAGCGAGGCTCTCGCGCGTGCACTCTGTTTTGGCTCCGTAGAGCGCTAGTGGGGTGAGTTATAGCGGATCGTAGGACACATGGTGAGTTCCCATGGGGAGTTCTCACATTCCCGTAAAAGGTGTCGATCGCGTTATAGTTCCCCCCATGAAGGAATGTTGTTGTTTTAAGTTTCCCTGAGCGGCTCGCGCCAGGGACTCCTCTATGGTCTATATCGATCCCTAGGGCGTCTCGATGCCGAGGCGCCTTTTTCGGAACTTCAAGTTTTGCCACCTAAGGAGTGGCACGATCGTAATTTCAGTCAAATCTGGGGGCGAAGTCAGGCACGCGAACGGTTTTATTCCAGCTCTCGTATAAATGGCCGATCTCTTCTTCATTCCCTTACTTCGCACTTCTTCTCTGATTGTCATTGTTCCGGCGAGCGATTTCTTTCCGGCGACTACTCAGGCGATGGTATTTCTTTCACTCCTTCACAGACGCGGTGTCTACTTCTTAGGTAACTTCTCGGATTCCCTTACGTTTTGCTTCATTTTTGCCTTCGTCAATTGATTTCTTTTTGTTCGTGTTACTTGTTGTATCTTCGCCTGGTTTGGTGCGTAGATCGTGATTTCGATCGTAATTTTTGGTTGTGTATGGGTACGTTCTGCTATTGTTGATTGTATCTGTGCGATTGCATATAGGTCGTTTAGGAATGGATTCAGTTGCAATTTAGGGCGGGTTCCTTGCATCGCTTCCTGAATTGTTGGCCGATTTGGTTTCTAATCCTGTTCTTGCTTTGGGTTTATTTACTTGCTTTTGCTTCAACTCTTCGTATGCGTTGCGGTTGGTTAGTTTTTCGGCCGAAATGATATTGGTTCCGTAGGATGGGGGGTTCGCCGTGCATGTTGTCTTGATCGTAGTTTGTTGTTGACTTCTGTTGCTTTTGTTGTCGTTCCTTGTGATTTTTCACGTATATCTCTCACGATTATGCGGGTTTGAATTCTCCTGTTTTGCATGAGCGGGTCGTCGGGTTATGAGGTCTTTGTGCTTTTTGCTTCTTGTGTGCGCACTTTCGCTATGCTTTTCTTGTTTCATCGTTGTTTGGGGGACCTCCTTCTTTGCCAATTTTCTTTTTGGATCTTGTATAGCTTCAGTTATTTATGATGAGTTCGCCGGTTGAGATTTGGGAAGAAAATTCCCCCTCATCGAGCTCTAAAGGGTCGCCGATGAGGAGGTCGCCATATCGAGAGGATGCCGCTTCGGGTATCGCTGGGGGTCGGCATCATGCCGAGCAGCCGATCCTCGACGTGGACCCTGAGGAGATCTCGGAGGAAGAGGGTTCCGTCGAGGCCAGTGGGGGCAGCAGTGACTCGTTCGTACCCATGGAGGTTGACAAGTCATTTGCGAAGAAGGACCAGATCAATCCAGACGATCCGGTGCGAACCGCCGTGTCCCTCGCTAGCGAGGAGTCCGTGAAGAAACATGCGGCGGGTGTTGCCTGCCACAAAATGGCTTACACGATACCGAGACGTGAGGAAAGATGTTGTCGACCGCCACGGATCGATGAGGTGGCTTTTTTCCTCCCCGTGCTCAAGTATGGGGTCGGCTGGCCTCTCCACGCCTGGTTTCAAGCCGTCCTGTTTTCATACGGATTGGCTCCATTCCAGATTGCACCGATAAGTTGGTGCCACATGTTGGGGACGCTTCTCGTATTCTACGATGCCGGGCTTGGGTACCCAACACTCAGAGAGTGGCATTATTTATATAGGTTGGCGAGGTATGAGGCCGGTTACTATTTCCTGTCGAAGAGGGACAATTTGGCCGAGGCGATGATTACAGGTTGTAGGCAGAATACCCCGGGTTGGAAGAATCAGTGGGTGTGGGTGCCGATGAGCCATTCTAGCCCCGAATGTTTGTCCGAGGGGGGAGTCCCAATAAGTGCGGTCTCGTGCATATATTAAGTGTGAGCCTCGATATCGAACCGGTTTATACTGACCGACTTATGTTTTTGTCTTGCAGGATACAAGCAAACGGTCCTTACTGGCGAAGAGGAGAGCCGGGTCGATATTGCCTACTCGAGAGAGGATCGCAAATTCTCTTCGGTCAAGAGCAAGAGGAGCGTCGGTGCTGAGTTTTGGATAAACGAGTGTGGTAAGAAGGAGAAGCTCCCAGCGGACATGGCCAACTTATCCCCCATGGATTTGCTGGCAGCGATGAAGGCCCAGAAGCGCCCGAGGGAGATTTCGTCCTCGACCCCTACTGCTGAGGGCCCTTCCCCTAAGAGAGTCTCTATCGAGACTCCGCGTGTGTCTCCGGTGATACCGACGACTGAGGAACGGGTCGTGGTCGAGGCGACCGAGGTGATCGTCCCCAGATCTTCTGTTCCTGTTCCTCCAGCGAGGCCTACAAGAGCCGCGGCCTCTCCTCCTCGTACGGCTCATGATGAGAGGAGGAGGAAGAGAGGCCGTGATGCGAGTGTCGATTCTAGGGCTCGGTCGGGGTCGGTCGGCCAGTCTAAAGAACTGGATCTGGTGTTGGTCGGCTCTGGGTCGGCGAGCATCGCCTCTTCCACGGCCGCGTACGCCTTTCATGTGAAGAAGGTGCTGGACGGGGAGATATGTGCTGAGGACTTCGACAGCGAGTATGCTCGGGAGAATTTCACCATGGCGAAGGATCTACAGGAGGTATGGGCCTCGTCTCCTGGTGGCTTAGATTTCGATTTTGTATGCGTCTTACTCCTCTTGTCGCCTTTTTGCAGACCACTAGGAGATTCGCCGTCTATTCCGAGCAGCTCATCAAATCCCTGGACTCAGCTAGTGAGGGGCTAAATCGATCCCGCAAAGAGTTGCAGTCAGAACGGGACAAGCGGGTCGACATAGCTGGTAAACTTGCGACGGTCTCGGAAGAGTTGAAGGATTCCAGGTTGGAGAGCCAGAAGTGGAAAGAAAAATATGAAGATTTGAAGAAGGATAGGCAGGAGCTATCGAAACGTTGTAGGGGTCTAGAGGCCGAGTTGAAGGCCTCGACAGAGAGGTTCGAGGAATCGACCCGGAAGACGGAGATGGAACTTGAGTCTTTCAGGGGGCGGTTCCACAAGAGCCAGGAGGAGAGGCTAAAGGAGAAGAAAGCTCACGAGGAGGAGGTGGAGGCACTGAAGAAGGGTTACGGGGTCGATTACCAGCAGGTCGTAGCGAACCCCGAATTCAAGTCGACCTTTGATCTCCTCGTACAGATGGTTACTGGCTCGATCTGTACAGTGGTTGGTCGGAGGTGTCCTGATTTCGATTTGAATAATATTACACGCCCTGCCACGCCTCCCACGTCTCCAACCGCCACCGAGGAGCCTCTCCTCGAGACTGAGAATCGAGAGACCACCGAGGGACCGACCCATCTCGAGCCGATCCCCGAGGTAGAAGTGGAGAAGAGTGCCGAGGAGAAAGTGGCAGACAGTTTCATTAATGAGGATGGTGGCGGAGTAGGCCAGAAGGAGATTGAAGAGGATGCCGCTGCTGGGAAGTAGCTTTGTAGCTCTTACCCTCCACTGATTGTAACCATGAATGTCGATAACTCTAATGTACATTTTCTGTTGACTTTGTTTTGTTATCCTAGATTGGAATGTTTGCAGTTTTAACTCATATCTTTCTTGCTATATCGCTTTCGTATTGGAGTTTTTGCATGCTTGTCTCGTGCTTTATTTCTCGTATATCGGATGTACACCATCCTCAAAATGGTCGGCTCGATTTGGAGGAGCCTAAGGGGTCGATGTCGAGTAGCTTGACTCATCGTTATCGACCCTTTAACTTAACTGCGAAACAAGCCATGTAGGGTCAGGCTAGGCATCGCCCCTCCGACGCTCAAGTTAGAAAAGGCTTTGTGAATAAATAATAATAACAAAATGAAACAAGAGAGTGAGAGAGGAATATGCGTATCTGCATACTATTGGTAGTATTTCTTCAGGTGTTTGACGTTCCAACTATTCTGTACCCCTCTTCCCTCTAATGTCTCTAGTTGGTAAGCTCTGTGTCCCACTACCTTGCATACTTTGTAGGGGCCTTCCCAGTTAGGGGCTAACTTTCCTGCTCCGGATTCTTTCGTGTTTTGAAACACCCTTCTTAGGACTAGATCCCCTTCTTGGAAGCTCCTAAGTTTCAGCTTCTTATTGTAGAATCTCTCTACCTGGCGCCGCCTTTGAGAGGCTTTAGCCGCGGCGTCTTCTCGTATTTCGTCTATGAGCTCGAGGTTTTTCTCAAGTAGGTCCGTATTTCCTGCCTCGTTTGCGAATTCCACTCGGGGACTATGGGCAATGATCTCGACGGGTGCTACGGCCTCGACCCCATATGCTAGTGAGAATGGTGTAGCCCCGGTGGCGGTCCTCGGGGTGGTCCGGTAGGACCAAAGGACCGCAGGAAGTTCTTCTACCCATCTGGATCCGTGCGGGCTTAACTTCTTCTTCAGTGTGGCCGTTACCGTTTTGTTGGTTGACTCTGCTAGGCCGTTTGCTTTGGGGTATCGTGGTGTCGAGAATACCAACTTTATCCCGTATGTGTCGCAGAAGGCTTGCATTCTTTCGCTGGCAAATTGTCGCCCATTGTCCGTGCGTATCTCCTTCGGTATTCCAAAGCGACACAGAACGTGCTTCCATAGAAATTTAATAACTTCTAGATCGCAGGTTCTCCCCAGGGCTTCACCTTCTACCCACTTGGTAAAATAATCCGTTACCAAAAGGATATGATCCTTCTGGCCAGTTCCCTTTGGCAGCGGCCCCACTAGATCCATCCCCCATACCATGAATGGCCATGGAGTGACTGTAGCGTGGAGGGGTTCTGCGTTCCTATGGGTGGAAGCTTCGAAGCGCTGGCAGCTATCACACCTTTTTACGTGGTTGACCGCGTCCTGCTTTAGTGTAGGCCAGTAGAAGCCGGCTGTGATTACCTTGTGGGATAACGACCGGGCCCCGGCGTGATTCCCGCAATCGCCTTCATGTATTTCGGCAAGCACCTTTTCCGTTTCGGGAGAGGCGATACATCGAAGGAGTGGCCCTTCGAATGATCGCCTATACAGTTCGTCGTTGATGAGGGTAAAGCGGGCGGTGGTCCTTTCTATCTTCGTCATCTCATTCTTGTCTCCGAAGGTGGGTTCCCCGGCCAGGTATCGTGCAATTGCGACTCTCCAGTCATTTCCGTCTAGGTCGACGGGCGCGGCACTGTTTTGAGCGGGGATAGACGGTGCTAATAACCAAACCTCAGGGATTGGCCGGGCAGCCTGAGAGGAACTGGTGGAGGCTAGACTTGCTAAGGCGTCTGCTCGGGCGTTCGACTCTCGGGGGATGTGGCGGAGGTCCCATTCTTCTATCTTTTCCTTGAGCCTTTCGATCAGGGAGTGGTATAGTTTCAAGCGCTCTTCCTTTACAGCGTAAGTGCCGTCTAGCTGGTTGACCACCAGCTGGGAGTCGCTTTCAGCGCGGACTCTGCGAGCCCCGAGTTCTATGGCGAGTTGCATTCCTTGGACAAGTGCTTCGTACTCAGCCTCGTTGTTAGTTGTAGGAAAATCGAGTCGGATGGCCCATTCATAGCTTTCCCCGTGCGGGTCTATCAGCACTATTCCGGCCCCGTTGCCATGCAGGTTGCTGGCCCCGTCGATTCTCAAGGACCATATGCTGGCGTCCTCGTCGGCCTTCGTCATGTGGGCTATATCTCGTGCTCCGCTTTCAGTTGCAGGTTCATAGAGAAGTCTGCTACGAAGTCAGCTAATACTTGTGACTTGATGGAGGTTCTTGGTTCGTACTGAATCCCGTAGCCTCCCACTTTGACTGCCCACTAGAGCAGTCGCCCGGACAGATCCGGTTTTGACAATACGGCTCTGATAGGGTAGGCCGTGATTACTTTGATGATGTGAGCTTCGAAGTAGGGTCGTAGCTTTCTGGCGGCATTCACGAGTGCCAGGGCAAGTTTTTCTAAGGCAGTATACCGAGTCTCGGCGTCCAGTAGGGATTTACTAGCGTAGTGCACTGGATGTTGCTTGCCATCTACCTCACGTATCAGCACGGCTCCGACCGCGTGGTCCGATACTGATAGATAGAGTAACAGCGACTCGCCGTCGGCTGGTTTGGACAGCAGAGGTGGGCTGGATAAGTAAGTTTTCAGCTCCTCAAGCGCCCTTGCGCATTCCTCTGTCCATTCGAATCGTTTACCCTTGCGTAGGGTGTTGAAGAAGGAATGGGTCCTCTCGGAGTAACGTGATATGAATCGGCTGAGGGCGGCAAGACGTCCGGTCAGCTTTTGCACCTCCTTTGGGGACCTCGGGTGTGCTATTTCCTGGATGGCTCTAATCTGCATGGGGTCTGCCTCTATCCCCCTCTGGGTCACTATATGACCGAGGAATTTGCCGGAGGACACCCCGAATGAGCATTTTGCCGGGTTTAGCTTCATGTTGTACTTTTCCAGGATTTGGAAAGCGTCTTCTAGGTGGACTACATGGTCTTGGGATTTGACGGACTTGACGAGCATGTCGTCAATATAGACTTCCATTGTTTTGCCGATCTTTTCCTTGAACATGGAGTTAACGAGGCGTTGGTATGTAGAGCCGGCGTTCTTTAGTCCAAAGGGCATCACTTTATAACAGTAGATGCCTTGGCTAGTAATGAAAGTTGTTTTCTCTTGGTCATCGGGGTGCATTTGAATCTGGTTGTATCCCGAGAAGGCGTCCATGAAGCTTAAGAGTTCGTGTCCTGCCGTAGCATTGACTATGGCGTCGATATGTGGTAAAGGATAGGGATCCTTTGGGCAAGCCTTGTTCAGATCGGTAAAGTCGATGCAGACCCGATTCTTGCCGTTCTTCTTCTTGACGACTACCACGTTGGCAAGCCAAGTGGGGTAGTGCACCTCTCGTACTGACCCAATGTCGATGAGCTTCTGCACCTCCTCATTGATGGCCTGGTTCTTCTCCGCGGCGAATTTTCGTCGCCGCTGTTGCACTGGTCTGCAGTTGGGTCTACTTGGAGGCGGTGCGTGATGACGGACGGGTCAATCCCGGTCATGTCGCGATGTGACCAGGCGAATATGTGGACTTTCCTCCAGAGGAACCCTAGAAGGGTGCTTCTGACGTCGGCGGGGAGCTCCGCTCCCACGAAGGTGGTGCGAGTCGGGTCAGACTCATCGAGGGTTACTTCTTCCAGCTCTTCGGCTTCTGGTCGACCCGCGAGGGTCGGTACCGAACCGTGCTGTTGCGAACAGACGGCTCGAAAGCTTGCGTAGTAGCAGTCCCTGGATGCTTTTTGTTCTCCTCGGATAGTCTGGATTCCCCAGGGGGTGGGGAATTTGAGCGCTTGGTGATACGACGAAGGAACTGCCTTGAGCTCATGGATCCAGGGCCTTCCTAGGATGGCGTTGTGCGCGGACGTTGCGTCTACAACTTGGAACTTCACATCTAGGTTCAGGCCTCCGCAATACATGGGAAGAGTGATCTCTCCGACAGTCTGCTGTTGGCCCCCGTTGAAGCCGTAAAGGGTCATGGTAACTGGCTCTATTTTGCTCATGGGGATCTGCATTTCCTTCAAAGTCCGAAGGAACATGATGTTCGCGGAGCTACCGTTGTCCACGAGTAATCTTTTTACCTGACAATTCGATATCAGGAGTGAGATCACGAGTGCATCGTGATGGGGATGAACGAGCCCCGGCGTAGCCTCCGCAGTGAATTCAATGGCCTCATGCTGCTGCATGGGGCTAATGTGATGGACTTCGTGATTCAGGATCCTTCGGGCTCTCTTGGCCGCAGAGCGTGACCTACCGCTGATCTCTGACCCCCCAACGATCACGTGGATCGTTCGCTCGGCGGGTGGTGGCTTGTTCTGAGGTTCCATGTTCCCGGTTGGGATGGCCTGCCTGCCCCTGGTCCACGTATTTTTTCCCTTGTTTGTGAGGTACTCGGTGAGATATCCGCTTTTTAGGAGTTCGAGCACCTCCAATCGTAGGGCTTGGCATTCCTCGGTCTTGTGGCCATGATCGTTATGGAAGCCACAGAATTTCTTCATATCTCGCGTCTTGGGGTCGGACTTCATCTTGGCAGGCCACTTTACAGCTCCACCGAGCCCCTTGAGCACGTTGTTGACCAGGTAGTTCTGATCGACACAGAGATTGTAGGGCACTTCCCCGGACCTTTGCGTTCGACTGTAGGGGTGATCGCGTCGCGACCGATGCTCATTTCGGAAGTCTTTGCATTCTACGTATCTCGACCCCGAGGAGCTTCCTCGGTACCGATCATCTCGCCGCTGACCGACGAGGTCGTGGACCTTCTGCTCGTTCAAGCGAGCGATGCGGTTCGGTTCGTCCTCCTCCCAATTGATCTCGGCCCAAGCTTGGGAGAGTACTGAATCCATGTCATAGCAAGGATGGCTGGTTAAGTCGCGGTAGAGCTTCGAAGACACGTCCAGGCCGTTCTTGAAGGCGAAAACCGCAGTGAGAGGAGGGCAGTTCGGTATCGATGCGAGCTCCTGGTTGAAGCGTCCCACGTATGACCGCAGCGATTCGCCTTTCTTGATGCGAATGCTATTTAGAGCGTCTGGGTGCTTGGCTATGCGTCGGCAATTAGAGTATTGCTTCCTAAACGCCATGTGGAGTTCTGAAAATGTCGAGAAAGAGCTCCTCGGTAAGTTGACGAACCACTGGAGCGCTGGACCGGTCAGACTTGCCCCGAAGCTCTTACACATGCAGGCTTCGCGTAAATCGCCCGGGATCGAGGCGGTTAGCATCTTCTGCTTGTAGAGGGCTATATGATCCTCTGGGTCGGTCGTTCCATCATAGAGTTGGAACGAGGGCGGCACAAACCTCGCCGGGACATCTGTGTTAGTGATGTCGGGCGTGAAGGGCGAGTCAGCGTAGCTGTCGCGTGGTATCAGTGAATCTAGGGGAATGATCCCCGGGATGCGACAGATGAGCTTCTCCAACCCAGCCATGCGCGCCTCGAGATGCTTCTCATATTCGCCATGCGCCGGTTCGGTGTCGAGGCGCTCCGTCGGATGGTAGACCTTCGTCCCCAGAGGTCTGCGTCCTGGGTGCGACGTCGCCGGCGTGTCAAGATCAAATGCCTCCTCCAGGTCGAGGGCCAAGTCCTTGCGGGGGTTCTTTGGTTTCTCGCCAGTGAGGGGCTCCTCGACGAAGGGTTGCTTCTGGGACGCCTTCTCTTTGCGGAGTTGCTCATTCTCTCTGCGCAAGGCATGGTTGGTGGCATGCAACTCCATGATTCTGGAGTCCGTCTCCTTTGCACGGTGCCGGTTTTCCTCGGCCTCCTCGGCTAATCGGGCCAGGATTGTATTCAGCATTTCCGGAGGCACGGCTTGAGCGCCGCTGGTTTGCAAAGTCTGTCGCACAAGCTCGTCGACAGGGACGAGGTCCTTCGGTGCCGAGGAGCTCGGTAGGCGAGCTCCGGCCATCTTCTCAGGTTAGTTTCCCGTTTTCCCGCTATTACCTGTCATGGAATCAACGAGGAAAAGACAGACAATAGTTCTAAGGGCCCCACGGTGGGCGCCAAATGTTGAGGTTCGATTTCACGAGAAAATAAGGCCCTTAGAACTTCATGAATACACCACAGATAATAACAGAAAATT
>JAPKLW010000598.1:122360-148921 GCA_026898455.1 Plectranthus barbatus
CGATCTTTAAGACTCCTCGATGGCGAGGCTCTCTACTGATCGCTAGCAAAGCCTAGACTTGGGCAGATTCTCAGTGTCTTGATGACGTTAGTGGGCCAGCTTTACGAGTTGGACCTGTTTGCGCGGGCCGATTTGTCGATTGGGCCTGGGCTCGTGGGCCTGGCCCCAACAAGTATCAATTATAATTATTTAATTAATTATAATGTATTTAAATAAAATAAAATAAATTTTATGGAATAAGGTCTCCCCTCCTTTTATTTGTAACCACTTCTTTGCTTTAGTATATTTATAGATAGATTATATATAATTCAATATTTTAAATTATAAAAAATAATTAATTTTAGCAAATTTATAAAATATAATATATAAATTAAATATATAAATAATAATTTATTAATGTTATAGTAATCTATCTTATTAATTTATTAATATATAATTTTAAAATTATTTTGTTTGTAATCATCATTTAGTTTTGCATGTTATTGCATAAATCTAATTAAAGGTTGATTACCGAATTTATATAAATTATTAAAATATTAGTGAAAAATAAAATATTTTTTTGATAATTAATGGAGATCATTGTCTTTTATTATGGAATATGTAAATTGAAAATAAGAGGTAACTATATTTATAGGACAAAATTGATTATTATGATTATAATTTATAATTATTTAATTAATCATGATATATTTAAATAAAATAATAATTTTATTTGATGGAATAATCTTTCCCATTTTCTATTTATGAGAAAAAATATTTGAAGAGATAATTTTTGCATAAAAAATTGAAATTATTAATATAGAGGTTAGATCATATGAGAATAGATGTTAATGTAAGAAATGAGAATAAATCTCAGCCTTTGATTTCACAAGATCTGTGGTCATGCTTTAATAATTCTCGTCTTCATTTTATCCTCCGCGAACTTCATTATTACATATTTAAGGGTATCATTGTCATTTAGTCTGATGGTATCTTCCTCAAATAATTTCCATTTTCATTTTATCCTCCGCGAACTTCATTATTACATATTTGGATTTCTAATTCCTTTTCAATTTCGATTTTTCATCAAATTTCAATTGCCTTGTTGAGTCATCCAATACTCTAAAATTAATTTAATTTTATTATTATTTAATTGAATTTTCTAATTTAATGAATTTTTAAATAGATAAAATAAATTTAACATATTTTTCTGAAAAATTGATTTTATTTTTATTTAATTAAATTTTTCTCATTTGATGAAATATAGAGAAGATAAAATGAAGAGAACTGTTTCTAAAAATTTGATTTTTTTATTTTAATGATGTATATAGGAGATAAAATGACGAGAACTGAAATAATTTTTCCGAAAAATTGATTTTATTTTTATTTAATTTAATTTTTTCCATTTAATGAATTATAGAGGAGATAAAATGAAGAGAACTGTTTCTAAAATTTTGATTTTTTCGTTTAATGATGTATATGAGAGATAAAATGAAGAGAATTGAAATCATTTGTTTCGAAAAATTAATTTTATTTTTATTTAATTTATTTTATAATGAACAATAATTGAGATAAAATGAAGAATGATTAAGATATAATGAAGAACTGCTAAGATAAAATGCATGTCACGTATAACATCAAAATTCACATCGAATTTATTTTATAATGAATCATATTTGAGATCAAATGAAGAATAAGTAAGATATAATGAAGAACTGCTATGATAAAATGCATGTCACGCGTAACATCAAAATTCGAATCGAATTTATTTTATTATGATTCGCAATTGAGATAAAATGAAGTATAACTAAGATAAAATGAAGTATATAATACATAAAATGAACAAAACACAACTTTTGCGCCCTGTACGTTCGTAATGACTATGTTGCCCTTCAATGAAGTAAAATGAGGATATTATGCCGCATTTTTTGTTAAAGCTCTTATATAATCTGGATCGTTGATGTTGTCAAATCTATGGACGAGATTTATTCTCATTTCTCATGATAAGGGTTATTCTCACCAGATCAGCCCCCTATTAATATATATTTATATGTTGAGAGTAAGATTTGAACTCAATACCTTCTAAAATAATGGTTTATTTTTAAGCCTTTAGACCAACTCAGCTATTCCAATATTTTGACAATAATTAGTTCAGAAATATACATATCTATATTTTTTTATAATTCTGGCGGGAACAGTTTTTTTTAGACTTCTTTGCTTTAGTACATACTAGATTTACACCAGCGCGATGCGCGAATCAAATTTATGATATATTATTTTATAATATTAAGATATAATTAACAAAGTTATATATCTTAGTATTTTCTAACAATTATTTATATATATTTAATTTTTATTTATAAATGTTATATTTAATATATTATAATATAAACTAATTTCTATATTATATGTCAAACTATATATATAAATTAATAAATATAAAAAGAAATGTTCCCAACACAAAGTATATGGGATTTGATTTAAATTTTATCACATAAAATATTTATATTCTTAAAAACAGTAAATATAATTAATTCGTGAAATGTGATATTTTAATGAAAAAGTGAGAAATATAACTTTGTTATATTGTTTATTATATTTCAATGTAGGGGTGTGCAATCGGTCGGTTCGATTCAAAACCGACCGATAACCAAAACCGATACAACTGAATCGATATGGAGAACCGACCGATAAGCATTATGAACCGAACTGATAATCGAACCGATAATATCATCGGTTCGGTTATCGGTTCAAACCGATAAGCACAATTGCTGGCAGCATTTCTAAAAAAAATACAATTTGCTGAATTATTTTAAAAAACGTTCTTGGAGCTTGAATGCACAGCCGAGCAGGGGTCAAGTGCGGTGACCGGAGAGATGGGAGCAGCCGACCGTGAGCAGACCGTGCCTGTGAGCGAGCATCCGAGCGACGAGCACGAGCAGGAGAGAGATCGGTGTACGGGCGGCGGGTGGGGTAAGGGGTTGGACGGCAAGAGGCGCTGCGCGGCGGGCTGGGTAAGGGGGTTGGAATCGATAGCCGCAGTCGGGGGGTGTTGGGAGAATGGAGATACAGATACTAGGGTTCACGCACGTTAATTAGGAATTTAGGAGAATAGGAATAGGATATATCATATATTTTAGATTTTAGGAATTAATAAAATATTTTATTTATATATATATATATATATATATATTATAATTAATATATTATCGGTCGGTCGGTCGGTTTATCGGGTAATATTTTGAAAACCGACCGATAACTAATCGATTTTTACCCTTCCAAACCGAAAACCGACCGATCAATAACCGAACCGATCGAATTTGATCGGTTCGGTCGGTTTTTTTAATTCGGTTTGGTTCTTGCACACCCCTATTTCAATGTCATAATAGAATAAATAAAAAAATAAAAATGAATTTATATTTTTGACAGAACAGTTACTAAGCCACAAATCTCCTTTAATGTATTATATTGATATAGATATAGATCTAGATTTACACGTGTGCTATGCGCATATTAAATAGAGTCAAAATCTTAAATAGCCACTTTTACTATATAAAAACCTTAAATAACCACTTTTATATTTTCATTCAAGAAATGACCATATTCCCAAAATATCCCCATTTTTGATATATAAATTCCAAAATTCTAAAATATAAACTTTAAATTCATTCGTAATTCCAATGTTAGAATTTAAAATCACTGACGGTAATTATTTTCTTATATCGAGAAATTAGGTCGCAATTGGAAAAATAAATTGCAAATGGCCAAAACCAAATAAAAAATGATTGTATTAAATTTTTAAATCAAATTTAACTTTGAATTTTTTTTATAAAATTTTTAGTCGCCAACCACAGTATTTTGCTTTTTAATCTTATTTAATTATATATATATATATATATATATATATATTACTTCTAAAATTTACAGTCAAAAATGGCAAAAACCAAACAGCACATCTATTTCTTTTAGTTTTTTTTTTAAAATCTATTTTTACAAATTTAAAAGTTGAAATAATTTTAGGTATAATTAATTAAATGTGTTTCTTAACAATTAATTTCAGTAATAGCGATAACATCTATATATACTTAAAAACAAAACTCTCACACAATTTTTTTCCCCCAAAACCACTTACCAAAAATATTGTTGTGATAAATTAGGTAATTAACAACAAATATGGTAAGTATGTAATTAGTTATTACAAATTCATTTTTGGGATATATTATAATATATATATATATATATATATATATATATATATATTTGTAATTAAAAATATTAGTTATTTTGTTAGTCATTAATTAATTATTACTTTTTATATATAAATTATGAATTATATAATTATATTTTTTAATAATGCTAAATTAATTTAAAAATGAAAGAATGAAACATAAAATGATATAAACAATAATGTTACCGGGGAAACAAGGAAATTAATTTGTAATCATTAATATAGAATGCTAATTAAGAATACAATTATGTAACAAATACGAAAATTGGTGTAACTATTTAATAAATAATAAAAAAATAAAGAACAAACTAAAAAAAAACAATAATATAAATAATTGGAGAACAATGAATTTATTAATTTTGGAAAAATTATATTAGCATAATGAAAATCAATATACTAATAATAACGTAACATAATTAATATGTCTAATAATATTTATTAGCTATATACTGCAAGATTGATATGTATTGTCTAATTTAATAGTTAGTGTGCATTAATTCTTTAAAATTTTATATGTAATTTGTGTAATTAATATCAGCCCATTTATCAATTTTTTTCCTTAAAAGTTATAAATTGATGTTACAAAATATTTGTTATATATAATTACAATTAAATGAAAAACTTAATTAGTGGTTATTTCATTAAAGTCTTCTTATAGAATAATTAGTATAAATACTCAATAAATTTAGCACAAATAATCAACCATTCTCATTTTTTATTTTTGTTAAAGTTGTGTTTTTAGAGAATTTAATTGTGATCATTTGTTCATGTTGATGCGTTTGTATAATATTTATTTAATTACTATTTTATTTGGTTTATATTCTCAATTGAGATTGTAGCTAAATATTTATCCACATCAGGTTTTGCACGAAATCTACTACCGATGAAGATGAAGAAATGGTTCGATTTGTACTTCTTTGAAATTCGAGAAACATCGATTAAAAGGGATTGAGATCTTTTGTTGTGTTAAAAGTACATCATCTCCTCTTCTACAAGGTTTCAATCATAATCATTTTGTATTCCCTATAAGGAACAACATAGGTGTTGCACTTTAAGCACAGTCGAGGATCTCAATCCGAATTCAAGAATATTACACTTTTTCTAATTTATTCTTTTTATGTAATAAATTAAATCACATCTACCTATTTTTGTTGTGTATAAATAAAATTTTATATGTATTTATTATTAAATAATTTATCTTACATATATTTATATGGATGTTGATAGTAGATTCACCTTTTTTTTTTGGTTTATATATGAATGAATTAACATTATAAATAAATATGATTTGTCAAGAACATTTTAATTTGTTTATATATGAATGGATAATCTTATATTTTTATGTGGGCCACTAATTTATTTACTTATTAATCATGTTTATTATTTAAATTTGATAGAATTGCTTCCAAAAATTATACATATTTGAATGCTTATTAAACCAATTTAAGAAAATTCAATTAAAAAAAAAGATATTTCACAGGTATAAGTATTTATATATACACGATGTTTATAACGGTTTAATGACAAATGGTGGTCATTTTTTCATTGGAGTGTTTCTAATCAATTTTCTTATATAATTTTCTTTAGTGAATCATTTAAGGAGCAATCAAATGATTAATGAATATATGTATATAAATATAAAAGCAACAATACTTCTAGCTAAAAAGATTTTCATGCTTAAATTAAATTTTCAAAATGAGTTCATTATATTAGGTAATAATTAATAAGAAATAAGGTAAATATGTAATATATAAGTTTTATATTTTTATAGCTATTTAATTATTATTTTTTTGGTGCACCATATTATGTGATAATATTTATCACTTACAATCTATAATTAATTAAATAAATTTAATATGATAATATTTGCACATGTATTGTCCTAATTATTTTGCATAATATTTAATATATTATATTATATTGAGAGATTAAGGTAATAAAAATTAATATACAAAGATAATTATATCATTATATATTTATTATAATCAATGAATTTCATATATTACAATTTTTAATAAAATATTGAAATATAATCTCTATTCGTCATTAAATTTCATTCATAGTCACTTTTAATTAGCGTTTACTTTTTCTACCATTGATACCATTAAATTTACTTATCATGTAATAATTACAATTTAACAATAAAAAATGTGTTAATCTCAAAAAATCATAAAGTCTGTTTATCTTAGAAAAAAAATAAGGTCGTTTGTTAGAAAAATTGCAACAATAAATTTGATTGAGTGAATATAGAATCAATTAAATATTTGCAATAAAAAATAGAAAAAGACTACATCATTTAGTTTATTAAAAAATAAATTAATTATGATTCTAATATTAAATTTTATTACAAATCAAGAGTAAAATGATTAACATTTTTTTTCATTTTCAAAATTAATATGTTCACTTAAAATCAAAATCTTAACAAATAAACTACTCAAATCTATATATATATATATAAAAGCAAGACCCCTAGGAAAAAAATTTCCGCCCAAAAACCACTTACCGAAAATAAACTTGCAATATATTAGGTAAGTAAAGATAAATATGATAAGTATGAAATTAGTATAATTTTTAATTAATTATGACTAATAATTTTATTCGGATATATAAATAATTCATATATCTAATTATAAATCATTTTTAATATTTACTAATTATTTATGTGAATATATGTTATATAATTATATTTTAATTTATGTTTACATAAATAATTATGGAAACTTTGTTTTCCCGCTCAAAAAAGCTATTTATTAAAAGAATTATAGAATCAGTTATATGTACTTTGTTAATTTATAATATACTAAAACAATTTTTCACCGATAAGTTTTTATAACAATATACTAAAAATTAATTAACATAATTAATACGTCTAATAATATGCATAGATTATGTATGGCAAGTTTGATATGTAACGTCTAATTTTATAATATACATTAATTATTTAAAACTTTATGTATAATTTATTGAATAAACTCATTTATCAAGTTTCTTCCTTAAAAACATATAAATCAACGTTAAAAACATTTAATATATATAATTCATAATTAAATGTGCCACTTAATTAGTGATTAATTCATTAAAGTCTTCTTATTTCATAAATAGTATAAATACTCATCAAATCTAGCACAAAAAGTCAACCATAGTCATTTTTTGTTTTTGTTAGAGTTGTGTTCTCATATAATTTAACTGTGATATTTGTTTGTGTTGATGTAATTCTTTATTTTTTATATAATTTATGTTATTTGTATTTTTTCTAATTTAAGATTGTAGCTAAATATTTCTACATATCAACTCTTGCACGAAATCCACTACCAATGAAGATAATGAAGATGTTCAATTTGTGCTCCTTTGGAGTTCAAGAAGCATGGGTTAAAGGAGGTTTTACTTTTTCTATTATATTCTTTTTTATGTAATAAATTAAATCACATCCTCCTATTTTTATTGTTCATGAATAAATTTCTAGATGTGTCTATTGTTAAATAATATATCCTATTTATATTTTTATGGATGTTGATGGTTGCATATAAAATTCTAAACCTACCTTTTGTTTATATATGATCGAATAGATTAATATTTTAAATAAGAATTGATTTGTTAATAACATTTTTGTTTATATATGAGTGGATAATCATAGATCTTGATGCTGGAAATCATGTTAACTAATTTATTTAATTAATATAAAGTAGACAAGAAAAAAAGTAATACAAGAGAAATAATATTAGATAACCACGCAGAAGATCGAGAATTTCTAAATTATTATTGTGTAATGTGCAATCTGATTTTATATAATTATCTTTCAAAGTGTCTCATTATTTTTATTCTAATTAATAAACAACTCAATAAAAAGTAGAAAAATAAAAAAATGAATAATTAACTGATTAAAATTTGAGAATCAATAATTTAGAAATTCGAGTACTTTATGTAATCCAATAAATTAAATTTATAACATAATATGATTTAATATAAAATATATGTTGTTTTTAAATAACATTTAATATATTTTATAAATAAAAAAAGACACCATGTAAAAAACATAAGCCGCAAATTCTTTTTTTATTAAGATTATGCCAAAAATTAATCTTTCTAAAAAAATAAAAAACCCAACATCTGTATATTTACAAATGAAATTTAATATGGATTATTTTTTGGATTGTGCCATTAGTATAACGATATTAATTAATTAATATAAATAAAAATTAAAAATATAATTATGCCAAACATATATATAAACAATTTGTATTACTTAATTATATATTTATTAAGTTCATTATTAAAATTAATAATTATTTAATATATTATACAATTATATATGCAAGTTTTTTTGAGTGAAATTTTTTTGAGAGAACCTTGCATTTATATATATAAAATAGTGAGTTAAGGGAAGGATCGGTATATATAAATAAAATGAAAGTAGGAGATGTAAGCATACACAAAATTGAACTGTGTGTATATGTAAGAGAAGCATGGTGAAAAAATGAGAGATGATAGATATAATTAGAAATGTTTTTTATTTCACAGTATTATTATTAAGCATTTTGTCTATAGTCAATTAATTATAATAGTATTCGAATTACGTTGGGGGCCTTCTCTTTATTTAAATAATGAAGTAGACTATAAATCAAAAATAAAATTAATAGGAAAGAGATAAAAGACTAAAAAAATTCTAATGTGTATGTAAATTAAGGGTGACAATTATCGACACCACACGATAACCCGACAGGAATTCACACAGTATTAATGGATATGGAATTAGAATTACCGAATCGGCACATTTATATTTCACATGTATTTGATATTATACAATTTAATTTCAAATGCTCAAGAAAAAGCTAAAAAAAAATATTAATTTTTCAAATATAATATATTTTATTTTCCACTAAAATATAAGTATATTTATCAACATCACAAATGTAACAACTCCCCAAAAACTCATATTGATTAGAGCAAGAGACAAATGAGACGACATAATGCACGATATGCAAATATATGGAAAAATCAGAGATAATAAATGGTGGTAAAATGAAGAGTGAGTATAAGTGAGATATATAAGAAGAAAAAAATAAAATGGTAAATCAATCAAGATATTAGATTAATTTAAAATCTTATCATCAACTCAACTATAAAATTTGAGATAAATTTAAAAAATTTATCCAAAAAAAAAACAAGAGGCAAGAAGAATAAGAGAAATAGAGAGTGATGAGGATGAGTTGATCATTAGTTAGAAGTGATTGAATAAACTTGTAAAATTTTACATAGTGACAATAACAATAATATTTGACAAAAAAGCAGTTAGGAATAGTGTATTAATCCGTCATAATCTATATAAACATAAAAGCAAGACCCCAACATTCTTAAAATAATTATTCATTATTTAAGGAAATTATCACAAATAACACCTAAATAAGATTTTCGTTCATGAATGAATTGTAATATGTTTCGTACCCATTAATCATTGATAGTTTACTTCAAAGTTTCTTAGTTGAGTTACACCTATAACTTATATGCATGATTGTGTCTTGGTGTATGTTTTACTTTGGGTAGTAAGGTTTTGTGGGCTATTGTGAGATGAAACGAGTGAAAAAACAAAGGGAGATTCATGCCGGAAGTTCAAGCTCTGCGCGACGGTCGATATGATTATGACAGGAGCTTGGAATTGATACAAATCTATTACGGAGAAGAATTGAAGCAACACTCTCTATGACGCTTTGTGTCTATCAACACATAATGCATAAATTATTGGGCCTATAAACGATGTTTTATTAAATATCACTTCAACTGGGAAATTCGATGTCAACTTTTTTTTTTTTTTTTTTTTGAGAAAAATTCGATGTCAACTTACTAATATAGTGAAGTGCTTATAGAGAGGAATAAGAGATATAAATATAAACCAATTTTGATTAATTGAGTAATTTAAAACATAATATTTACCTTGACTCATAAATTTATATTTTAAAGTAAGATAAATTGAGTTTCAATATTTTACTATTATATATACTTTACAATAAATAAATTATAAGAATATCTATACCTGCGCATCGCGCAAGCAGAAATCTAGTATTGCTTTAATGATTGGTGAGAATATAAATCCTATTAATAGTAGGGATATTTATATCCATTAACTTTAATTTGGTTATTTTTTGTATGATTATATAAAAGTGGTTATTTAAGATTTTACATAATTAAAGTGGCTATTTTGATATATTTACTCTATTAAATATATGATGACTTATTTTATAATTTGAAGATATAACTAATAAACTTATATGTCTTAATATTTTTAGCAATTATTTTTAAATATATTTAATTCTTTTTTATCAATATTACATTTAATAATTTATATTATTCATAAAACTATACATATATAATAAAAATAAAAAGAAGTACGTCAAATACAGAATCTATGAAATTTAACTTAAATATTAGCCCATAAAAATACTATATTTGAATTATTTAAAAAGTAGTAAATATAAATTCGAGATAATATTTTAAAGAAAAAGTGATAAATATAGTTTTATTATATTATAATTATTTATTGTATATTAGGTTATAATAAAATAAATAAAATAAGAATTAATATAAAATCTTTTAGAGACAATAGTATTTTTTATTATTTTATTTTAATATATTTATAAATTAGTATTAATTAAGCAATAATTAATTATACAACAATATATTTGAAAGATAAAAAATTGTAAAAAAAATTTCTCCTCTTATTTGGTAACTACTTCTCTCCTTTAGTATATATATAGATAATGACTTTTTTTTTATTTAATTAAACATTGTGACTGTTTTTTATGGGAGTTTTAATTCTTTTTAAAATATTTAATGTGATAGTTTTTTAATTAAAAGTCCTTGGACTACAATTTTAATTAATGACATTTCATATAACCCTCAAACTTTTTAAAAAATTTTATGATTATAATTTTATTTAGTGACTATATAATCTATTTTTTTATCTGTGCTGAGTCGTTCCATTAAAGTATTAAATAATTAATGATTTCTATTTTTGGTTCCACTACAATTATAGTGGGTGATTGTATCTATGTTTTTGATAATTTTTTTATTATTTAATAAAAAATAAAAAATTTGCAATAAAATTGACGTGAGTGTAATATATATGACCGTTAACATTTTAATATACACGTTTTTTTTATTAATTAAAAATTGAGTAAAGTACAATAGTAGTGGGAGAGTGGGAGATTAATAACTGGATTTTTGTTTAACTAAAAATATATTGAGCATTTAACACGACAATTTTAATTATAATTAGTTGGACTATAATTTTAATTAGTGAAAATGTATATAACTGTTAATTAGTTTAGGGGGGAATTTTTATTGAAGACTAGTTTGCTTTAGTATTAGTATAGATAAATTATATAGATTATTTCGGCAGGTATTCGAATTTTATTTATTTAATTCAAATGTTTAGATCTATTGTTTTAATTGGACTGAATAATAAATACTTAGCATTTTTTTATCTAGCCTATAAAATTTCTTAAAGGAGTAAACTATGCATTTTGTTTTTATTAAATTAAAATTTGTTTGTAAATGAAATAGTTTTTTAGTTGTCCCGCTAGATGTATGATTATTTGTGATAAATTATGATTGATGTATGATTATTTTTGATAAATTAAGATTGATGTATAAAATATAGTATTGATAGTTTTTTAATTATTTATTAAAGAGTTATGATTTGTATTAAAATTGGTTGGACTAATTGGACTACAACTATAATGGGAGTAGTGGGCGGTTGGTTTTATGTGGATGTTTTAATATTTTTTTTAAAATATTTAAATGTAGACAATTTTTTCATTAGAATTGAATGGATTAAAACTATAATTAATGATAATGCGCACGGCAGTTAATGATTGAGTTTTGGCGGGAAAAAAATTTGATGACTTGTTTGCTTTAGTATTAATATAGACTAGATTTAGAGCACGATGCGCGAATTAAATTTATGATATATTATTTTATAATATTAAAATAAATTTTAAAAGTTATATATTTATCATTCCTGTTGGAGTAGTCTCAATATAACTCGAGGAAGTAGTTCGAGTGGGTCGAGGAGACTAGTCCAGTAATGTGGGTCGAGCTGTGTAGGTCGAGGAACTCGAGGAGCAGTTCGAGTTGGATAGATATGGAAAATATATTGTGTATATTTTGTTTCCTTGTTAGACAAGATTTATCCTAATCAGTATTAGATTTGGATGAGAATAAATTTATTTTAGATAGATTTAGGTTTAGATATATCTTACCATATCTAGGTTTTATATTCCTTATGTGATTATGAATATCTCCCTATAAATACCCCTGCTCCCCACCAATTGTAATTGTCACATACTTTGTATTTTCTTCACCATAATAATATCATTACCGAGGAGGCTTGAAGAGTGGACGTAGAGCATAACTCGAACCACTATAATTCTTTGTGTTCTTGTATTTTCTGTTAGTTATTTGTGTCGCAGTCGCTTCAATTCACAACAAATTGGTGCGGTGAACGTGGATAGAGAAGGATTGCGATGGGTTCAGCCAAGTTCGAGGTGGAGCGCTTCACGGGATCGAATGACTTCGGTTTGTTGAAGTTGAAGATGCAAGCGTTGTTTGTGCAACAAGGCTTGGATGGTGCCTTGAAGGGAGAGACTGGGTTACCTGACACGATGACGGAACAACAGAAGAAAGATACACTGGCGAAGGCGCATAGTGCGCTGATTCTGAGTCTCGGAGATACGGTGCTGAGGAAGGTGTCGAAGGAGAAAACGGCAGCGGAAGTATGGACCAAACTGGAATCCTTATATATGAAGAAGTCCCTGGCGAATCGGCTCTATCTTAAACAGTCGTTGTATTCATTTAAGATGCAAGAGGGAAGACCGATCAACGAGCAGCTCGACGAGTTCAATAAGTTGATCCTTGATCTGGCAAATATCGATGTGGCGATAGGAGATGAGGATCAGACATTGATGTTGTTGAGTGCGTTGCCAAAGAGTTATTCGAACTTCAAGGAAGCCTTAATATATGGAAGAGAGTCATTGACCATGGATGAGGTTCAGTCAGCTCTAAGTTCGAAGGAGTTAAATGAGAAGAACGAGGAGCGAGAGAACTCTCATGGAGAAGGCTTGGTGGCTAGGGCGGCTCAAGGAAGACCGGAGATGTGGAACTCCAATAGGGGAAGTTCGAGGTTAAGGTCGAGGACAAAGCCAGGATCACAGCCAAAGGTCAAGTGCTTTCTCTGCCAAAAGAAGGGACATATCAAAAGAGATTGTCCGGAGAGGCAGACAAAGCAGGAGCAGAAGCAACAAGCGGATATAGTTGTTGCTAAGCAGGAATATGACTCTAGAGAGGCATTAGTGATTTCGAATGAGCGCTCGGAGAGGGAATGAATATTGGATTCAGGTTGTACATTCCACATGACACCTAATAAGTCATGGTTCGAAGGGTTCGAGGAGCAGGAGAACTCGAGTATTCTTCTGGGTAACAATAAACTATGCAAGGTGGTTGGAATGGGTTCGGTGACGATTAAGATGCATGATAATACATAAAGGGTACTTCGAGGTGTAAGGTACGTTCTGGAGCTAAAGAGAAACTTGATCTCTTTGGGGATGCTCGATGAACTGGGTTACACGATCAAGATGGAAGCTGGGACTTTGAAGGTGTGCAAAGGATCCCTGGTCTTGATGAAAGGAGCTCGAAGGAATGGAATATACACTCTGATGGGGAGCACGGTGATCGGGGAGGCTTCGATAGTGACGGTTGACAAGTCAGTACTGTGGCACAGGCGACTCGGTCACGTTAGTGAGAGGGGGCTGCAGGAGTTATCGAAGCAAGATCTGTTGCTCGTGGATAACATCAGAGAGCTGGATTTCTGTGAGAATTACATCTATGGAAAATCTCACCGGGTAAAGTTCGGAGTAGGTCGAGAGAGAGCTCGCGGAACTCTGGATTACATCCACTCAGATCTATGGGGACCTTCAAGGGTCAGTTCGAATGGAGGAGCGAGGTACTTCATGAGCCTCATTGATGATCACTCAAGGAAGGTGTGGGTCTACATCTTGAAGAATAAGAGTGATGTTTTGGAGACCTTCAAGAAGTGGAAAGTGCTGATCGAAAATCAGACTGGAAGGAAGGTGAAGAGGCTGCGAACTGACAATGGCCTTGAGTATTGCTCGAAGGAGTTCGAGAGGTACTGTTCGAAGCACGGTATTGCGAGGCACAAGACAGTGGCTGGAACACCTCAGCAGAACGGATTGGCGGAGAGGTACAATCGGACGTTGCTGGAAAGAACGAGGTGCATGCTATTCAGTGCAAAGTTACCCAAATCGTTCTGGGCAGAAGCAGTGACTACTGCAGCTTATTTGATCAATCGGTGCCCCTCGACTGCACTAGGTTTCAAGACACCGGAAGAAATATGGTCTGGTCATCCTCCGGATTTTAGCAACCTTAGAGCTTTTGGCTGCGTGGCTTATGCGAACATCAAAGGAGATAAGCTTGGGAGGAGGGCATTGAAATGCATATTCATTGGGTACCCCGAAGATGTGAAAGGGTACAAGTTATGGTGTCTCGAGCCGGATGTAAGAAAGTGCATCATTCGCAGGGATGTGACGTTCAAGGAGGGAGATGGTAGGAGAACTGGATAAAGGGGCCGAGGAACGGAAAAATATCCTTGAGAAACAAGGTGGTGCTTCGGAGGAACAGTCTGACAAGGTCGAAGGAGATAGATCAGTTGCTGAGATTGAGGTGGAGCCGACCAGTGGGTCGAAGAGAGTACCTCAGGTGGATGGCGAGATCGAGGTGGTTCGAGGGTCAGGTGCGCTTCAAGATTATAATCTCACGAGAGATAGGGAACGAAGGCAGATAAGACCTCCCACTCGATTCAGATATGCTGATGTCGTAGCATATGCCTTTGTTATGGCAGAAGAGGTAGAGCTGGATGATACTGAGCCGAAGAGCTATACCGAGGCCATAACTTGTAAGGAGAGGCTCAAACGACTCGATGCCATGAAGGAGGAGATGGACTCCTTGAAGAAGAATAACACATGGGAGTTGGTGGATAAGCCGGGGGAGAAGCAATCGATAGTTAGCTGTAAGTGGATCTTCAAGAAGAAACAAGAGGTTTCTGGGGTTAGATTCAAGGCTAGACTAGTTGCTCGAGGCTTCACGCAACGGGAAGGTGTGGATTATGGAGAGATGTTTGCGCCGGTGGTGAAACAAAGGTCTATAAGACTAATATTGTCGTTAGTTGCTCGATACGACATGGAGTTGGAGCAACTGGATGTGAAGACTGCATTTCTGTACGGAGAGCTGGAGGAAAGGATCCTTATGACACAGCCCGAGGGCTTCGAGGAAGCTGGTAGCGGGGAGAAGGTGTGACTTCTCAAGAAGTCATTGTATGGATTGAAGCAGTCTCCAAGGCAATGGAATAGGCGGTTTGACAAGTTTATGGTTCAGCAGGACTTTGTTCGATGCAAACATGACCTATGTGTGTATTTTCGAGGTGAAAATATGGAGACTCAAATTTATCTACTACTGTATGTAGATGATATGCTGATAGCAAGTCGAGATAAGCAAGGGATAACCGAACTGGAGGAAGCTCTGAGTCAGGAGTTCGAGATGAAGGATCTCGGTTGTGCTCGAAGGATCCTGGGTATGGAAATAGTTCGAGACAGAACTCGGAGAAGACTCACGTTATCTCAAGAGGGATACTTGATGAAAGTTCTTGAGAAGCATGGAATGAAGGATGTAAAGCCTGTGCTCACTCCGTTAGCAGCTCATTTCAAGTTGAGTGCTGTTGGGAAACTCGATGAGGAGGAAACAGAGTTTATGAGAGGTGTTCCTTATGCGTGCGTTGTCGGTTTGTTGATGTATGCTATGGTCTGTACGAGACCGGATCTTGCTTATGCTCTCAGCATGGTTAGTAGGTTCATGGCCGAACCTAGGAAAGAGCATTAGGCAGCTCTGAAGTGGGTCCTCAGGTATGTTCGAGGGACAGTTGGAAAGGGTCTAGTCTTCGAGGATGATGGTTCGAGCTCGAAGCTCCCAGTCGAAGGGTTTGTAGACTCAGATTATGCAGGATGTATGGATACGAGGAAGTCATTGACGGGTTTTGTGTTCACATCGCATGGAACGGCGATTAGTTGGAGAGCAAGTCTGCAGAGGGTAGTTTCCTTATCTTCGACGGAGGCGGAGTACATTGCCTTGACCGAAGCGATTAAGGAAGGTCTGTGGTTGCTCGGATTCATGAATGAGCTGGGGATTGATCAAGGAAAAATGAAGGTTTCCTGTGATAATCAAGGTGCTTTGCAGTTGGCAAAGAATGATGTTCATCATGAGAGAACTAAGCACATCGATGTGAAGTTCCATTTTATAAGAGATGTGGTTGCAGCCGGAGAGGTCGAGCTACACAAGGTCAATACTCTCGATAATCCTGCAGATATGATTACGAAGCCAGTTCCAGGTACTAAGTTTGAGTACTGTCTGTGTTGGGAAATTAATCCTAAAATCTCCCTTAGGACTTATTTGTAAAAGGTTTTGTTGGATCAAACCTTATTTAGTTGGTCGATCATTTGCCGAACTTTAGAGAGTCTAGCACACTTTGTAAAGTCCTGTATAAGTTTTACATTGAGTTGTAATAGACTAGTGTACTAAGAAGAATTCCTAGCAGATATGAAGCAGACGGTATCAGCATTCGTCTTGCACTTACAAGCTGCTAGAGAAGCAAGCTAACGAAGGATCACTAGCAAACGGCTGAACGCTCGCTAGACAATAGATATCAACAGAATGCTAAGGCGTTAGCATTCGAGATCCTTCAGCAATGAATAAGAAATCGCAAGCAACGGAAGTCAAAGGATCAAAAGAAAAATACTTTAGCAGATTCTAGCTCAGCAAAGCAAAAGAATCAAAATTTGAAGCTTGACTGCGATTCTGACAAAAGTACACGCAAAGGTCGAGACTTTCCAGAAGTAGTTCGAAAAGTACAGTCATATACAAAAAGTGTTCAAACAAGTTAATCCACTCTTGGACAAAGATGCCGTTGTGTCTAACGGATATGGAGATTCAAGATTTGAATCTCCACCTATAAAAGAAAGATCCAAGAGAGAAGAGATAACTACTACAAGAGCTGCTTTTCTCACTTCATACATTCAAGAACACTCAAGCAAGAGATTCCTTTGACGAAGTGAATATACAAAAGTAGTATGTTGAGAGCCGTGAGAAAGTTTATTAAAAGCTCCCAACAACCCAAGTGTCGGTCATTGATATACTGACATTCCATTGAAGATATTCTTGATTGCACTCAAGAATATCTCAATCATTGGGATTCTTTTCTTCCGAGAAAGAATCTAACAGTCGAACACCTGAAAAGGTCAAGACTAGGACGGGCTCTTAGCCACATTCAAGGAAAGTCAGGAAGTGACTATAAAACTTTCATTTTAGGCAAGGCAGGAGTTTCGAAGGTGCGCCCTTGACCCAGCCAAACCTTATCGGAGGAGTTCAGATTAACGGAGGATAGCTGTCAAGTAGCCAGGCCGAAAGCTCACTGCCTACTTAACTGGAAAGGCGAATCCTTGTAATCTGTATACTTTTCTAGTGAAATTCTTAGCATTTCGGCTAAGGAGTGGACGTAGATCTATTTGGATCGAACCACTATAAAATCCTGTGTTCATTTACTGTTTTATCACTTTACTGTATCAAGCTGATTTGAAACCTAGCAACATAGTTGCTAGCGTATATCTGAAAACACACCTAAGTGATAACTTGAGCTAAGAAATATTTTATAAACAACGATAAGTGTAAGTGACGAACATTTATTCCGCTGCATTTCGTGTTAAGTTGTATTCACGACGACTCTGATATTTGAGGACCAACAAGTGGTATCAGAGCAGGAGGTTGAAAAACCGACTGCTTCTGAGTCGCTTTGAAACCTGATCTATGTTTTCCTTGTACTCTTACCCTTGTTTCTTTTTCGAAGCTCAGGAAATCATTCCAAAGACATACAGAATGTTGAACCACTCACTTGGAAAATATGACAGAGATAATTTTTCATCTTGGAAGAAGATGGCTCTCATACAGCTTCAGAGCATACATCCTGAGATGGCTGATGTACTGGTAAGAGGTCCTATTCAGATTATGAAAGCTAACACTTTTATAGGACTTGAACGTGCTGAAGATGCTGCTGAAGGAGAACCAAGACCACCGAGACCTGACATGGTTCCTAAACCGTTTGATGAATACACAAGTGAAGACAAAAAGAGAGCTCAACTAGAGCACGTGGCAAAGAAATTAATTCTTGACTCACTCCCAAAGCTGATGAAAGAGAAAGCGCTTGATTTTGAAACTGCTAAGGAAATGTGGGACTACGTGTGCGAGTCTTCTCAGGAGACGGATCAAATGAAACGTAATAAACTACAGATAGCTGTAGACAAGTACGAATCCTTCTCTATGTGTGCAGGTAAAACCATACAAATTATGGAGGAACGCTTCAACACTATCATTGGAGAACTCAGGAATCTTGGAAAGAAGTATGATAATGGAGAAATGAACAACAAAATCATCTCCAAACTATATCCAAGAGATGACTGGTTCGCGAAAGTAACAAGTTTGAGTGAAAAAGACCTCAACAGCATGACTACATCTGAGGTATTTGCTCAACTTAAAGCTCACGAATTTATCATACAGCAGTCGAAGAAAAATGAAACAGCTGTAGCACAAGCCACATCGAATTTCGCTAGCAACCCTGAAGACTTGGCGTACTTCGCTAAGAAGGACTATAACAAATTCAAGACAAAGAAGTCCTTCTACAAGCCCGAAAGATCTGCTCCAGCATCACCCGCAAAGGAAGGTACTTCCAGTGCAGGTACACAGTCGATTGATCTAAAGATCAATGAGTTGGAAGAACAGATGAAAAAGATGCAGAGAATGCTGAATGAAGCGAAAGCTGAAAAAGAAGCGAAAGAGACTCAATCATCATCATCTAACTGCTCAGTAGAGCGAAAAATTAGAACTTGTTTTGAATGTGGGTCTCCAGATCATTTGAAGCATGACTGCCCAAAAGTCAGCAGAGAAGAACGAGAACGCCTGAAGCAACGTTTTGAAAGATGCACTGCTAAAGCAGTAACCAAGGCATTGCTAACCAGGACGGAGATTGCTGATGAAGAGGAGTTTTACTGCTCTTCAGAAGAAGAAGATAATGAAGAAGCATTGTTCGTATTGATGGTAGAAATCATTGAAGATCAGTTCGCTGACGCAGACAACGATGCTGAAGAAACCAATGAATCAGCCCTCGTTGCTGAGCAAACTGAGGTATTATCATCAAACCCATCTAGCAATCCAATCATAGATGAATCGGAGGAATCATTTTTCGATTCCGAGGAAGATTACTTGACAAAACTGTCAATAGAATTTTCAAAAATGTATGAGATCAAAAATGAAATTGTTGGGGAAAACACCTCACTAAAACTTAAAGTTACAAACTTAACCGAGGAAGTCGAGAGACTGAGGTTAGAAAGTGAGGAACTCTTGAAATTAAAAGCAGACTTCTCTCATTTGTCAGAAAAATTTCAAACTTTAGAAAAAGAGAATCATGCTTTAAAGAGTAAACCCAAAGAGGACTGTATTTGCATGTATGCATCTAGCAGGGCTGCTCTCAATGCCCTTGTAAGTAGTCAAAGACGTCACTATGATAAGTTTGGACTTGGATGCGAATCATCAAAAAGAATGTCAAAACCCTATGATAATTCTTTTAAACAGAATCCGATTTTGTTTGTATCTGTTGGACATAGTTCTGTTGAAAAGGGTAAAGGAGTAGAATCTGCTGAAACGTCGTCTGCTAAGCCAATGGCTAAGCCGAAGAATAGACTTCCGTAGAACGTGCTCGTCGGATCTCAGCAGAGGTCTATACCGAAAAAAGCCAATCGTTCATCTGCTGGATCTCAGCAGAGGTCAGAGTCTGCCAAGCCTTTATCTAATGGACCTCAGCAGAGGAACCCAAAGATAAACGTTGTACGCAATTCTAAGCCTCAACAAACGAATCAAAGGATGAATGATAGGCAAATAGTTAATAGACCTCAGCAGAGGAATCCAAGAGCATCTACTAAACCTTACTCAGCAAACTCAAGGAGTACCGAGCGTTCTGATTTTAACGCAAGGATAGTACATCCTAATTCTCACCAGAGAAGGCCTGCACAGTACAATGCTGTGAGATCTACCTACCAGCAGAATACACTGCATAGAAGAAACGCCTATGCAAGGCCTGAGCCCATTCTATATCCATTTCCAAGGGCAAGGATGGCTAAGTACATTCCTTCATCTAGAAATAGTAATGTTAAAAATGCTAAGCCAAAGGTCAAGAAAGTGGTTAATAGTGAAACCAAGCCGAAAGTCTTGAAAGTCACTATGATGTGGGTTCCGAAAGGAACTATGCTTCACGCTAATCCTGCAGTACCCGACACTAAACGGGTACCTAAATCCACTTGATTCACTTGCAGGAACAGGACTCGAGAGCTACGGGAACGTGCATATCTAATGAGTGGGTCCTGGATAGCGGTTGCTCTGCTCATATGACCGGGAACGAAGAACTATTCTCAGACATAAGAAGACTACTTAACGGTCCCAAGGTCAAGTTCGGAGACAACAGTGAAGGAGAAGTCATTGGAAGAGGATGCACTGAAAGAAACGGATTAAGAATCGTCAATGTAGCACTCGTCTCCAACTTGAAGCACAATCTACTCAGTATAAGCCAATTATGTGAAAACGGGTATATCGTATCTTTTATGAATACTGGTTGTATTATTGCTGATGCTATTTCAGGAGAAGTAAAACTAAGAGTCATCCGCAAGGGTGGCTTGTATATTGTTGATTGGCAAATCGGTCAACAACATTCCTGCTTTCTAGCTCTAAACAAAGAAGAAACAACATGGCTATGGCATAAGAGGTTCAATCATCTAAACCTTAAAACTATTAATTACCTTGCCAAGAATAAGCTTGTTGTAGGTCTGCCCGATGAAACTTTCCGCAAGGAAGGAATATGCAAATCATGTCAACAAGGGAAGCAGACCAAATCATCCTTTAAGTCAAATCCCGAAAAAAAAACATCACAAAGGATTCTAGAGTTACTTCATATGGATCTCTTCGGTCCAGTCACTCCACCCACTGTAAGTAAACGTTTGTATACACTAGTGGTGGTTGATAATTTCTCCAGGTACGCATGGGTACATCTGTTAAAGACAAAGGACGAGGTGAAACTCATCCTGCCAGAACTGATTCTCAAGGAGCAAAATAGTAAAGAAGTTACTGTAAAGAGAATTCGATCTGACAATGGAACATAATTCTGTAATGGAGTGTTGATGGATTTCTGTGCTGAAGCTGGAATATCACATGAAAGATCTACAGCAAGGACTCCTCAACAGAATGGTTTAGTAGAAAGAAGGAATCGGACGCTGAAGGAAGTCGTTCGCTCAATGTTAGCAGATTCCAAACTTCCTGCTAAGTACTGGGGGGAAGCAGTCATGACAGCCTGTTACACACAGAATATGAGTGCTATCACGAGCAGATTCAACAAGACTCCTTACGAAGTGTACAACGGTCGTAAGCCCTCCATAACTCATCTACGTGCATTCGGCTCTACATGTTATATTCACAATAACGGAAAATCTAAACTTAATACCTTCTCACCTAAGTCAGATGAGGGTGTACTTCTTGGTTATGGACATCCCACTCATAAAGTTTATAGGGTATTGAATAAGATTACTGGTATTGTGGAAATAACATGCAACGTTATTTTTGATGAGTCTACTTTAGTGCGCAGAGAAAACAAAGGAAATGAGGATAACAATCATGAGACTAATGATGTCAATGATCAAACATTCTTAAATTCTTTCGAGAATATGCGTATTGATCCGACTAAGTCTATGAATGAATGCAATCCAAATCAGACGCACACAGCAGGGACCCAAACTGCTGACCAGGCCAGTGATGCTAATGATCATGCTGAGGCCACTTCCACAATACATCTAAATGAAAATTTAGACGTCGAAGGAATTCTTGATGATCAAGGTGATGTGGAGGCTGCTGAAGATCTTAGCAAAGGAGTTGCTGAGATTCCAATCGAAGAAGAACCGGTTGCTGAAATCCCAGCAGATGCTGCACCTATCAATGTCATTCCTGACGCTGAGGTCCCTGTAGCAGACGCAGAAGATGAAACTAACAATGTCCCAGTTGCTGAGCACCGGGAGAATGAAGACAATGAGGAAGAGAATGTCCCTGATGAAATCCACCAAGGAGGAGCACCGGTTGCTGAAATTCCAGCACGTATCAGACCTACATGGCTACGTGCGCATCCTTTAGACGGTGTTCTTGGAAACATAAATGATCCTATCCTAATCAGACAAGGAAACGACAATGCTATGCTAGCATGTTACATCTCTAATGAAGAACCCAAGAAAATCGAAGAGGCTTTGCTAGATCCAGATTGGGTGAACGCAATGCAAGAGGAACTTGCAGAATTCACACGAAACAATGTGTGGGAACTAGTTGACAGACCAGAGCACCAGAGTGTTATTGGCACAAAGTGGGTATTCAAGAACAAGAAGGATGAATCAGGCTTTGTGGTTCGGAACAAAGCACGTCTTGTGGCCAAAGGATATAGACAATGTGAAGGCATAGATTATGATGAAACCTTCGCCCCAGTAGCAAGACTAGAGGCAATCCGCCTATTTCTGGCATATGCTGCATACCATGGATTCGATGTAATGCAAATGGATGTGAAGAGTGTCTTTCTAAATGGAGAGCTCAAGGAGGAAGTCTATGTCGAGCAACCTCCGGGATTTGAGCAAGGCAATCAAGTCTACAGGCTCAAGAAGGCACTATATGGTCTGAAGCAAGCACCACGAGCCTGGTATGGAACTTTGTCTAAATTTCTATTGAATAATGGATTTCAGAAAGGGAGGATAGATCAAACTCTCTTTCGCATTAAAGATGGAGATAGCATTCTGCTAGTTCAAATATATGTTGATGACATAATCTTTGGATCAAAGAATCAAGATCTATGTGATAGGTTCTCTGATCTCATGACTAGCCATTTTCAAATGAGCATGATGGGGAAGATGTCTTACTTTCTTGGACTGCAAGTTCAACAATCCAAAGAGGGAATATTCATCCATCAGAAGAAGTATGCTCGTGACTTAATTGCTAAATATTGTCCGGAGAAGACCAAGAGTCTGCGCATACCTATCAGCACAACATGCATTGCTGCTCTTGAGAAAGAAGGAGATAATGTGAACCCTACTCTTTACAGAGGGATCATAGGTTCACTACTATATCTTACTGCTAGCAGACCAGATATCTCGTATGCCGTGGGATTATGTGCTAGGTATCAAGCCAAGCCTAAGAAGGCCCACTTTGATACTGCTAAGAGAATTGTTCGCTATTTGAAGTGTACAGAAGGACTAGGAATTTGGTATCCCAGAGAAGATAGTCTCGCTCTGAGTGGATATTCATATTCTGATTTTGGAGGATGTAAGATCGACAGGAAAAGCACGAGTGGCACGTGTCAATTTCTAGGACACAAGCTTATAAGTTGGTTCAGCAAAAAGCAGCACTCTGTTGCTATCTCCACCACTGAAGCAGAGTATGTGGCTGCTGCTAGTTGTTGCTCGCAAATCCTCTGGATAAAGCAACAACTACAAGATTACGGGATCTCTCCTGAATGTGTGCCTATCTACTGCGACAACAATAGTGCCATGTGCATCACAAAGAATCCTGTCCACCACTCTCGAACCAAGCATATAGATATTCGTCATCACTTCATACGAGATCATCAAGAAAAGAAAGATATCGATGTTCTCCATATAGGCACCGAAGAACAGATAGCAGACATATTTACAAAGCCTCTTCCAGAAACCAGATTTAAAGAATTATGCTTAAAGCTGGGATTGACGGAATTAGATGAAGATGTGGATGAATGAGGCCTAGCTCTCATTCTTTCTATGTGGAGATTCTTGAAATTTGTTTGATGGTTATTACATTCTGAATGCTATTTCTTCGGCCTGCTGAAAATATCTTGACATTACTACATTATGAAATGTTGAAAAATGTCATGAAAACAGTTGAAAAGAGTCTACACGAAGATAAACAAAAAGAAGGGATCTAAATTAGCATATTCATTCAACAGAAGGACGACAGACTTCAAAAGCTACACAACTTCACAACATAGAAATGTCAGATATATTCAACCCTACACCATCGTGTGCTACAAATCTAACAATATTTTTGTGGACGCCAAAAGGAGGAGAATTTGAAACATTCTTCAACCCGAGTTAGGAAAGTGAGCCCTCAAGGGATAAAAGTCAAATCCCATCAAAGGAATGCCTTCGGAGACAAGATGAGGGAACCTCTGCTCCAGCAACCAACTCAGCTGCATGGCAGTTGGCAGCAGAACCTGAGGAAAGAGATCGATGCACTCCTTCACCCCCTCAAAGAAGAACCCTGCCCAGTCAACGTTCTTCATCTCCGAATCAATGGCCATCATGGCCCTCCAGATCCTTGGGTTGAACACGTAGTTGTCAGCAGGAACTCCAAAAGTGACATTGCTAACAATGTCAAAGAGGACTCTATACTCCTCTTTCAACTCCAAGCATGATAGAGTTGGTGAAAAGTCATAGTTGTCTGACTGCCTCCACTTATCCCAGTAGCCGAACTCTGGAGCAGTCATATGGCGGTAGACATCCATAACGTGAATGGGACCCCGTGGAAGGCCAAACTTCTGAGAGAAGAGGGCCGGAGTCCAACAAACCACTTGGTTATCAAAGAAGCCCCAAATGGTGTCATCAGTGGTTTGACATCTGAAGATAAAGCTCTGTAGAGGTCGTTTCTGATAACGTGATGGAATAGTCATCAGAAATTGGGTCAAACAACTCTCATGAAGAGCCCCCATAACAAAATTTGCAACGCGACAGTTGTTTCCATATTCATAGTACAACCCTGATTCATGAAGAATCTGGTTGCGAGTAACGCTTAAATCGCTTGGAGCAATGGTAACGTGATGCATTTTTGAAACAAGAAAATGCTATGCTAAGTGGAGTGGAAGAGATGGAGTCCAAGACAACAAGTGGGATGTTATATAGCAAGATTGTGGTTCTCTCCTCAGAGGGAACATTCTCCCAAAAAGTGTCTTGTCAACTCAACTCAGAGGGCGGAAGTCGAGGAGTCTCGACGAGTTGGGAAACACCACCTGTCTTGATAAAGCTATTTACGGCAAGTCGACCTACCTGAGTATTATAGCATTATCTTCCACGAATGCTCAAAGAAGACACCAAAGGATATTCCAAATCCATTGATTAAGACAGAAACCTATCGTCTTAAATGAAAGCACTTGATGACCCTGTGTAGAAAATTGTAGCTTACATCAGACACAGGAGGATTGCTACAGAAATTTAACACAATCACAAGACAGTTTGCTAGGATACTGTTGCAAGCATATCCGAGACAGAGTATTGAATGAGATGTTATTCTTATCTTTATCTCTTGGATTTCATGAAGACATCGTTAAGTATTCTGGAATATGAATACATTTGCTGAAGAATATTCATCATAGCAATCTGCTAATACTAAGAATGCTAAGCAAAACTTGGTTGTGATTTTTCAGCAAATAACAGATAACAACATATAGTTGTGCAGAATCCATACATCCTTTCATTCATTGACAAACGTCATTACAAAGGAAGATGAGAAAATTGAAAACAACAACATGACTGCTATTCTAGGAAGAAGGAGGCTTAAACGGGAAGAAGTCCGTATCTACAAGGTTCGAATGCCCTTCTGCTATCCGAGGGAAGCTCTGCTCCAGCAGCCAGCTAAGCTGCATTCCATTCAGCAGAGGCACAGCAGGGTGATATTGGACACAATCTCGAACGTTGTCGAAGATGTATTTCACCCAATCGACCTCGACCCCATCATCAATAGCCATCATGATCTGCCATGTTTCCTTTGCAAAGGAAGTGTCATCAAGACCCTCTCCGTTCAACATATTGTTAGCAACACGGAAGAGAACCCAATAAGGAATCTGCAGATCGTATGCTGAGACAGAAAGGGAAAATTCAGACAAAGGAGATCGTCTCCACTTCTGCCACGCTGACCATTCAGGGGCGATGTCCGTCACGCGGTAGTCGAATACTGACCCGGAACCTCTGGGAAGGCCGAATCGTCGGGAAAAGAAGTCCGGTGACTAGCAGACCAATTCGCCACGGAAAGAACCAGAGATGGCGTCTCCTTCCATCGAGCAGCCCTCGATAAATTCTCGAAGAACATCACCTTGGAAACATCTTGGAGTGGCAGTGACGAATTGGGTCAATCCACTTCGATTCAACTT
>JAPKLW010000598.1:159418-174513 GCA_026898455.1 Plectranthus barbatus
ATAAAATAATAGATATAATAAATTGGTGAGATGAAGAAAAAATGAAAAATATATTTTTATTATATTTTATTGATGTTTATTTTATATATTTATGATATAATAAAAAATAATTAATAAATTAATATATAAAAGTTTTTGGCAGGAGTAGTTATTTTAGACTACTCTCCTTTAATATATACTAGTATTTCATCTGTACGTTGCACGGTAGTATAACATTTTAAGTTTGAGAAGAAAATATAAATGTATTTTAAAACAATATATATATTTATATATAATCCTAGTCATCTATGAAGTCAAACAAATAGTTAAATATTGTACTTGATTCATTAGTATAATATATATATATATAATTCATCAAAAATCATAATTGCTCTTGTTAAAAAGGAAAATCACTCATTTGAAATAATACAACTCATCCATATACTCAAATCAATAGTTATTATTGATTTATGATTAACAAATCAATGTGCGGACAATTTTCAATTATCACGTTTTCAAACTGATGTATTCCATATTTTATCTTGTTTAACATCCAATAAAATATACCAATTAAAATAAGATAAAGAAAAACATAAAAAATGGTGTCCCGCGTTTCTCATTTTAGTTTTAATTGAAAATGTAAAAATGTGATCAAGGATATATGAAAATAGTTTATTATTTTATATATTATTATATAAAATTTGGCAACGAAAATATGTAATTATATATTATTGAATGGTTGTAAAAATATGTTGAATGGTACATATTTAGAAACTGATGTACCCATGTTCAATAATCTATTTTATATTAATCAAATATAAAACAATAAATATTATTATAATTAAAATAAATACATCCATTTGCCTTTTATATATATTTTGCAGAACAATTACACTACTTTCTTTTAATATGTAGACATATAGATTTAATTTATTTGTATAAATTATGATCGAAAAAGAAGAGCCATGAGATGAAAGAGGGGGTTTAGAGTTAGGGAAAATTACACTTTAAATTTATATTATTGTAAAAGGTATTTTTGTCAATTCAATTAAAAGATTGATTAAATTCTTTTTTAAAGAAAAAAGATTATTTCATTTTTTCAGGGAAAAAAAGCAAAAACATGAACATATTGAAAATATCACATGAATGTAACAATTATAAATATACTTCTTTGCTTTAGTATATTTATAGTAGATTACATTAAATATATATTTTTCATGCAGTTATGAAGTTGTATGTAACTTTATTTCAAACAATTATGATATTAGTATCTATATATTTGCACACTTAGATAATATGTTTAAAGTTTTTTTTTGTTTTTCTCATGAAAATAATTTATAAAATGCAAAAAAAAAATCCATTTGTTACAAAATAATGAAGTAAATAATTTCATATAAATATGTATTAGTTTGAATTCTTATATTTCTGCAAAATGGAATTTATTATTTTTTTAATACTTTATAGTATACATATTTGAGAATAATTAAAATTCTAAAATCATCTCCAACATAGAGTGCAAGTGGTTAAAGCCTCATACATGTGTTTAAAAGATCCTGATTTCGAATCATATTAGGATATCTGGATGAAAGTTGAATTCATGCTTTAGATATATAAAAATAATTAACGTTTATTCTTCATGAATTTTATTCTTAATTTATGTATTAAGATATTTCAAAAGAAAAATAAAAGAAGATATGTTTGTAAATTAAAATTGACGGATAAACTTTAATTTTTGCTCCTAAAAGCAAGCGTGTAATTCATGAAGATAATTGTGATTTGTGATAGACTGTATATTCTAAGATTCAATCTAACAAATAAAATATTATTATTAAAAAAATCATGACCAAGTTTTCAAGTAATCTATATTACGGTTTAAAATTCAAAAAATAATTTGGTGCTTTTTGAGAAAAAAAAAAGTGGCACAAATAATATCTATTAGCTTTTTATTTTTATGTATTGTATTGCTTTAATTTTTTTTTGGTTAATATGTTACTATTTTAATATCAGATAAAAAAAGAATATTTTAAACCGTAGTATTTTATGAAAGCGATCAATTTGATAAATAATTCGAATGTGGCTTTATGATTAATATTTGTCAATTATTAATCTTGCAATATAATATAGTGATTTAATGATGTATTTATTAAGATAAAATATAAATATATTGAAACTTAAATTCAACATCATATACCAACTTTACCACTTCGATATTTTTAACTATAATTTGGTTAAAATTATTAATATATGTTTTTTAATAATTTTGACGGGAACGGTTATTTTTTCACTATTTTGCTTTAGTATATACTAGTATTTCACCATGCGTTGCACGAAATTATTAAATAAAATATTAATAAAAAATACCGTACTATTTTTAGAATTGTCGATTCAGGACTCAAAAGATAGTTTAATTATCGATTCAGAATTCGAAAGATAATTTGTCAATCCAGGACGTGAGAATTGTAAAATCTTTCGGGTCCCAGATTGAGAATTTTTGAGATCTTTCGGGTCCTGAGTAGGGAATTAATCTTTCGGTCTTGAATTGATAATTAAACTATTTTTTTAGGGTCCTGAATTGATAAAATTCCTATTTTTTTTAATTTTTAAGAAAACACTAAGGCTATTAAAATACTAAAATTATTATACTGTGTCATACAATCATAATACAAATAGGGGATCTATATTTTTATTCCTTCATTCCTCACAATAGTTGATTTTTGTAAAGATAATACTCTCTTCGTCCCGTCCGAATTGTTACACTTACCAAATCGGATGTCTCAACCGAATTGTCATATTTCTAAAAGTGAACATTTTTTTACACTCAATAATAAAATATTGATTCCACTTATACTCACAGTCCTTAATTCCCGTGTCAAAAGAAGAGTAACAATTCTACTGTGACGGAGGTAGTATAATGTTTGTAAATTATAATTTGATTTAAAATGTAATGAATTATGTTTGAAAATACAATTTGATATTAAACGATTTTTGAAACAAAACATATAAAAATAATTTTAATTCAAAAAATATCCAATATTTATCATTTTCTATAATTTATTGTAATTAGTATTTAGTTATTCCCGAATTAATTGGTAAAATTGATTACATAAAATTACAAACTATTGGACTTGGCTAATTATAGTACACCCAATCCAATACGAATCTTTAGTTATTGTGCCCTAATTATCATGAGGTATAAAAACATATTTTCGTTGGTTTTCTTCATTGGTCGCATCGTATTCAAAATAGTCATATTTATCCTTAATTGCTCCAGGTTTGTGCCACACTGAAGCAACACCCCTAGTTCGATTGGATGCGGGGAGATCATTCATTGCTTCCGATTGCATATCTGTTATTTTTGTCCATATATGCTCCAAGATTGTGTACTCTCTATTAATTTTGTTACAAAGCTTGCCATTTCGCATCGCAACAAAAAAAAAATATCAATCTTTCCCACTAATCAAGAAGACATCAGTATTCCTTTGTCGTAATTTCATGCATTCCCATCTTTCCATGAAATGAAGTTTTGATCAGTTAGTTTTCATTTCCCAAATATTGCATGGACAACCTATATTGACCTACGCATTACTTGAATAAATTTAGTTTTTTTCTTATTATTCCAGTTTATTTGTCTTGATTTCAAAATATATTTGAAAAGTACTTGTCATCTACGGTAAGCATATTATATTTTATACTTTCTTCAACTTTAAAAGTTTTTTTTAAAAAATTTCTCCTCCTCTTAGTAGTACTCCTAATTTCTTGATCACTTTTATAAATTAGTGTTAGTTGTCGAATTAGATTAGTTTTCGCAATATTTTTTTAAAAGTTTGAATGAATATTTTTTTTTAAATTTCAAATAAGAAAATTTTTTTTTTCAAGGAAATTTTTTTGAGCAATTTAGTTACATAAATTAAAACAATCTTAAATAGAAAGACTCACATAAAAATAAAAAAGTGTAGGAATTCTTTGCAGCTATATCCATTTACTTTGATTTCAAGATTGTGAAATCTTTTTGCTGAACAAAAATTCAAACTTGACTTATCAATCGGACTTACACATCCGATTGTGGTGTCTTTTACCGTTCTACATCATTAGTTCTTCAGCTTTTTGGGGCGTATATGAGATTTGTCTGCAATACATCATTTGAAGGATCGATAGTTCTTCAGCAGCGATGATCGTATTTATTTTGGTATCAGAGAGAATACAATCTTAGAGAGAATATATATTAATATTTAGAGAGAATATATATTAACAAGAGAATACAATCTTAGAGAGAATATATATTAATATTTAGAGAGAATATATATTAATATGTTATGAGTAGGATTTGAACTCAATATCATCTGAAATAAAGATTCATTTTTGGCCCTTCAGACCAACTCAACTACTTCAATATTTTGATAATAATTATTTTAGAAATATACATATTCATATTTTGTTTTATAATTTTGGCGAAAATAATTTTTTTTAGACTTCTTTGCTTTAGTATATATATATATATATATATATATATATATATATATATATAGATATAGATATAGATATTTTTTTGCTTTAGTATATATATATAGATATAAACATAAATACATTGTAAAATGCTAGTGAAAAATTAGGCAAAAACTTGCGTTAGGCAGGCCTAAACGGTTTAGGTGGATTTTATCCTACCCAAATGGGTTCACCCATCCCAAATAGGATATATTATATGGGTTTGGGTTTGAGTTAATGGATAAAACCCGTCTAAAGCTTGGGTTAATGGATAAAATCCGCCTAAATCATTTAGGCCTGCCTAACCCAAGACCTTCCCGAAAAATTATTATCATACATTCCGAAACTTTAAATTAACATGGCAACTCATTTTTTTTTAAAAAAAGCTTTTCAAATAATAATAGAAAAATAGGAAAGAAGACTCAGGCGCAGGTTTGTGAGGGTTTTTGCAGCAGCGGACAATGGTGGCCGAAAAGACGGAGGAAGAGCTTCGCAAAGAGATCGATGAACTCTACCGCCAACAGCGGGAGGTACATATTTGAATGTACGTGTATCATTCTATCAATACCTTACCAGCTTCTTCTTTCACAATCTTTTCTCGACAGATTACGGAACGGCTACGCGATCCCAGGGGCATTCGCCGTGGTGGCTTATCGGCTGCCGGACCTCGAAATCTTGCTCTCAATGGTGGTGGGCGTCAACGTGGATTTGTTCGACCTGTAAATCTCTCTCTCTGAGACTCCGTGTTTGGCGTTACCCGTTTTCTTTTCGGTTAATCTGTTCAATGTTTAGGCGGAGAGGACTGATGCGGACGACCATCCTCCAGCCAAACGGCGGCTCTCTTCGGCTGTTGTGAAGGTGATAAACCTCTGAATTCCTATGTTAGTTTTTTTGGTGTCTATAATAAAGTGAATACGGCCCTATTTGAATGATATGAAAGAAAAACGTATCCTATAAAAGTTAATAGAATTACAAGAAATCGTCTTCTTAATGATCAAGGGATTGATCAAGATACACAATGAGGATCATATCCATACAATGAAACGCTTCTCAACAAATATTCATGATAAAAAAAAAACTATGGGTTTGGCTTCGATTTAGCTTCGGTGAAAAAATACAGTATATCAATGAGGAGTTAATTCTTAAAGTCTGGAATTAGCTACCATTGGGACAGACTCTGCGCATATATTTAATCATTACAAACTCTTCCGCACAGAATTATCGAAACCCTAGAGTGTGTTTCTTGCTTAAGTTTTGAATTGAAGGTTGTGGATGGGGAGATAGCCAATGGAGGTTCTGAAGCTATTGTGGATGTGGAAAAGCAAGAATCAGCATTTGAATCAGGGGAGGTTGCAAATACCAATGCAAACATCAATACTAATTGGTCACACAGAGGGGGTAACCAGAGGCCCTCTAAAATGGTAAAGTTGATTGTTTGAAATTGTGGATTGAACTAGTCTTCTAGTTGAGTTGGTTGCCAAGCTGATCACATCTTGTTATTGATTATTTAGGACTTTGATATCCCTCCTGCTGAACATGTGCCGAGGGTGTTGCCTAAGGATGAGGACCCTAGTTTGGTCAGCAGGAATAAGAGGATGCTTGGCCAGCTTCTTGGCACATTAGAGGTATGGCATGTCCATTTCTTACTTTCTGTATTGTTTTTATTCTATGTTTTTCTTGAAGAGTTGCAGAATTGCAATTGCAATCATTTTTATAATGGCTCATAAACAACACTTCTCTAATGGTGTTTTGGAAATTTCTCTTATTTATTGGTCTTAATATTTGATTTAGTCCAGAATTTCTTATTGATGTTGTCCAGAGTCTCTTATTGGATTGGATCCACCAAATAGTCTTCAGCCAACTGCTTACTTCATTGATGATCATTTGGTGGTTTCGTTAACTTCATATGCTTTGAAATTCTGAGATCATGTCCTTAGAGAGAAGTCTCAAACTAGGCTTGTTAGCAACTTGACATCTATTGCTGTCTATTAGCAATCATACGGGTAGAAGTTCCCTTGCTGGAAACTTGATTTTGTACTACTCACTTACCCTTAAAAAAGACATTGTTAAATAAGGTTCTAGAGTTTCTGATGGATGACCTCCCTCCTAATGATATCTCTTGAGTTGTGAGTATCCATTTTTTTATTGTATGAATTTGTTAAAGCTTTAAATACCTGATATCTGATGATGTGGCAATCATGGGGCAAAATGTGGCAGTGATGTCAGATTGGGATAATTTGAACTAATGGGTGGTAAAACTGTAATTATATTGAGAATGCTAGTGTATGAGTGAATTGGGGGTCTGTCAACTACTGCATCTTCCTTTATACTCACTCATTTGAACTGGCTGTTTAGCCTATTTTAAACATCACAATTGTTAATATAGCATCTTAGAGAAAGAGAAAGGAAGACAGTTCTCATAGCATTTGTCTCTTCAATTACTCCTTGACTGTCTGATTGCCATAATATCTTTAGTCACGAGTTATCAAGTTATCGTACATGTGTGTAACCTATTTTATAGAAAATGGCTCTAAAGTCTAGCTATCTCTGCTAGCTTCACTAATGCTTAAATTCTCGAATATTCTATTGTTTGATGCACACCCAGAGGTTTAGGAAAGAGGACATGCAACTGTCCGGCACAGAGGCGCACATGAGGAGATCAGATTCTCTGAAAAGGGTGAGATTGTTATTGTTACGTTATGCTTCTGGTTTGTTTTCAATTTATTTAAAATAATTGTAAGTTTGCCAAGTTGACAGTGAGGTGAATAACGAAAGTAGTTTAGATTGAAAATTTTCTCGTTTGACTAACGCAATGCTTAGACAATAATGATCTTGTGAATTATAAGCACCACTTGAACTCAAAATTATTTCCTGTCATTGAATATCTTGTCCTTTCAAAAGTGATGTCAACTATTTTGCCGAGGAGGCTTTGAAATGAGTGTCTGCAAACACATTTATAGATGAAAAGAAATGGATTATCAACTGTGCTATCATATTTTCAATATATTATTTTTGTGTATTGACCTTTGTGGTGAAGAATGCTAGTATCTTAATGATGTAAAGAAAGAACTGTATGGTACCCTGCAAAAAATCTACCTTGCCTCTAGGCCTTCAAAAAATATTTCAATATACTAAGCGAAGGAGTTGCTGTCTTCCCTTGAGGCCTTGGATCATTCTTGTGGGGAATTACATGCAACTTCAACATACTTATCTGTAATTGGATATCATATATAATGAACTTTACAGATATTCTTTTCCACGAGCTTAACTGCAAATTCATATGCTTTTGCAGGCTGAGCAACGGGCACGTGAAGAAAGTGAAAAACTGAGGCTACAAGAGCGTGAACTGATTGCAGAAAAGCGGAAGAGAGATTTGGTATGCTGCACCAATATATTGCTTAGATCATTTTTGTGCACTGTGCAGTTGCTATGTACTGTCTGTGTTCTGAAGACGTCTGTTATCTGCTGTACTGTTGGGGCGCTCAAATTTACGTAAATTGTAATTATACGCTTTGCATCAGACCCTCAGAGCACGTGTAGCTGCAAAGGCAGAAGAAAAGAAATTGGAATTGCTATTTCTTCGGTGGAGCGAGCATCACAAAAAACTTGGAAATTTCATAAGGTATATTTGCTTTTGACTGGATCTACATTGCTTATTGTTCTTTAAGTTTGATAAACCTTAATGCTTTACTATTTCTTTGGCGCAGGTTATTTCTATTTTTGGTCCAAAAGTGATTCACAATTTTATTGACTTCAAGATAAGTGTTCGTTTATGTGCAGAAAGTTGAAGCAGCTTAATGACCCACATTTTATGCATTGAATTTTGGTCATCCCTACAAATTTTCTTTGTTGAGTTTCTGACGTTTACATTTTATTCCCTCTTGCTTGTGAATCCTTCAGGACTAAGGCTGAGCCTCCGATTTATTACTTGCTTGCCAAACCTCTGGGTCAAGAGGAATCTTTGACTGAGAAGCAAAAAGAACAGGTATTCTTCATGTCACGTTGCAGACCGTGGCTGATTCAGAATCTTGTTTAATTGAAAACTGAACAGTTCCCTGTTACTCTCTTCAATAAGATTTAGAGGTGCTTGGCTTAAGCTTATTTTTTTAGAGTTCAGATATTTAAATATGTTATTTGAACTTTTGGATCATTAAACTTTATTGGATGATATTTGTTTTGCACAATACAGTCGAGGTCCCCTTTCTTTTTATAAAAAAACTTAATAACTCCAAAAATATTATTTTGGGAGTAAATAAGATCCCTTGTGAATTGGATGCTGAACGCTTCCACGATGCTTTGCTAAACTATATTAAAAGTTGTTTTTAAAGCGTATAAAGTCATCTGAACCATATCTTGTCTCAGATGTTTCAAGAATGGAAAGCTGCCAGGAGAGAGGAATTATCACAATATCAGAAGCAAATTGCAGACGAGTATGTTGCAAATGTAGACAAGGAAATGGAAAGATGGCAAAATGGAAGGAGAGGTAGGAGGGCAAATAACAATACGGCAAACTTACAGGAGACAATGGACAAAGAGCTCGAGTCGCATCAGCTTGAGCATGGTCCGAAGACTAGTAGAATAATACCTGGTGGAAGTAACAGTGAAGATGAAGATGATGTCGAAGATATAAATGTTGCGGAGGATGATATGATGGATGATGTACTGGGTGTTGATGACGACGGGCAAAGGGTTGACAGATCAGGGCAAGTAGAAACTGGTAATGGTAGTCCACCAGAGAACAAGAAAGGCGAATAGGTATCCTTGCAAGATTTTCTCCCTGCTTATATTTTATGTCGGCCTCTATAGGTTTTTAGGATGTTAGGTCAGCAAGTAATAACCTTTGGTGCTTAGGGTAGGGTCCAGATTGTCTACCGGAAGTCCCTCTATGCTATGCTGCTTCATCTGCTACGGAACTTTTCGATTTCAATTTCTGTCAATAGCATTGGGTTGTTTTTCCATCAACAGACTTTGTGCTTTTGGTTGTCTTTATTTAAAATTTTTTAATTTGTGACATGCTGAAAAAGATACATTTTAGAATTTGCCACGTTATGTTAATACAGAAAATAACAAAAAACAAGATGGAAGAATGGAGTTTTAACTTATTAGAGTTTTCAAAAAGATTGACGCACCACAGGAATGTGCATTTTAGGCCTGTTGAGTCAATTAGACTAAAAAATTATTAGTAGAGTCAATTAGACTAATTTATCTATTTTGGATAAGTCTGAATTGTGGGTTATTTGGTTCAGGTTAAATTTAGCTCAAATTTTTTTAGGATAAAGAATCTTGACCTTAATCTTAATAGTACGTACTATTTTTTATTTTTAAAATATTTTTTCATATCATTAAATATTTTTACTTTAATAATATTTAAAATAATAAAATGTGTACAAAATATATCTATATTATCTTATAAAAATTCAAAATACATCAATCTTTATATTACACATTTAAATATTTAAAAAAATATTATTTTATTGTTTATCAATATTTATATATATTTATTTTAAATTCATGTTAAATAATTTTTTAAGGATTAATTATTTATTATAAACTATTTATATTATGTAACTTAAAATTTAATCAAGAAATGTGATATTGAATAATATAGGTAAGTTTTGGCAACATAACTATAATATGATATGTCCCTCACTATTAGTCCCCAAAACTTTTGCACACAAACCAATGTAAAGAAATTTAAGTAATAAAATAATGTATTAAAAAAAATTAGTGGAGTAAAAATTTGCAAAATTACCTAAAGGGTAAAGAATAGTTACAAAAAGGAAATATAAATCAAAATTTGTGGGAAATGAAATCTTGAAAATAAAATTTTCCCACACATTTACAAATCTTTTCATACTTCTATAAATACACCTCAAATTCAAAGCTTCCTACATAATTACAAACACATTTACAACATCAAATTCAGAAGTTCAAAAACAAATTATATATGGGGGCCAAAAAAGATGTTTCAGATTCTTTGAAGGAGGAAATAATGCAGTTCCTCCTTGGTAATTGCATTAATGGACAGCCAAGAAAAGGGAAGATGATTGAGGCTGCAACAAAGTTCAACTGTTGCAGGAAGACAATCTCAAGGCTCTCGGAATCTGCAAAATAACAAAGAGAAAGGGGTGAAGTCATACATGTGCTGGGAAACAGATTCAAAAGAGTGAAAGAGGTAAAACATGAGGTAAACATTCAACAAATTTCACAAGTTCCATGTCAAAAAGAGGGACAATTAGAGCTCTAGCAGACAACATAAATGTTCCTAAATCTGTAGTGGGAAGATGGGCTAAATCACATCTGATCAGAGCACACACTAATGCAATCAAACCAACTTTGACAGCTCCAAACAAATTGTCTAGGTTGAGTTTCAGTTTGCAAGCTATAGAGTATGTGCAAGATTTGAACATCCTAAGATTCAAGACCATGGAGAATGTGATACGTATTGATGAGAAATGGTTTTACCTAACCAAAACTACACACAGATACTACATCACAGAACATGAAGAAGAAAATCATAGAACATGCAAAAGCAAAAAATTCACCCCAAAAGTTATGTTTATGTGTGCTGTGCGTCGCCCCGTATTTTCAGAGCAAGACAATGTGATTTTTTATGGTAAAATAGGCATTTGGCCATTCACTGAAGAAGTTGTAGCTAAAATGAATAGCAAAAAGAGGGCTGCGGGAACATTGGAGACAAAACCAATAGAATCAATCACTAAGCAAGTGATTAAAGATTGCTTGATCAATCAGGTAAAAAGTTTACATTTCTTTAAGTGTGATGCATGTAAGAATGAACTAATGTTGGTAGAACCACTATGAAATGCATATATTGTAATGCAAAGTATGTTTTATTGATTAATGTTGCTGTAATATTGATTAATTGTTGTAATGTTGTTGAATTTCCAGATTGTACCAGCTATTAAAGCAAAATGGCCTGCATGTTTAAGTAAAAACATCTACATTCAGCAAGATAATGCAAGGCCACACATTGTAAATTCAGATCCTGATTTTCAAGTAATTGCGAATGATGATGGATTTAAGATATCATTAGTGCAACAACCACCAAACAGTCCAGATTGCAATGTTACTGATTTAGGGTTTTTCAGAGCAATACAAAGTCTGCAACAGCAACATCAATGCAAGGATGCAAATGATTTAGTTAGTGCAGTGGTGAATAGCTTCAACAGTCTAGAACCAATGACACTAAACAATGTTTTTTATCCCTACATTGCTGTTTATAGGAGATCTTAAAAGTTAAGGGATGCAACTCCTACAAGCTACCACATATGAAGAAAAATGCATTACTACTGCAGGATGAGTTGCCTAGGGACTTGGTTAAGAACAACATTGCACACTTAATACAGGAAGGGTATATTATTGGATTAGAGAGTTTGATTGATGATTTAGGAGTTGTGATACCATAAATGGAGCTGTATGCCATTTTTTGTAAAGCTTAAAGATGAATGTGGCTTTTGTAAGTTAATGCATGTGATTTTTGGAATACATTAATGAAAAGAAAAAGGTTTTTAGTTGTATGACAACATTATTCTATAGCTTACACACCAAACAATTTGATGAAACCACTTCAAGGCTGGTAAAATTAATACATTTCAAAACATCGCATCACCAATGTGTTTCATATATTTCAAGTGTGTGCATATAAATGTTTTAATCATCTCAGATCAATAGCTATATAATCCCACTACAGAATCAAACCACAAATATAACAGATAAACAGAACCAATAGAGCCATCTAACATGATAAACAGAACCAAAAGGCAACAGCCAAACCAACAACCATTTAACAACAATCTAACATAACCAACAGAGCCGAACAAAGCCATCAAACATGATAAATTGAACCAACAACCAACAGCAATCAAACAGAGCTGAATCACATCCATTTAACAATCCCAACAGAGCCAATCTAAACATGCAATAATACAACAATCTAGCATAACCAACAGAGCCGAACAGAGCCATCAAACATGATAAATAGAACCAACAACCAACAACAATCAAACAAAGGCGAACCACAACCATTTAACAATCCCAACGGAGCCAATCTAAACATGCAATGAAACAACAATCAAGAAAGAAGAACCAAGAATAGAAATAACCGAATATTAGGGAAATAAATTTCCCAAAACATGCGAACCACATCCAGCGTCTCCTCCCTCGAACACCCTCTCTCGTCGTCTTCAATCGCCGGCCTAGCCCACTCAGAGGTGTAAGGACCGCTCAGAAACCCTCCCTCAATTGAATCAGAGCTGTCGGCCATCCACGCCTCCAAGCCACCGATGGCAATGACGCCCTCAACACATGACACTGTTGGTGAGAAAGAGCTGTCGGCCATCCACGACTCCGTGACACCGACGGTGAGAAGGGACAGATGCGAAAATGGGGGATATTTAGAAAAAGAGAGAATAGAGCAAGGAATCAAGGAGCAGTCGGTAAAGGGGACGTCACCTGCACGGTCGACTGGCGGCGGGGGCAACAACAGTTCAACAGCCGTAGAAGCAGGGGCATAAACATCCATGGTGTAGGGGACGTCTCTTGCACGACCGACTGGCGGCGGGGCAACAACAGTTCAACGACCGGAAGGGAAGTAGGGGGAAACAACATCGACAAAGGTGCAGTCATCATCACAGATCAACAAAGGTATAGTCGATTTTATCATCGCGGTGAGAAGGGCGGTGACAAAGAGAAGGTCCGACGATTAAGAATCAAAAAAATAAGGGCGGTGAAGGATCGAGAGGAAAAGAGATTTAGGGTTCGTAACAAAAAATGGTGGAGAAATGAGTATGGGTGGATAAAATGCGGTGGGGGCAGGGGGGGTCTTTTTCTCAGGGTTGCAGGGGCATTTAGATACTTTTGGATTTTATTTTTTTTAAAGAGTAAAAAATTGTTTTATTTTTGCCAAATTTAGTAAGGGGACTAATAGTGTGGGACGGACGAAAACGGAAAGTGGGACTAATAGTACGGGACGGAGGGAGTATTAATTAAAAAGTTAATCGAACCAATTTGTTGGTTTTCAGACTCAGTTTTATTGGGCCTCGGATTATTTGGTCTCGGACTATTCAGTTAAAAAATTTTCCTTGCAGAAATATATCAACCTTAATATGCATTTTGGCTTAGGTTGATCGACAAATCTGTGGATTTCGGGCTAAATTTACATTGGTAGAAGTAAAGCTTGAGTTTTGTTTAGATAGGGAGAATATGATTCTAGGGAATTTCTTTTATGGATACTTTTAGAAATTTGAAATAAATCTTTATGATTCAACTGCAGATGTATACACGCTCTTACATTTTTTGCTCTCGAAATAATTCTTTGTAAAGGATTGTAACTCTTTTATTCCCGATTAATAATAATAAGTTTTAGGCTGATCTTGGATGGATCGTCCATGGTCCAATTGTGTATTTTATTTCTTTCTCCTGGTTCAGTCGGAAATCATTCGAGTCTCCATATCGATAAATATTACCGACAATATTTATATTAATTTTTTTTGAAGAATATTGCATATTACGATAGACAGGCAATCTTTTGAATTGTCAAATTGCTGCACAAAGGCCCGAACTTCGTATTTTGCCTTTAATCTATATCTATTTTTATATACTTAAAAGCAAAACCCTCACACAATTTTTTCCCCAAAAACCACTTACCAAAAATTTTTCACTAATAAATTACGTAATTACGGTAATTAAAACCAAATATGGTAAATATGTACTTAATATAATTTGTAATTAATTATTATACATTATTTTGTTGGATATATATATATATATAATTAGTAATTTAAAATAAATATGGAAATTAACAAATACATTATAAAAAAAGTTGACGTTTCCAATTATAAAGGCTAATTATCAATCATAATCAAATAAACTCCAAAATAACATTCAAAAAATAAATTTATTAAACTTATGGAAATAATAATGTGATAATGAATACAATAAAAATCAATGCAATAAAGCGTAATTATTGAATTTGCTAACATTAGTTTTTATACGAAGCGTAATTATAGGGTGGATTTAATTAATTACGAAAAATGATACTAAAAATGTTGTATAAATACCTTATAATTTATTCACAACTCATTCCAAGGTTTTTAGATGTACTATTCTTATATGATTTGTAATATTTGTATTAAAAAATAATAGTACTTCGTTTTGTTGCAAAATATAGTAGAGTTCGTCATTAAACCTTTAAAGTTCATGTTTAAGTTTTGAGAGCTAAGGATACACAATATTTCATTGCTTAAGAGTTGGGCCGTAACCACATGAAAGCTCATGTCGCCAACTCCGCGAGACTATACAAGAAGAAAAGTCATTCCCATTGGAGAAAGGAGAGAGCAACAACATAAAGGGCCCTGAGAAAGAAGAAAAGAAGTAAAGGGGAGAGATTATTAAAATTTGTTATTTTTTTAATTTAAGTTTATATAGTATTGATTGATGTTAAAATTATGCTAATTGTAATTTGGTGTCATATGTTTTAATATTTGTTTATAAGATTTTTTAACTTATCTCTTGGTTAGTTTTATTTTTTACAACACTTGGTTTTATTTATATTATTTATTTTATATATGTTAGGTCCAGGCCCACGGCCCAGGCCCATTAAGAGAAGATCGGCC